>JAWMRA010000164.1:27215847-27535292 GCA_035584735.1 Pseudotriccus pelzelni | reverse complement strand
GCCACTTCGCCGGTGCCCTGAGGGTGTCTCCGCTTCCTTGCAGGGTGTCTTTTATGAATAATCAAAAGCCGCAGAAGCCGACACTATCGGGCCAGCGTTTTAAAACCAGAAAAAGAGGTGAGTTCCCGCGCCGTGCCCGCTGCCAGGACCGGCTGCCGGCGCCGTGCGGTCGGTAAAACATAAGATTTGTGTCCGCAAACAAACCAGTGCGTTTGTGCTCTTCTCAGAACTCCTTTAAGTGAGAGCGTGCCAAGCGCAGAGTTTGGAGGCTGACTGTGGGTGCCGCAGCGTTCTCTGCACTAATAAAACATATTTGGCAGTAACAGTTGCTGCTGAATTTACGGTCCTAAGCTTGGCTTAGGAGACGGTCATTCTGGAACCATACAAAGTGTATTTAACCTGAAAGCAGAAGTATCTGATACCCCGAAATTACAGGGGAACTCCAGCACAGGCTTGTTGCAGGTGTATGCATATATCAGAGGAGCATCTAACATAATAAGGATTTCAGTCCTACCCACTGGATAAAAGTTATATTGTCCCCTTAATGTTATAAGAATACCTAATTTAAAAAAACTTACAGAAAAAACCCACAACAAAATCACACAAACAGACCCACTCCCCAGTGAACATCCAGAAAAAGCCCAAGGTGTGGAATGTGCAAATGTCTGTCTCTGTAGGAGCACAGTTACTTCCATATGAAGAGTTAATGACTGAAGAGATGCAATGAATAACTTAGTATTTTGGTGGGGGTTTTTTTAAACTGATAGAGGAAGTGGGTGCAGCTCTTAGAGTTTCTGTTCAATATTACTGAGATACCAGCAGTGTTCCAGCTCAGACAGGCAGCCTTTAGGATGCTGCACGTACAGAAGTACGCTTTGATTTACAGAACCTGTTTTAATGTCAGAGTCCCTTGAGAAACTCTTAAGTGCGAGAGTTGAATCTAGTCTGTCCAGCAGAGGAAATGCTAATGGCCTGACTTTTAGTCTCTTTTCAAGCATTTAACCATAGTTTGTTTTCCAAGCAATTGCTGGAACAATGAGCTTTGTGGATTTGTCCTGGAAGATAACTGATCCAGTATTTCCAGACTTCCACCCAGCTGTTACCAGTGTGTTGATACTTGCATGGGCTCTAGGACACCAGTATGCCCAACTAGGTTGCTAACACACCAGAACTGCCTAAGCTGTTGTAGACAGCACTCAAAATAAGATGTGCAGCTGAGTTCTGTATCTTTGGAAGCTTCTCATTGCATGGTTTGCATAATCTAAGGATAAATAGAGATGAGTAAAATTGAAGACTACTCCTGTTTAAGGTTTTCAGTTAGTTACACAGATGGATTTGTTGCATATTGACTATGCCCTACCTGTAATGAAAACAAGGCAATGATCAGCTGCTGTATCTTAGATATGAAGATGTATGTGTTCTGTTTTAACAACAACAAAGGATGCTAAATAGATCTGCAGTTATAGCCCATTAAGTTAGCTCATACGTCTACATTTCCCCCAGGCACTTGAGGAAAAGCACTTACTTCAGACTCAATTAACTCCATATTATAAGGAGGGGATGTTCTTCATAGCTGAAAAGTGATCACTGTCAAATGTCTCTTAACTTCAGCTTGTCAGAGTATTTCTTCCAGCACGGTGAGAGTCCCAAAGAGCTGAAATGAAACACAGCAGTGGAGTCAGATGTACAAAACTGAAGGGACATGTATTAAGAATTGCCTTCCAGCTAAGCTAAGTCTCTTGTTTTGGAGGGAAAAAGTGATCTAACATGTCAGTGGTGGTGTAAGAATCAAACTGAGAAGACAGGTAAGCTTTATTAGAGCCAAGTAATGATCATGTCGAACAACTGTTCTGAAAATATGGTGAGAATTCAATTAGAACTAACTAACCAATGTTCTGGCTTTTGGTAGCCTTTCTTCCAGCCCTGACAGAACAGGGGAGTGAAAGTAGTAAGACTCCTCACTGCTGTATTGGCCAGTGAAATTCATTTCAGGCTATGCTGTTAAATCACTATTTGTGCTACTTAATAGAGTTTTCTGGTTTGTCAGTGCAAATTTGGTTTAGTATGTTTTTTTTTAATAAGATTGAAATAACAAAATAACCCCCAAAAAACAGTGTACAGAAATTTCATTTCAACACTTTCTCTTTACAGATGAAAAAGAGAGGTTTGACCCTACTCAGTTCCAGGACTGTATTATTCAAGGTTTAAGTGAAACTGGCACTGACTTGGAGGCAGTAGCAAAGTTTCTTGATGCGTCTGGTGCAAAACTTGACTATCGCCGCTATGCAGAAACACTTTTTGACATCCTGGTGGCTGGTGGAATGCTGGGTAAGTCCCTTTGATGTGGCTGCTGTCAGCTTTATTCTCTTTCAGTGTAAAAACTCTGCTAAAGAGCCCGTTCAGTGTGTAGAACAGGGTTTAAGTTATCTGTGGTAAAGTATCTGACCGTCTTGGTGACTAAGCAGTTACTACAGAAATACTCTGTGTACCCTCCTGCAATTTTACTTGAGTCTGTCTGCATTCTTCAAAGTGTAGATTGTACAAATTTGGCTTGAAGAAAGATACATTGGATTGTTTGGCATTTTATGTTGGTTGGTTGTGTGTGTTTGGTTGGTTTTTGTTGGTTTGTTTTTGGGGTTTTTTTACCAGAAGTAGGTCTTGATTCTTTAGTCAAGTTCACTTCGGAAGGTGTGAGGTGGATGAATGCTTATTTTAGGTGTGTATTCTGTGGCCACAACACCAGTGGAGTTGCTCTGAAAGATTCTGCCACCGTCCTGTGCTCTGTGCACCCTGCCCTCTTATTTTGGAAAGGAAACTTGTTTACAGAAGAATCTGAAGTGCTTAGTCTTGGAAATGCTATTACAAATCATTTGTTCTTGACAGTAGTAAGGTTATGGGCTCTAGTAGACATCAGGGAGTGAGAAGTGAGAGGGTGGTTGAGTCAGCAGAAAACACACGGAACTGAGGAAGTGAAATGTGATGACAAAAAGTCTTGTAAACTCATGTGCACGTGTGTAAAGAGCAAGGAGGAGCAGCTGCTCACCTAACAGGTTGTAATTGTTATGATGTGTGACTTTACATTTAAGAGTCTTAACCAGTGCATATTGTGTTAGGAAGTGTTTCTTCTAGGAATAAGGCTGAGAGGGAAGGGAAGAAGGCATTGCTGCATTACTGGTGATATGGGGTCCTTTACTCAACTCCCTCTCTGTAACAGGTAGCTAAGTAGACTGACTTTGATCTTCTGTCAGATGAGGCCAGAATAAAAACTGACATCCTGTTGCCTTTTAATATTAGATGATCTCTGTTCTTAAAGTCATGTATCTGGCTAATAACAAAAGGATCTCCATTGTATGCAGGATGGCATAGAAATCCATGATGAGGTGTTTGGGCTGTGAAGCTGGTGACCTGAATGCACTTTCATTAGTGAAGCAGCCTAAAAAACCCTCAAGTTTCAAACTCAACTCTGGGGCACTGAATTTTGAATGTGCATCTCTACATGTTTCAATCTCCTGTTGTGACTTCCTGCGTCATGTAAAAGGCACTCACAAAGCAGCACTGTTGCTGCAGACACTGGAGACACTTGCTAGAATTAAGCAGCTTCAGTGGCTCCCTTTAAGGGAAGAGGAGCTCAGATGGCTGTGTTAACTTCCTCATGTGTAAACAAGATGTTTTGCCAATCCATTTAGCAGTAGAGGACCAGAATATTTAAATATTCAAATCTAAGGTGCTGATTTTAAATTTCCATTGCAACAGTGGAACAGATGGAAATTCAGGGATATCTTCAGTGGTCTGGTCATTCAGCATCATAAAAGGACAACATTGCATGTTTTGGGTATTGGAGTTCTTACTGTGGAGACTACTCAGTACTCTCACTGTGGAGTAACACTACTAATGCTGAAATCCTCCTCCAGCCCCAGGTGGTACCCTGGCAGATGACATGACACGCACAAACGTCTGTGTATTTGCAGCACAGGAAGACCTAGAAACCATGCAAGCATTTGCTCAGGTTAGTTCTGAAACGAGTATAATTTAACTGGAAACTGTTTAGTGGTCAAAAATTAAATGTTTGTGTAGTTGAAAGTTTGGGTAAGAATAATACGTAGCTTTAAGAAGCATACTGAAAGTGGTAAGAGTAGCACTGTTTTAAAAATGCTCTGTAGAATTCAGACCTCCTTTACTGAACTTGATTGTTTTTTAAAATTGTAACTGAATGATAGTTTAGAGCACAAAATAATATGCTCTGTGTCTTTTTAGGTTTTTAACAAGCTCATCAGGCGTTACAAATACCTGGAGAAAGGCTTTGAGGATGAAGTCAAAAAGGTATGGAGTAGGTCTTTATCAGCAGACAAATAAACCTTCAAATTTTGCTACTTAATCACTGTAGAAGAGTTACAGCATAAAGCGGATTATTAAAATACAACACTTCTAAGTTTCTAACAAAAGAACAGCTAGCTGTTGTCACGAGTGGAGAAGACTACCAGTGCTTCTGCTAATTGAACAGATTGATTGAAACAAAAGAGTTTAACACAGAGGCAGTGTCCAGAGTTTAGTGAGAGATGGGAGTTTTTAATGGCAACTCTTCTTATTTTCTCTTGCAGTTGCTGCTGTTCCTGAAAGGGTTCTCAGAATCTGAGCGGAACAAACTGGCCATGCTGACGGGTATTCTGCTGGCCAATGGGACACTGAATGCATCGATTCTCAACAGTCTTTACAATGAGAACTTGGTTAAAGAAGGTAAGTGTTGCCCAACTCCTCCTTTTAGGGAAAGATGTTGGGGGGCAGAACCATGACAAGTAGGGGGATGTTGCAATGACAGCATACCCTTTTAGCTCTCTAGCTTCACTTGGTGATAGATTAACTACAGGATTAGCAAAGGTAAACATGCTGCCCCACAATCTGAGAGACTTTAGAAATGAGTTTTTTCAGAAAGCTTGTGTGTAGGAATTCCCTGCGTGACACTGGGGGCTGCCATCACTAGTGTTGCTCAGCGAGGCAGTCCAGTATTTTGGACAGGGACCTCTCAGGATGGAAAAGGTGTGTCATGTCTTTAGGTTTTTTCTAAATTGCAGCAAGGAGAGTTGGGTTTTGTACAGGGAAGACTTCATGATGCTGAATGGTAAGAGAAGTCCAGTGTGCTGGAGGCTGCAGTATCTTCAGGAAGAGAGAGGTACTGCAGACTGTGCTAGGGATGTTGGGAGCGTGGCTGCTGCTGCTGCTCTGAGCAGGGGTCTGACAAACTAGGTGCCCTGAACTCTCAGGTTTGAATTTCACTAAAAACAGCACTATTCCTATTGCACAGGTGTTTCTGCAGCTTTTGCAGTCAAGCTGTTCAAATCATGGATAAATGAGAAAGATATTAATGCAGTGGCTGTCAGTCTTCGCAAAGTAAACATGGATAATAGGCTGATGGTGAGTACCACTGAAATTACTCTCTTCCTACTTAGCCAGTTTAGTAAATAGCATTTGCGTGCAAGGTACTCAACACACATTTCTTTCACAAAAGAATTGTAAACTTTGCTTTCAGGAACTCTTCCCAGCCAACAAACAGAGCGTTGAACACTTCTCCAAGTACTTCACTGAAGCAGGACTAAAAGAACTTTCTGAGTATGTTCGGAACCAGCAATCCATAGGAGCTCGGAAGGAGCTGCAAAAAGAACTGCAGGAGCAGATGTCACGGGGAGATCCATTCAAGGATGTAAGTATTTGTCTGGAGATGAGGTGGAGGTGCTTTCTGTGTGTGTGCGTCTGTCTCTTTCATCCTGAACTTAGCTCTCACCAGGAATCAAAATTAGGACCAGCGGGTTTTGGTATTAGCTTTGTAGTCTTTCCTTAATGTCCTGAATTCTGCTGTATGATGAAAGAGGTTGTGTGTGGTTCTGAAACCTTCTGGATTACCTTCAGAACAGAAGTTTTAATTTAGCTTGGTGCCATATGTGGTCTTTGTGCTGACTCTTACTTAACTGGCAGATCATCTTGTACGTGAAGGAGGAGATGAAGAAAAACAACATCTCAGAACAGACTGTGGTAACCATAATCTGGTCAAGTGTAATGAGCACGGTGGAATGGAACAAAAAAGAGGAGCTGGTAGCAGAGCAAGCCATTAAGCATTTGAAGGTATTGTAACTTCACCATGGACTTCTGCACCCTTTGGCTAGGGCTTGGGCTTCCTTCTCTCTCCAGCTCCCTTTTAAATGTTAAAGCCTTGTAACAACCCTGCTAATGCAGAGACAGCATTAGGTGGGAAATTCTTCTCCTTGTATTACAGGGACTATTACAGGCCAGGTTCCTGGGGCAGAGGCAGCATGGCTGCTGCAGGAGCACTCGGGAGTGGGGCAGTGGTTGCAGATTTCTTAAGCAGTGGCTTATGGAGACTGTGTGGAACCAGCCTAGTCAGGTAGTACATGTGAAGTGTTCTGCATGTGCCAATTTGTTGTTCTTGTTACAGCAATACAGCCCTCTACTTGCTGCCTTCACCACCCAAGGTCAGTCAGAGCTGACTCTTCTGTTGAAGATTCAGGAGTATTGTTATGACAACATTCACTTCATGAAGGCCTTCCAGAAAATAGTGGTGCTCTTCTATAAAGGTAACTTCTGTGGGGTTACAGTTTAGGAGTTTTGGGGGGCTGTTTTGGTTGGTTGGGTGTTTTGAAGCTTTTGAAGCAGAATGCTTCAGTCCTCCTAAGTCCTTTAGGGAAGATCAGTGCTGTAACACTGCACTTCGTGACCTGGAGAATTTTCTACCTTCTGTTTGCAAAAATGGAGCAGTAAAATGCAAAGGTGTATGTGGCTGGTCCTTGGGACTTGGGGAAGTACACCTCTAGACAAAGATGCTGCCTATCTGCTGCAGATCTATTCAAGAGTTGTAATAGTTCAAAGAAAGCGAAATTTTGATTTTAAGGCACTTTATCCCTTTCAAGTTAGGGAAAGACACGTGATGATAGTGTATTCTTCTTAGTGCTCTTGACTGTGAACAGCCATAGATGGAGACCACCACCGTGTTCTGGGGTGTTCCAAGCTCTCTTTTTAAATGTCTGGTAAAAGGTGTTACTGAAAAACATGCTGTGCATTTGTGGAAACGTGTTAAACTGAAGATTATATTGTACTTGTAACATTTTTTAAAATGGCTAAACACTTCATGTGGTGTACTTTTGACTTTAAAGAATTTGCATCTGTTCTTAGCTGTTAACTGAAACTTTCCTTAGAGTGTGTGCCATCTCAAATAACTGAAACACCCCAGGCTGTTAATGGGAGTGAAAGTGCAGCTCCTAGATGCAGTGCTCAGGAAAATCCCAGCAGCCAATCCAAAATGCACAGCTCTCAGAATTTTAAAGCAGGAGCCACTCCTAGTGCAGGTCTGTCCAGCCATACCGACAGGAGGAGCATGTAATGTTTCTAGCGGGGGAAGCAAAGGCTGCCAGTCAGGGGTTCTCAGCAGTTTGCTGTATTAACACTGCTCTTGCTCATCCTACAGCTGAAGTTCTGAGTGAAGAACCCATCTTGAAGTGGTACAAAGATGCGCATCTTGCTAAAGGAAAGAGTGTTTTTCTGGAGCAGATGAAAAAGTTTGTTGAATGGCTCAAGAATGCTGAAGAAGGTGAGCAGCAGCTTAGCTCACAAGTGGAGCTTGTTCATTTTGGGAATCCTTGTGCAATAACACTGTGTGTCTGAGGGTGGGGATGTTAAAGACAAGAGTGCCTCCTACCCCGGTACTGGCTAGAAAAGCTTGCCTGTGAAATCCGAGTGGATCCAACAGCAGCTTTAATGCAGGACGCAGGGCAGCAGTGAGCTCGGGGCTGGGGCTGACCTGTGGGTAGGCTGCTGACGAGGTGTCTCTGTTGCAGAGTCGGAGTCTGAAGCTGAAGAAGGTGACTGACCTGTGAAACTCTGTCCTCAGTAAAGCAAACAGGAGCTGTAGATAAGTGTCATGTCTCATGTGTCCTTCTGATTCTTACATCCTACCTCCCTGTATCAAGCATGATATAAGGGCTCTCATGGCAATTTATTTTAACTGTTTTCTATAGTTATTGAAATACTGGATTTAGTTTTTAAAACCATGTTCAAGTAGCTTACTGGAGCTGTTATAGATTTGACTCTAACCTGCATTTGTCCTTTCAGTTACCTTCTACCTCCTGTATTTTCTACTGTAATAATGTCATTTAAGGCCTTCCACAGTGAAATCCACCTTACCCCTTGGGATTTTTATCTGTATTGGAGAAGATGTGATATGGTGAATGAGACAGGGCAGTTCTGCTTGCAAATTAAACTGTAAAAAGCCTCCAAGTGAAGAAACCGTGGCTTGTGTGGCACTGCAGTCTGTAACACTTACTCCAACGAGCCCCTTTCATCAGTGGCTGTCCATGTCCCCAAGTACTTTGTCATCCCTTTACTAGACTTCCAGCATAAAGCAATCCTCTATTCCAGCTGCGGGGTGAGGTGGGTGCCCCATCCCTGCAAGCTACTGCAGAGAAGCTGTAGTGGTGGCAGTGATTGCTAACGGTGTAGGGCATGAAGAGTGGCATCTCTGAGCCTGCTGGCTGTCACAGCTGGTGGCCCGTGTTCCTGAGGGGGCTGTCAGCCCCTGCAGCTGAGCATCAGTTCTGGGGGCGTCTTTCCCCTTCCCTCATGGAAGTACAAGCAGTGCTGTCCCATGTACAGCTTTCTCGAGCCGGGCTGTGCTGCTGGCAGGGATGGGACGGGGGCAGCTTCTTTGTGCTGCTCTGTAAATGCAGTTTAAAGATTCTTTTATGCTGGCAGTTGACATGCTAAACCAAACAGCTTATCTGCTCCCTGAAACTTTAATTCCTAATGGAAATTCTCAGGACAGTTCAATTCAGAAAGATTGGGTCAAGAGTGAAGTCTATACTGTTGTAAGCTAAGTGAGCATTAACTGAAATACTGGTAACCACAGTACACCTAATAAAATAATGAAAAAATTGGTCATCACAATGCAATCTGTTCAGTACTACAGTGATCTTCCTTACTTTGTAACTTTTTTTTTTAAAGCAAATAAAGGCCATCCTTACACTTAATATCAAGGGATGTTTCTGCTCCTTATCCAAAAAGAAAGCAACAGTGACATTAAAGGGTAAAAAGCAGGTCTTCTGCTATTTCAATGACCGTTGAATAAAACATAATTAAAATAATACTTTCTTGGTGTTAGGGTGCTCTTTTCCACATGTTAAAAGTACCAGTGTCCCACAAGTTTGATTTAATGAGATAACAACCAGGTTCATCAGTATACTAAATAGATTTGATGTCAACAGTGGATTAAACTTAAGTATCCAAAAAGTCATACTACTAAGTAAGGCCTTTACAACATAAAGTATTTACAAAATAACCAAATAATAAGTAGTCTATGACATGCAGGTTTCTTTGTGCACTGCCCTGTGAGTCAGCCTGCTTGGCTTCAGGAGCCTGCACCCTTTTTCTGCGTGTCTGGGCAGAAGAGAGGCTGCTGCAGTGTCATACTCAAGCATCTTCTGAACAAGGTCAAAGAGGTTCTTTGTGGTCAGAATCCTGGTGCATGATTATGAATTCATTAATGAAAATTAAAAAAAAAAAAGATGCTCTGTTGTTTATCTTTTAATTGCACTTGAAGCTCCTCTCCTCAAAACTATTTCCCCCATCTCACCTTCAGTGGGTTGGTACGTATCTCCCAGCAGGACTCTTCATCCCAATCCAGCTGGCCAGCACAGAACCATCTGCGTTTCCTTAAACAAACAGAACATAGCCTGTTATTCAAAATTCTGTGTTGTCCATTCAGTAGAAGTTTACCAGATGTTTGCTAATAACTTAGGAATTGATCTGGGAATATTTCACAAGAGTGCCCAGCTTGTTAAATACAGCAAAAGGATGACACCTTGGTTATTAAACTTTTTCTTAAAAGTTTGCTTTTAATCTGAAAATATGTAAACTGTAGCAGTCCAGCTTCTCTTTTATCATGTGATACAGCAAAGGCTGCAGCATTTGCTTCATCACTGGCAGGTGTTTTTTGTTGCCACACCTCTGAAAAGAAATCAAGAGACATTTTGAATCACATAACAAAGTAAAAAAGAAGCATCCTTACAGTTCACAGATCTGCAGGTCCGATGCACCATCTGTCTGATGTGATCCAGCTTAAATGGCAGAGAGCAGTTCTCTTCAATGCAGGTCAAAGGTGCTGAGTCCCTTGAGCTCAGAAACAATGCATGTGTGTCCGTGGTACTCAAACTATTCCAGCATCTGGGCACAGCCGCTACAAGACATGATTTGCAACAGTCGTGTTAGTGCTGAGACACGTCTTTCCCTTGATACAGAAAGTGACATCACAGAAACTGTAAAGCTGAAACCAAGTAAAAAGTGGCTTTGTACACTCACAGGGTACTGCTGGGATCCAGTGCCTGTAAATATTCCAGAACTAGGACTTCATAAGCTGCATTGGAGCAGCCGCCATCATTTTTGACTGTTTTCACAGCTGCATGTTTGCCTCTTCTGAAAAGACAGGTTGAACAGTGAGTGGAACAGCAACTAGTTTTAACTAAGAATATTCAGATATACATTGTTTATAACAATGGTAACCTTAGCAGAAAAGGTTGGGTTTTTTTAGTACATGCTGACAATATAACCAAAGTTTATCTATGCATAAATACAACTAAAATTTCATATTTAAATTCTGAAAACATACTTGATCCCATATATATCAGTATTGTTCTTAGAAGTCCCACCTACTTCCCCATTGTATTTATGTATGCTGGGCTAATACTGGACAAACTTCCACAGCCTTACACAGCTAAAGTTAAAAGCGTCAGTTAAAAGTGACCAGCCTTCCTCAGTCGTTTAAGTGGTAAAAATGTTAACTGACGTGTCAGGTGCCTTCTGCAGTGGCTTGAAAGAACTTTGCTGCCTACTGCCTTGCACATAGCAAAACTGCCATAAAACACAAAATACCTTCCTGATTTACAACAGTCTCACTAACAGAACTCAAACAGCACTGCATCACCACAGACTAAGCTTTAAGTTAGCTACATGATGCCAGTTCCTCATTACACAGGCCTGGGGTGGTCCAGGCCCCAGGATTGCCCAGAGTGTGGGGTGCAGCTTCACCCCACATTGTCTGGGTCAGCTACCTCCAGCTCTCGTTCTCTTAACAGGCCACCGCCTCAGCCACCAGTCCCGCACAACCATCGTGTCTAAGTGCTGCTTTCAGCACGGTGCAGTAACGTAAATTTTTGTTTGGGAACTGTGGCAGTCATAAAGAAATACTTACAGCCTACAAAGATGTAAAAATAAAACCTGATACAATGAGGAAGCACTTTATGTGACAGCATTGATAAGAAAAATTACATGTATTTAATGAAAGACTTACACTTTGTGACTGATGCATTCCACTACTCCAGAAGTACTTTCACCCAAAACGGTAACAATCTCATCTATAAAGGAAATTGACTTCGTTATTTCAGGGCCCCAATTTTTTTCTTAAACCAAACAGATTTAAGAATTATCTTTTACACACACACACATATATATAGGTATATAAAATAGCCTTATGGCCAAACTAAAATACCCATCTTAAGCAATCAAGATTAAATCACCTGCATGAGTATTTGGAAAGTTATTTTTTTTAATCATAAATACCACATATATTTACTTTGTACTGTCTTGGCCGAAGATCTTAACTTACAATTCCAATCTTCAGCTTTAACAGTTAAAAGATCAGAAAAACCACGCTGCTAGTGGACGGACACCATTCATATCCAATTCTACACATTTCTCACTGATACTTAGGAAAGTAAGTCTGACATTACAACCTCTCTATTTCAGTGGTAGTCAAAATCAAGTTTAGAAGCTTGTCGTTGGATTTTTGAGTAGGGCTTACATAAATGCTCGTCATAATAAAAAATCTGAAGTCATGAAAGTGATGCCTGTATTTCAAGTACTCCAGTTGCTGGTTATTGTTCATTAATCTGCTCAAATATATTCAGTGAACAAATAGGAAGACCATGTTCGGTGATATCACAAGCATATGTACAAACCACATTTTCACTGAAGGAAATATGAAAAAGAATAAGCTACTAATAGGATCTAAAGGAATAAACTATTATTAACAGAATTTCACCCCCTCCACTCAATTGCTACTGCCCAGATGAGAATCTATCTTCTTAAAATTTAAAAAAAAAAAAAAAAAAAAAGCTAAATTAAAATTGGTCATATCACCTGTGGAGGATGAGGATGACAACTAGTGTAATATGTATTGCATTTCCTTTTGCTACTGTCACATTAAGACCAGATCCCTGGCTACTCCCATGGCCAGTGTCACATCCTTGCTTGGACTTGTGACTGCATCCTTCAAAATTGTGTTTTTGATGAGAGCCTATCTCATTTACAGATTCCATTTCTCAATCACTATTACAGAAAAACCAACCCAATAAACATAATTAAAATAATTCCAGTGCCCCTATGAAGACAGCTTTTTGTTTTAAGCTGTAAGACATCTCTCTTGAAATACCTCCAACTCAAAAATTAATCCATTATCAGATCGCCTGATGAGAATAATAAAATCTTAAAACACATGCTTGCTGATATCAGAAGTTCAAAAGCAATTTACCTGTCAGGAGTTTCAGAAAGATTAAGTTAGCAGCACTTTTTCTCCTGTGCACTTCTGAACGGTGGGACTTTCTCTGCTCAGCATAGTTACACCTTCTGCAAAGTGGTCTTTTTCTTTTATCCTGGTCAGGCCAATTAGTTCTCCTAGAATTCCCCAATTGTAAAAGATATTTTACTCTTTGAATTACATCCCATAGACAAACGATTCACTTTCAAAACTCCTGATCATCAAATTTACACTACAATGAAGATTGCATTTTTCCTCAAACTCCAATTTCCGTGGGTTTTTTTTGTTTCTGTTTTTTTTCCCCTTCTACTCTTTCCTCCACATTTTTTTATTCAAGAGCTTTTTCAAAGTAACTGTTCTTGATAGGGGAACATAAACCAGTAACCTACTCCTTAAAATAAGGACCTTTTACAAGACGCATCGTGGCTCAGTCAGTCAACACTTGTGCAAAGCTGTTCAAGCTCCCAGTGCTGCATGTGCTGAGAGAAAGAAAGGCTTCTGCGTACTTAACACGGGCACAGAGTTACTGCCCACTGGGCTTTTAAAGACTTAAAGTAACTGCTTCTATAGATTCGCGGAGAATTCCTGATGCTAAGTCAAAATGACAGTAAAGCTCCCCGGTTATCTCCCAGCTGCTTAGCTCCCGGAGGAAAAGCGAACTCCTTCGCTCCCCGTCTTTTATTTCCCTTCCCAACAGTGAAGTGATTCCCGCGCCCAGGCCACGCCTCAGGCCGCCCCCGCCGGGCTCCGCCGCGGCGCCGCAGGGCTGGAGGGCGGCGGGGAGGCGGCCTGGGGCGGGCGGCCCGGGCCAGGGGGACCCCGCGGGGTCTGGTGCCCGAACCTCCACTCCAGGGGCTCCGAGCCGGGACACGGGGAAAGGCTCCGACCTTCCCCGCCACAGCGGCCGAGGCCATTTTCTCCCCGCCCGGAGAAGGCGCAGAGAGAAGATGGCGGCCGGGGGGTGTGGGGGAGACTCGGAGTTGCGAAATGGTCCTTTTTCACCCGTGGTGACAAAGTTGTTAATTAATTGTCTCTTTACTCTTTTACACATTGTTAGTCGTTGTAAAAGCATATCCATGTACCCAGTCAACTTTAAATCAACAGAGGTTTAAAGGAACACATAAGACTAATAAGGATGTTAGATGTTTGCAGATTACTAGCGTAACAAAACTTTCCAAAGAGTTGAATCCCCTTTTTTTAAAAAAAAAAAAAAAAATTTTAATGCCATGTGGTATCTTTTGCTACCTCTTACTCATGTTTTTCACGTCTGGAGGGGAACATCAAAGCAGCGTCACTGCACACAGGGCAGTGCAGGCCCAGCCACCACCTCGCCCAGGAGCTCCCTGAGCCCCTCGGCCACCGATCGGTCACCTCAGCAGAGCGAACCAAGCACCGAGCCTGAACTCTGGCGTTCAAAAACCCATCACAAGCAGTCAAACAGCGCAAGTGCCATCTAATTTATGGGGACACAGAGCACCAAAGGATAAAAAAAACCCCTAAAAACTCTAAAAAAATTTTTTTCCAGTTTGGTGCTAGATGTAAATTGTAAATTATTATTAAATTATTATTAAATTATTATTATGCATTGTAAATTATTGGTTCCTTTGCAACGCAGGAAATTTTTCAGCATGTCTTTCCTTCTGCATAGCAGTTAAGTGTCAGTCAAACATGCGGTCGCATGCTTCTGTCTACTTACTATTGCCACAGTTTATAGGGAAGAGATAGTGCAAGGAGCTAGAATTAAATCCTTCACCTGACTGAATTAAGTATTACAATATATATATACAGTATATACAGTCAGGAGCAAGGGCTGGGAGCTTAAGCAGCACTCCATAAAGAATACAGAAACTCTGTCCCAGAGAGAGGGCACTGATTAACTCTGCTCCTTGACGCCTCAGTAATCTGCACCTTTGCCTTTCTTTTGCAAGTAAGTTTTCCTCATTATTTTAAGAGGCAAAGTCTCAAAATGGGAAATAATGGTCTGAAGCAGACTGCAAGTGAGCTGGCCTGGGCCTCCCAAGGATTACAAAGCATATATATGATAAAAAGTGATCAAAATATAAAGCAATAATACAAGATTGTCGCCTTAGCTGCTTGCTAGCTAAGTTTTAGATAGTATTAGGATAGGGCCTTGCTTGCTTATGCTAACTCACAGACAGGATGTAGGTAATTTTATAATGAAGACTTCAGCAGGAAAAGAAAACTTAGAGTCTAGATAAGGAAGAGGGGGGTGTTCATTTTCCCCAATGGCTGCCTGCTAAGGAACCATTACATGTGCTCAAGCCCTGCTTCTTGGAAGGGGCAGGACATCGCTGCTCATGGGAAGGAGAGAATAAACCTTGTTATTTTTTGCTTCGCTGTTGCACATGCAAGCTTCTGCTTTAATAAAATGCCTTATCCCAACCC
Source organism: Pseudotriccus pelzelni (assembly GCA_035584735.1). Classification (NCBI taxonomy): domain Eukaryota; kingdom Metazoa; phylum Chordata; class Aves; order Passeriformes; family Tyrannidae; genus Pseudotriccus; species Pseudotriccus pelzelni. Next base: position 27,520,297 of record JAWMRA010000164.1, on the reverse strand, counting down.
ACAAGTTGTTTTCCATCTTACTCTCACCTCTGTCCGGCTGGGAAGGGGAGTGACAGAGAGGCTGGGTGGGCACCTGGTATCCAGCTACAGTCAACCCACCACACCCCTGCTGTTGGTGCAGTGCAAAAAGTGACGAAAAACAGTTACACTAAATCTATGTTGCCTTGTTTCAATTAAGAGCTATGTAAAGACAATGCTTACTCTTTCATACATATTAACAGAAGTACCTTTCATACCTATAGCACTGTGCCAGAAGCAGAAGACATTGTTTTCCATCTACTTTTTCGGAAGGTTGAAGAGGTTGCCATTTCAACACAGCAATACAAGACCAAGCACTCCTCTAAGTACGTTCTTTAATCCTCTGGGAGAGAAAGGTTTCATCGATTTATGACACTGCTCTCACCTAGAAAATTGCATATCTTACATTTACTCTTTCAAGAAAACTGAGTAAGGAAGGTTAGAATTTATGTGAGAAAGTTTCAGAAAACTGGTAGCATGAAATTATATCAAAGAACATTGTTTTAACATAGTATCACTAAGAAAGATACGACAAAACTCAAAAGATTTCTAAAAATATTTTAAAAGTTTTTTTTTTATTTTACAAGTATAAAAAGCAATGTTTAAAAATCAAAATCCTCCTGAAAACCCTCCTTCTGAAGCACAAGATTACTCTGTGACAACTCCAAAACAATGTCACAGTTCCTGAAAATTATGCATTCAGTGAGCAAACTTACTTGATCCAGCTCAAGTAACCCTTTTTAATGGCTCCTTAAACCCCATAATCTGGGAGTTGATCTGACCAGTCTCTAAAGAATGTGTTGAGGCCTCTGTGGCTACAGAGCAAAAGGGTTGGCATGGATTGTAATATCTTTAATGCGAACATCATTAAGAGGTCGGTAGGTTTTCTCATTCACAGGCAGCTTCTCCAGCTCATCCAGGGTCTCCAAGCCATCAATAACTCTGCAAGAAAAACAGAAGTGCTAGAAATCTCCTTCTAATAATGACTTAAAATTCGCAATTGAGAGATATCTCAAAACACTTTACAGTTAAGTATCATAGGGCAAGGACTTTGCAAGCAAATGATACAAATAAGATAGCCAAAACATTGTATGTGGCAAATAATGTACTTTGAAAGGAAATATTAAGCATCTGTGATGGATTCTGAGAAAAAGTACAAATAATTCCTCCTGACCTGACAGTATCATATTTTATACCACCCACAGCTAAATAAAGTTCCTAGCCCTAGCAAAGTTCAGTCAGAATTATTGAAATCTTCGTCTGGAAAATCAATATCCAAATTTGAGATTATAATTTCTAACCTGACTCAAAGAGAAGGCTGGACAGAATCATTAACAACTGTTGTAAATCTAATGGCACAGATTTCCTGCTCAGGCTGAAGAACAGGCAAGAGAGATTCTTCTACTAAAACCTCATATGTTTTTTGTTTAAGCAACTATTCTGGTAAATCTTGGCAGTTTATTCCCCAGCAACAGCCTTAGAAGAAAACACATTGTGCTGTTCCATTCAGTCACTTTCATGAGCTCTTCAAATGCACGTTGCAGTGGATTGTAGACCTGTAGGGACTGACCGTATATGCTGTTCTGCTGATTCTGCAGCTGAGGCAGGAGTACAGTCCCTACTTTTTTTCGAAAAAGAGACATCTAAAAAATCCTACTTTCAATCACACTTCTAAACAAACTCAGAAATGAACTCCTATAGTTAGATGCCTATAAACAATACAAATGGTAGAAAATAAGTATTTTCACTTTCCACAGTTTCTTTTGAATATTCAACTGCACTTAATAAGGCTGCATTTTCTCAGCAGATTCACTTGTACACTAGAGACTTTAAGAACAAACAAAAGATATCACCACGATTCTGAAACAGAAAAAGCCAATCTGAAAGACTCAAACATTTTAGACATTTGCTTAGGAGATGATAATTTATCAGTAATGTTTATTAACATAAGTATAATTTAAAATAACGATGCAACAACCTCAGTTGATTTTATTAACTGTTAGTTCCATGAGTTTTATCTGACCAACAGGAAGTCCCACCTAAACAGAAGCATGACCAAGTCAGTACCATGCCCATCCCCAGATCCAGTCCCAAATCAGATTCTTGCTTCTCAGTAAACTCAACAACTGTATATCCTATAAGTATATTGGCTTAAAATCAGCCTGCATCTATCTGGGAATGGATGAAAAGCCAAGCTGGAATAACTAGTGGGGGAGGGAAAGAAAATCTACATTCTTGAGGTAATTTTTAATATGCATATTTCCACTGAATTCCCTAATACTAAGAAAAAGGGAGCAGCATTTTGGAGCAACTAATTCTGGTGCCAGTGCAAGAGCATACATTTACATATACAGACATCCAATATTTTAAAGAGTCTTATAACCAGAAGCTTCTGAATTTGCATTGCACATGCCCCAAAATACTCAGATCCTTCCCACACACTGATGAAGAGGCGAGCAGTTGGATCCTTACTTTCCAAACACGGTGTACTTCATGTCCAGGTGTGGTTGTTTGCCATAAGTGATGAAGAACTGCGACCCATTGGTGTTTGGACCATTGTTTGCCATTGACACTACGCCACGGACACTGTGCTGAACAAGGGGAGAAACCTCAACATGAATACACATCTCTGAGAGCAGGACTAACCTGTACAGACTGCCCTGTGACCCAGAACTCTGCTTCCATACCATTATTAAGATCAAATCTTGTTGCTATTGTTGCTAATCTTGACACAATTAATAATTAGCTCCTCAAAACTGCTCTTAGAATGAAAAATTACTTTGCCTTTAGTGCATGAAAAAGGCTGTTACAAATCCTTTTTACTTCTCTTTTCAGAGATGAAAATCCTCAAACCTAACTTGCCAAGAACAGAAATGCCTGTTCCGATTTTAATACTACTAAGCTTTCTCTCCTTTATTGCAGGATTATTCTTCTACAATTACAAAAGAGGTGTTTCACACAGTACAACACAATCCTGACTGTTCTCCAACCTGTAAAGAAAATTCATATGAAAACATAACTGCATACTGAGAGCAAAGAAATACCTTTAGGTATTCACTGAATTCATCTTCAAACTTCTTGCCCCAGATACTGTTACCTCCTTTCCCAGTGCCTGAAAAGAAGCACCACAGTAGAGATTATCAGATTTTCAGACTGAAAAATCCAGAAATTATGTTCTGTTATGACATTTTAAAACAAAGACCCTAGATAGGCTCTAATTAGTTTGAGGCAGGGATCAAGTTCTTGTTTCTTGACACTGCACAGAGACTTAACTCTATACAGTGAACGCCTATTAAGTAGCAGAGCAAAACACTGACATATCCTCAAATTAAATTCAATACTCACTAAATTAAATTAAATATTCACTAAAGTGTGAGTACAAACAGACATAGAGCTGAATCAGATTTTCTCGCCAACAGCTGACACTGTTTGGGACACTTTCCCCAAATGCTTCAGAGGCAGTGTAGCCTTTCAAGCAGAAACCAGATAAGTACAGTAGCATTTGTTCCCCACTCAACAGCTGGTAAGTCAACAGATCCATCATATTTAATGGAAAAACTCAAGCTTGTAGAATGCACAATTATTTAAAACCAGAGGAATGACTGCACTTCTGTAAGCCCACCACAGAAAACTAATCTCAGCATTAAAACTTCTATCCCCAATGCAATAATTCTTATATTTTATTCTTATTTATTTAATTTTTTGGGTTTAATATTAATACTTAGAATTGCTTTTATAACTTGACATTTTATTTTTATGTACATTTTTCTATAGAGAGTTCCAGACAGAAGAATTTACCTAATGGGTCCCCTGTCTGAACCATGAAGCCCTTTATATTTCGGTGAAATATGCATCCATTGTAGTAGTTACTAGCACAAAGAGCCAGGAAATTCTGTGGAAATCAAACAAACCGTATTAACAAACAACTGAAAAATAGTATCATCTTACTAAAAAGACAGAATTGGCAAGACCAATGCTTTTACTCCTGCTTTGCATCGTGACCATGTGAATTCCACAGGGTATTGCCACAGAACGGTTACAAACAAATCACAGTTAATAAACTCCTTTGACACTGTCACACATACAAAGAATTTTAAAGCTTACAGTGCAAGGTTGTCTGACTTGAGGAATAAACAAAAAGCCTCTAAAGTATCACTCCCATTCAACTTTTTTATTTTGTACATGTAATTCTGTAATCAATAACTTTATGCCTCAGCTTTTCCATTAAAAAATAGATTATTTCAATTTAAGTTTATCACAGAAAGGAAAACCTGGGGCCTCTGACAAACTGGGAGTCTCACTCTTTTAAACTAAAATCAAGTCTGTGAGAGTGTGAGCAAACCCGTGGAAATCTGGGAATCCCATGCTATGTGCCATATTTCCCCTTGGGGGCAGAGGACACTTTGGGATGTGCTGGAACTTCGAGAGAAGTGTCCGTCCCTTAGCTAAACCTTACCAAGTCAGAAACAGGCATCAAAACTCTAGGCATTATGACACAGTCCACAAGTTCCATGAGTGGAACAGACCCTGTACCAGCTTAAAATGTCAGTATTCCATTATGTCAAATGATGAATTGCAAAAGCCACCCTACCTCCTCTACAGTGTTCACTATTTCTACTGCTTTGTTTCAACACTAGGCAATCCTGCTCCTGTTATTCGACTTACTTCACAAGTCTTTGGAGTACGCTCACAGAATAGTTCAATTTTAATATCTCCTACATCAGTATGCAGCGTGACAGCCTGAGCAAAAAGCAGAAAATAATAATTAAATCAGCAATGAAATACTAACAGACTCAGTTTTATTTCTCAGTCACACAAAGAACATAAGCAAGTTCTCACTGCATATAACCACTGTTTCAATATTTGGCCATAAGCAAGGCTACTGTCACAAACCTTCCACATTTCCAGTAAAATCACCAGAAAGCACTTGGTTTCATTCAGGTTCAGGACAAATCAAGTTTGCAAAGGTAATGCAGAAGCTGTTTTATGGTGTTACACTCCAGAAACATATTACTGATTTGCAAACTGGACCTACTCAGTCACTTGATTGTAAAGGTGAAGAATCGAGGTTATACCTATTTGGATGATAGTGTGGTGCACACACCTCACTCGTTTATAACCAGAGGAGCAACTGATGTGTGTTACTTGCCTGAGAGTTATGTTAACTTGCCTTCTGGCTGATAAAGCTAGTTCTAAATGGCAGAGTACATAATCTGCCTTAACAAACAAGCAAATGTACAAAACAACATACTTTTCTTAAGAATTTATAAAGTCAGCTTTATAAAATTTAAAACTGCAGTCACCTAAACAAATATATCTCTGTAGGCCCAACATATCATAGTGCTCCCATGAAAATGCAAAAACAATTACTGTGGGGATAAGAGCATAGGAAAAATAACAAAAATCAGCATCATGCTGATACTGGCATACTACTCCAAAAGTATACAGGTAGAGGAGACAGCTGCCCACAGTGTCCATGAAGATGCTATAAAAGATGTAGGTACAGTTTAAGATATGTACACTCTTATCTCTATTTCCTGATTTCCTAAACTTTTAAAAGTCTGCAAGTATAGAAGTTTACATACACTGAAGCAGGGCTTGCAACTTGAGTAATGCTTCTGTGGTAAAAGAAACCAAACTAGATTATCAACTATATGCCAAAGTAAGATTAAATTTTAGGATCTTTGAAGTAAAAGGTTATTTATATTTTAGACTGATGTAAATGGAGCTGTTTTCCTTTTCACTATATATTTTTATAAGTCTGAAATGAAAACCTAAACTTTTCATTACAAATTCTTTACAGCAGCAGAGTAATATGTGTAATCCTTTGAGATGCCGAGCAGCTATTCACCTTCGAAGAGGTGACCATTTAACAAAGATCAAAAATATATAAAAAGTGCTTTTGTTCTCACCATGTCTGCTTATCAAAAAGCTGGGGCAGCTTTCTATACAGCAATGTCCTGCAAAGAAAACACAGGAAATTTGTGATTTCTCCACCCCCCCATTTCTTTTTGATTCTAAAACATTTTTAAGTTTATATGCTTTTACATCACATGGTTCTACAGTGCCATTCAAGGGACTTACTTGCAGTAAGCAACTACACACCATATAAAGAACTAGAAATCAGTACAAAAAGATCGCTTACAGAAAAGGGGTGAAGGTGCAGAACACCCTTTCCTAGGATGAAAGTTTATACTAAGCAATCAGTTTTTCCAGATATTATGATAGTTGGCATAATAGTAAATGCCAGAAATTACCAGATAAAAGGCCCATGCCAATACCTAATGGAAATGTGATCTGGAGCCAGCTCCTGGCAGCTGTAAGCACCTGCAACGGCCAGGTACCTGCACCCTAGCACAGGACCAGACTTTCTTAATCTTAGTGACATTTTCAAATAAAGCGTTTAGAATGGCGGTAATAGAATCGCATTTGTGTAGGAATCAGGATATTTACGCGCCGATTTCTCCTCTAGACACCGCTCTCCCCGCTGAACCCCCGCGGAGCCCGGGGAAGACGCTCCGGCGTCCCCACCTGCCCTCGGCTCCCCCTCACCCACAGCCCGGCGCTGTGGCTCCTTCCCTGCCCACCCGCGGTGCCGCCACCCGGCTCCTCCACCGGCCCTGCCCGCCCACGGGCGAGGATGTCCGAACCTGCCGGGGTTGGATCCGGACGGATCGGCTCGTCTGCCGCCCCGGGCCGCCGCTCACCCTGCGGGGCGCTGCGCAGGGGCCGCCCCAGCGCCCGGAGCGCGGCGGAAGCGGCGGGGCCATCGCGGATCCCGCCCCGCCGCGCCGGCCCTGCCCGCGGGCGGTGAGGAAGGGGGATGACGCTCCAGCTCCGCGCCTTGGGTGCAGGGCTGCGCGGGGCGTGACCGCGGGAGCCCGACCGCTCCTGGCTGCTGCTCCGGCCAGTGGGTTACCCCGGCTCCTTCCGGCCTGTTTTCCCCCCGCTCAGGTCGCCGCATGCTGCTGCCTGGCACGGCGCTGCTTCGCCGGCCTCTCCACCGCATCCGCGCTTTGGGCCTCCTGCACGCCCGCGCCCTCATGGACCTCAGGGAGCTCGTTTCTGCCCTGAATGACTTCGCACCGCTCTCTCTGTCGGAAAGCTGGGACAATGTGGGGTTACTGGTTGAACCAAGTCCTCCCCACACTGTGAACACCCTTTTCCTTACTAACGATCTCACCGAGGAGGTGATGGAAGAGGCGGTGCAAAAGAAGGCAGACCTTATTCTTTCTTACCACCCTCCTATATTCGCGCCGCTCAAGCGAGTAACGTGGAAGAGCTGGAAGGAACGGCTGGTGGTCCGAGCCCTGGAGCACAGAATCGGGATTTACTCTCCACATACAGCGTACGATGCCATACCTCACGGAGTTAATAACTGGCTAACAAAGGGACTCGGTGAGATTGTGTTAAAAACAAACAAACAAAAAGGTTAAAATTATTCATTGGTATATGCTATTTTATGCGGGGACCTTTCCTCATTTTCCTTTCCTCAAGCTTTTACAGGACTTCATTGTTCTTTCTTCCCCCTCCCCTTCCGATATTTTTCTAGTACTACTAAGAACCTTAAACATATTTTAGGAAATTATCTTGGTGATGTATACCAGATATAAACACTAGAGGACATTTTCAAATCCATGACTGTTGGATGACTGCTACTGGATGTAGCCGGAACTGGTGGAGCATATTTATTGTCTGTTGTGGTTGCAAAGCTTAAACCACCGACTTTAAATCACCACCTCTTATAAAGTGTAAGATCTCATTGTTTGAAAAGGACTTAAGCTACCTGAAATTATTTTAGATTTTTATCCTGTTATGACTCATAGGTTGTAACAGCTGTGTCTTTTCCAGTCTGCCGTACAAACCAGTAACTATTTTTGATTTTGTCTAATTCTGAGGATAAAATTGATGGCACTAAGAATGGCAAATAATAAATATCTATCAACTTCTTTGGACTTAAAATATGCAAACAACAGGACAAAAAGTCCTCCGTTCTGGTCAGGGAAAATGGATTTGAGTGCAAAATTTGGATCTTTTTCTTGTATCTCTTTAGGGTATGTGCTAAATCAGTATTAGGTTATTTATCCAACTTTATAAAACAGCAGTCTTGTACTTTTTCCTCAGGTGCCTGTACTTCGGTCCCACTGCATCCATCAACTGCACCAACCTATCCAGCTAAGGGCACTCACCGGGTAGAATTCTGCACAGACACTGATCATCTGGAAGTAGTGCTGTCCAAAATCAAAGACATCCAAGAGATCTCTTGTCTCACTACTTTCCCAGCCAGGTATCTCCTCCGCTGTCTAGTGTTGCACTCTTTCTGTTTGAAACAATAAGTTGCTGTAATTGTACTTTACTATTGTAACCACTTTGTTCCTCTGTGCATTGCTGCTACATTTTTCAGCAACAGACCTAGAAACTTAAGGAATAATTGTCCCTTTCTGATCAATCTGTGTCATGATAAATGGTAACAGCAACTCAAGTCTGGTATCACATAGATTAGAGGTGGTAAAGAGGAGCATTAAGAGGAAATTTGATGAGGTCAGATGAGTTAAATTCCCATATCACTCCATGAGAGTGAACTAGGCTAGGCTATTCCAATACCTTCTTTGTTCCTTTCTCAGTGGTAAAACAGCCACTGAGGCAGAATAGCTTTGTTTTATAATTACAGTGCTGAAATTTGATCTGGTTTCTTAGCAAGCACCAAGCATATCTTTCCTCAGGGTTGAAGGTGAGGAGCAAACACGAGTCACTTTGAACTGCTCTCAGAAAGCACTGTTGGAGATAGTGGCATTATTGTCCCAGAACAGCCTTCTTTATCACAAGACCGAGATTCTCTTGCTACAAAAGGTAACAAAATCATGAATTACTTCCTGTGAATGTATTACTTGTGTGAGCTGAGTGCCCCAAATACTGAAATAGCAGTAAGCAGCATCACAGGTTTCCAGTGCTACCCCATCAGTGAGCTGAAATACTGGCTTATGGGAATTTGAAGCCACATGTGGCTTCCAAAGCAATGAAAATATTTAGGTGGCCTGTGGTAATTCTTAAATCAGTTCCAATAGCTGGTGTAAGTAGTATGTTACATTTGAGAACATCACACATATTTTTGTAAAGTTCAGAGACCTTCCTGAATGCCCAGTATACTCACCTTAGTACAGTATGGAAAGCAATGCAAGCTTCTGGGGTCAGCTTTCTCACAGTGATCTTTAACTTCTTTTCAGCCTCTTCTTCCCCACACTGGAATGGGACGTCTGTGCACACTGAGCGAGCCAGTCTCCTTGTCAAACATAATTGAGCGGATCAAAAGCCACCTAAAATTACCTCACATCCGCATAGCCATGGGAATGGGCAAGACACTAGGTAAACAGGCCTGCAAGTAAGACTGTCCCTTGGAACCGGTATTCCAGGAAGATAAGGAGCATGAGTGTGTGTGGGAGTGGGAAATACTGCTCTGTCTTAAACAAGTTTACTTCCAAGTAAACCTGCTCTATGAACCAATGCCAGGAAACTGAATTTAGACGGTACGATCACACAGAAAGAATCTCATTTGTACATTTAGTGGGAAGTTCTGTTTTATGCTGGTTGACACAGTGAAGAAAGGACAGCACAAATCAAATGCAAAACATCCTGTTTCAGGATTTATATAATTACTAAGATTTGGTTTGCTGCCCAGGATATCAGACACAGAGGTGTACTGCTTCATTGTACATTTCCTCTTGTGGCTGAGTGTTAATTTCAAACCATCTGAAAACAGTAAGACACTTTATGGTATCCTTATGAACCATGTTTTGATGAAAGGCAAAAAGGTGAACCAGCTCAAACAGTGGAGTCATTAGAAAAATGTGGAGCAAGCATCCTCTTATCCCAGCTACCTATCCTACTCTCCAAGCAGCACAGCTACTAGAATTTCTGAGAGCAAATTTGTTGAAAACTCTCTGTAACTTAGAAGACAGAAGTCTTATTAGAAGCCTCTTTGCTGTCAATTGCACTAAAAAAATCCCCCCAAATATTCTGAAGCCTCTCATTATGGTGTGGGAATGAAGTGATATGACTTCACTTAAATGAACAGTAATTGCAAGGCAACATACTGTAAAACCTTAACAGAATCTGAAAACTCTGTGCTGTGTGTCCCCTCTCCTTACTCAATGTAATGTTTACGAAGAGTTAAATTTCCTGTCACTGTCACACATGTAATAGCTTCTAATCAGCTTTCACTGCAAATGCACAAATTTTTAATGGCATGGAGCTGTATTCAGCTTGCCTTCTGAGAGCTAAAAGTTAGCAACCAGTATATCTTAGGGGGAAAATGCTGCCCTAATGGCATAATTAGTTGGGAAACTAATGATGGTGGAACATGAAGTCCTGGAAAGTGTAGCAGCCTATTAAACCGTTCAGAAACCTAACTAAATAAGACCTCACTACGAGAAAACTAGCCATCAGCCAGCCTCTGTGCTGTGGTGTTCTGAAAACTTTCCTAGCCCTTGAAATAAAAAATCTACCCATCACAGAGTGCTGTATTATCAGAGATGTTATAGGCCTACGACTCTTCAAACTGACAGAAGCATCACCAACTACAACGAACTTACACTGAGCCTAAAATCAAGGTAGTTATTGTGAAACGATGAATCGGTACAGACATGAGGGCTGAACAAAGTTTAACTGTGGCACCTTGTGTCCTGCAGAATCGCCAGTGAAGAAAGCTGCTCTGTGCGCTGGTTCTGGGAGCAGCGTCCTGAAGGGAACAGAAGCTGACCTCTACCTCACAGGTAAAAGATTAGGGTGCTGTTTCATTATCTTTATAAAAATAGTCACTGGAAACAAACAAACAAGCCAGGGAAAAAATAAAAGACTTGACTGGTTGTTGAAAGATTTAGCCAGAAAGGGTTACCTATTATTTATAATTGAGAAACAATCAGTTACTTATTGGAATGATAGAAGAATACCATTGAAATAGAGATAACGTGGGTCAGATGGCTGTGTGGCATTCCCTAACGGAAAATGGAATATAATTAGTCTGCAGAATCTGCAAAGACTCAAGTCTGCAGATTCTGTAGACTACATTATATTCAGGTTTTATATTACCTAAACTGTACTACTACTGATCTACATGACATTTCTTTCTCAAAATGGCAGGAGAGATGTCCCACCATGACGTTCTGGATGCAGTTGCCAATGGGATAAGTGTTATCCTGTGTGAGCACAGTAACACTGAGCGAGGCTTCTTGTCAGAGCTGCGTGAAGTGCTAGCGACCCACCTACAGAACAAAATCAACATCATTGTGTCTGAGAAGGACAGAGATCCTCTCCAGGTGGCATAGGGGAAAAAACATAGAGAGAGAATTCAGTCAATCATGGTATCTCACACAGGCCTGTCCAACTGCAAGCTTAATGGAGGTGTTTTCAATTGGTTCAGTACAGAATGATTGTATTGTACGGTCCCTCAAAGTCTGGGGTATATTTTGTCATGTCAGAAAAATAAATACTTGTTTTGGGCTACTAAAGGTTTGCTTACTCACTTACTGGGCTGCACTTGAGTAAATTTACTGTTACTTCTTGCTCTTATTTAGATATATTTGATAACCATGATACTCTAGGATTAGTTTGGGTAAAATATGTAAAACCTGACTTATCTTCAGATTTAAGTTTACACAGTTCTACCCTGCTTCAGTTATGTCAAATGATGCCAGTGCAAGGCACTGATATTTTAGCTAATAAATTTCAGAAAAAGTACTTAATGAAAGGGTGTGGATCACCCATTTCAATTAACAGTTTTATTACGGCACCACTCAGATGCAAATACAGAACACTAATCAGGTTTTTGGTACTAGTATTCGATTGCACAGTCTACCACTAATGCAGCTTAAAGGCTTCTTAATAGAGAGACTCTCAAAAAAAGCTTTGGAAGGTTAAAATTCAATTCCTTAACAAAGCTGTATATTAATTTAACGTGCCTTTGCTACTTTCTTTTAAAACCAGTTTCTGTAACTGTGGCTCTTAGTTACAGGATTACTAAAACTGAACAAGTTTTTCACTTCATTCAGTATTTTCACCACTGATAATGCTTGAGTTTTATTTTTCAAGTTAATTTTTTGTTGTTTGGGGGTTGGTTTTTGTTGTTTGTTTTTTTTTTAAGGGAAAAAATCTCACAGTTGCATACCGTACCATCTACAGATGGTAAATATTTCAGTTACAAATTGGTAAAGATCTTGCCACCATCCTTTTAAGTAAATAAAACTGGCTTGTCAAGCAATGTCTCTGCATAGCTGAGACATTGACAATGTCAATGAGACATTGCAATGAACATGCATAGCTGCATGTCTTGTTCCAGTTACATTTTAGTGGAAAGAGATGACTGTGGTATTATCTGAAGCTACCAAGGCTATATAAAGGCCATCATTCTTACCAGTACCATGCAGACATCTCCGCTGAGGAACCCGAAGTGGGAAGAAATGGTTCTGTATTGCTAGAGAGGACATTAAAATGTCCCTGCCTTTGTACATACACAGAACACAAGGGACCTAAAATGAATGCAGAGATGGGCTGTCAAACAGCATGTAATCAGATAAAATACTTCTAACACGAAACTCACAGGAGTTAACTCAAGGTATCTTTCTTTAGCTTGCATCACAGAATTAGCAGCAGCCAAAAACTTTTACAAACTTAACCACCTCCTTAGCAACTGTGTGGTATCTCCTGCAGTCCTTCTCCTGGCCTGCATGGGCATCTGGTAGTCTACCAAACTCTGGGTAATTCTGAACTCAGGATGATTATAGCACTTCCTTAAAGTACATTTCACGTCTAGAAAAGCAGACAGAATTGCACTGAAAATGCACCATGGTATCACTGTCTGGAAACACATTAGGTGGTATCTTCCGCATGCAGAAGAGAAATGAAATCCTGAGTTTCACAGGAACTGTGGAATCAAAGGACTGAAAAATAGGATGTGGTTGCTGCTCGGCTACAGTTTACAGTTTGTCCAAGAAACCTCTTCAAGTGGCAGAGTTCTTGTTCTTGAACTCTACACCCAACTTACAGGACTTGGGTAAGCCACAGTGCCTCGATCCCAGTTTAGTGGCTTCTAGCGACTATGACAGTAGGCTGAGTAGTGATAGGCAGGTTCTGATGCTTTTTGCAAAGTTTTGAAATCACAGCCTGTAAAATGCAGATGCAAGTGCTACCAAAAGAGAATGTTAGTTGAAAAACATTCTGGGGAAAGAAACTTGAAAGTACTTCTGGCATATACCAGTTTTCCCATTAGTCTCTCCAGCAAAGCTAATAAGGACCTATGTGAAGAATCAAGTTGACAGTGGGATAATCAGATGCCCTGTTTTTTCTAATACAAACGAAAGTCTGGCTGTACATCTCTCTTGCTCCTGTGAGGGGCAGACGAGGTAACTATTGCTCTATGGGATGTTTTGGTTCTCTTCAAAAGCTGTATTAAAAGGCAGGCAAACCATTCTTAACTTTGATACCTTATAAGAAACAATGTATTTTTACTAACTAGTTTGAAACCTGCACACTGTATGAGGATTTGCTCAGATACTTGACATAGTAATGAAAATGAGGTTTTTGCACAATTGCCACAAGGATCTCTGTCTTCCTATATCATAAAAAGATTGTGGAAGACAAGACAAGCTAATGAAAATTAATAAAGTACTTTATTTGATAGTCTGAACTATTACAACACTGAGCTGTAACACAGCTACCAAATGTTAAACATACAGAATCCCTGAAGTCTGGCTGGCAGAATACAGTTGATGGAACTATAGAGCTTCCTCCCACATAACTGAGAAAAAAACCAGTGAAGATGTCCAACTTCAGCAGTCTCCCAATCTCTAAGGGCTTAAAAAAAGGCAGAGCTTATAAGTGGCATTTAAGGCCTCCTTCAGGAACAACAAACACTCCTGATGTAAAAAATACAAATATACAATCAAGCTTTAAAAAAATAAAGAGAAAAGCTTCACAGCCTTTTCATATTTCTGGATTGCACCTTGGAAAATAGCAGGTAATGACTTCAGTCTATCACAATTTTGATTATCTAAATCTTCTTATAAAAGAATATAGGTTTGGGGCAAGTCCTTCAGTTCTATTGCCAGAATTTAGTAAGTTACCCACAGCATCCCAAACCTACTACTCTTCTCCTTTCCTTATGCAGTCAAGGCAGGTCTCCTAGCATTTTAAATCTTGGCTTCTTCATACACTGGAAGCTAGTTTTGTCTAAATGGTAAAAGAGTACTGGAAAGCACTCGGTTGAGAAAAGTTGCACCACTAGTACAAACTAAAGCCGTGACCATCCTGTGATTTGCTCTGCCCAACTACACTGCTCCAATCAAACCCTCATGTCTGGTGAGGTAGAGAGCAGAAGGCACAGTCTTACTGAGTCTGCTTTTCTGGCTTTAAGGTTGGCTGCAAAGGTACGAAGGCGGCATTATCTGAGCTAAGAGACAAAGCAAACAAATCCATCTACAGCACAAGAGATGCTGTGCTTACAGAAGTCATCATTCCAAACCACCTCAACAACCAGAATGTCTCATTAGAATTAACACTTTTCAGTCCAGCAGCCGTGGGGTTGGAGGAAGAGAGATCTGAGAATAGGCCCCTCTCCAGCAGCCCTCGAGAGCATTTGCCACAGACGCTTTGAGAACACAGAGGCATTACACATCTTCATCCTGATTCTCTAAGAAGTTGGTCAAGGTACTGTCATCCACAGGAATTAATAAGTATTCCACACCATCAGCTCCCTGAGAACAGACATACATACACATTCTGTTAACACCAGTGTACAGGGCAAGGCATGCCATCAGACAGCACTGCAATGCTAGCACTGATCTGCATTCTGGACGAGAGCTGGCCAGCATTCTGAAGGACTACTTTACTAAAAACCAGAAATATTTCACTAGAGCAATGCTGGAAACGCACAAATACTGAGAAAAGTCAGCATATGAGAAATCTTCTAGTGTGTTGTGCTAGTCTGAAACTACACAGTTCACCATATCTAGTACTGCTATATTGCCTCATTACTAGGATGAGTCTGCATTCTTTTCTTGTGAAAATAGAGGTAACTATTGGCAGCAGACTGGCAGGCTCCACAGTCCATTACTTCTCACAGTCTGCAAGAAGAAGAGACATGTAGGTTGCTGAGTAATCAAAGCACGCTGCATTTTTACAGCATGTAAAGGGTATTGACAAATTGGAAGCATGGAAAGAGCTGCAATTACAGAATTTCAGTCCCTTGCCAGTTCCTAGGTGTTTAAAGCAATACAGCCTCAGTAGCAATTAAGCATCTTTTTCATTTAAAGTGGCTGAATATCCAGAATTATATTCTTCCCTCAACTCACCCGCTTGGTCCGGATGAGCTTGTGGTCCCTGAATTCTGTCAGCTGTGCCCTGAGCGTCAGGTCACTGTTCACAAGGAAAGCCTCCCGACACTGCTTGTAAAAGTCTTGGAAAGACAGCCCTGGAGATAGAAAAATGCAAGAACAAGAAATGGAAGTGGTAAGATTGTCAGAATATTCCAGGTCTAACACCACATATTTTCTCTGCCTGAAAGTCTTGCTTTGGCTCAGACCACAGTGGCTACAGTAACATCACCTCTTTCAAGTATACAGCCAAGCTAATGGAATTTTAATAGCGCTTTAAATGCACCTTCCAACACAGTTAATCTCTCTAATTTCCAACTCCTCTATCTTTCTTTCTTTACCATTAAACATGGTTATTCATATCCACTGCAGCACCTATTACAGATAGTGACAGAATATTCCACATGTATCCTAGAAAGCAGGGATACATCAGAAATCACCTAGATAGGAGCAGCATGGGAAAAAAAAATCTCCTATCTTTCCCTGGTCCTTTAAGTGCAAGTTATGCAAATTTATAGATTTAATTTTAATTTTTTTTTACTCCATAGCCCCCCATGAATGGTCTCAGTCATGTTTAAGAAACAAAGCAGACAACAGTAAGAGCAGATCCTTCAGAACCTGTCAGTCTATTGATTTCTTGTCAGAGTCAGACACAGTGCCACTTTAAAAAGACACTGAGCTGACTGTGGTAGCACTTCTGTTGCTGGAGGTGTAACCTGCAACCAAAAGCCAGAGCTGCTGTGAATGGCAACACCCCAAACTGATGAGCAAAGGTGGGTACTTACCTGGGTAAGACGGGTTGTCCTTTTTCTCCAGCTGGTACTGAGCAAGCAATGTGAATATCCCTCTAAATGAAAGGAGGAAAGGAGAAAATCAAAATAAAAATAGTAATTGAAAAACAACCCAAACTCTCCACCTTCAGAAAATATGAACTGATCTGCCCTTATGCACAAAGACCTAGTTGTGAATCTCATCACTGGACAAAGTTTGCTATCCAAAAACTGTTCATTTAAAGTAACCAGTCAACTGGAACGCAGGCCCTACCATCTTCATCTTCAACAGCGTTGCCAGAGAACACGGATTGTAAGGACTGTGTCCTCAGCAAGTGCTACTACGAAGTGTAAGAGTGTCTTACCTGGCATTGGGAGTGAGACTGCGCAGGACATGTGTGAGGGAGCTCAAAGCCAGAGATCCAGACTGTTGTACTAAAAGCGAGTTCTCGTAAGATGTTTCTTCCACGTACGGACTAAATGTAGTTGTTTCATACCAAAGCCAGTTATAAAGACTCAGCTTTGCCTGATCCCACACTAGACAGAGAGAAAAGAGCAAGCAGACAAAATTGGGAGATTTATCTTTTCTAAGGTGTTAAATAAGCAATATTAAAATGTACATGGTTCTGCTATAGGATTGAGGGAACTATGTATGCCTGTGAAATTCACAGTACATAGACCCAGATACTTGCTGTTCCAGCAAGACAAATTCTCTTCAACAAAACATTTGCATGCATCTCTTTTCGATAGGAGTTTCATAGACTGTAAATCCTTCCAGAGTCAACAGTGTGCAACCAGCTGTAGCTGGATGCTCTACCCAGAGTGAGGGTAAACCAGCTTGAACAATACCCCTCTCAGAGTGTGTGGAGATTCCTTCCTTGAGTGGGAATGCCCCTCAAAGTTACTTCTCAAGGCTGAGCTAAAGAGATTTGCCCACAGTTGTTGGTATGGGTAAGTAACATCAATCTCTACTTAATAATTGGTTTTGCTAGCTTTAATATAAGTGCTTCAATATTCCTTCAAAAATAGTGCACTGTACTAGTAGTTATAGCCACCTATATACTCTGTAGTAAATAATTCTGATTAAGATCTTTTAGTCTAATCATCATCTTAATCAATTTAAAAGAAAAACCATTTATTTATGTATTTGGTTTGCCATCCTTAATCCTGTGAGACAAAGTTCAATTACACCTACATAATCCTTTAGACTAAACCATCTACTAAGTCTGGCACTAAGATTGGATCCAGCCACACCTAGAGTCCTCTCTGAGGAGGAGTTTAGAAAGCAGGGGGGTGTCCTTTCTGCACGGCATGGCTCAGTGAGAGGGCTTCTCTAATCAACTTCGTCTGAAGCTTCTGTTCTGCCCACAATGCTGCCCGATAAGCAGAATTGTTTAGTTTCAATGACAGACATAACATCCAGTTTCCAGTTCAGTAAGTCCCTAAAATCAGAGGTTGCCAGAGCTTGGAGTCTATTTGTATATTATGATCAGTATTATATCTCAGCACCTTTATACAGTTTTGGTTCAGTACCACCATAGCCCCAATGGGATTATACATACATCAACAGAACTGTTCTACAAATCAACAGTAATACAAGAGCTATGAAACAGCAGCCCCAAAGCAGAATGCAGATTCTTCTCTTTGCTAGATCAGGGAACTCACTGAGAGGAGCATTGATGTGATCAATAGAGGCAATGAGGTAAACGGTGGGCAGAGAGGACAGCTGTGCAAGGATCTGCTGACTTCTTTCTCCTCTCAACATCTGGCTGTCCAGGTTATGAATGAGGACATAGAGCTCTAAAGATGAATCTGGAAGGTCAGAAAAAACAGCAGAGAACCAATCAAAGAGACTGCACACAAGCTGGTTTCCCATTCCCAGTGCATTACAAGACAAGTCTACTTCATCAGGCTCCATATACATCACTCCAATATCAAATCACTTTCCTTGTACAGCTTACTTTGATCCCACACTTGGTTTTTCTGAGCACCTAAAAGGCTTTTTCTCAATTCACTGTATCACAGTTGTCATCACAGCTACAGTTCTTTTTTTCAGTTTAAACTTTTCTGTTATAATCCACTTTCCACCTGGTCACAGCTTTACTGTGAATTGCCCTTTTAGCTATGCATTTCTTTGCAACTCAAGGTCATTAAAATATATTTTAGAATGGAAGCCTGAGCACGGTGTGTTCAGCTGCTTTTGAGTTACATGGCTAAGATCTTTAAGCTCTTCCTCACACAGTGAAAATGCATTTTCTATTAAGGGTTGGATACACAACATATTAACTTCATCGGAAATTTTTCCCACTGAGTCCTGAAAGAAGGTTACAAAGACCTAGCTTGGATAATGTAAATGGTAGATGTTAAAATTTCCAGATAATTTCTTGCTGCTGTATTTATGCCTAGGGACAGCTGTTTCTTCAGTCCAGAAACAATTCTGGAACTACAACCAGTTTTTGTGCAAATGAATACATCCTTGTCTGCCAGTGAAAACCAAGGGTTCCTCAGACTCCCAGTCAGATCAGCTATAGTGTACTTGATTTGTGTACATTAAGGTACACACTGCTGTTCACCAGCCTTTTCACTTAGTCCCACCAGAAATGACGGGTAATGATGCAAAACAAAATATAAACACTGGAACACCAATGCCATGCACAAATAAGATTTCATGGCAACGTATATAATGTATATAATATGTATATAAAAGCAGCAAAAGAGATGTATTTCGAGCAAGCATTCCATGCTTAATTTTCCTTTTGAAACCAGTTCTAACTTGTGCTTGTTTCACACTGCTGTCCTGATGTAAAACACTGACTGAGGTAACAGCTTGGGATCATGCACAAATATATTTCTGGTGTGTATGTTTTCATGTATGTTGCATAAATTACAAGCAAAGAAGTATACCAGTTACACTAAGAAACTGTAACTGCACATATAAAAACTACAAGGAAAGAAATGCTCTCCTAATAGCAAGTAAACTCTAACATTTGAATGTATAAATTAGTCATTTTACCTTCTTTAAACCTTTTAGTAATGAATTCAAGTTGGTCAAGGGGGCTGCGGAAGGTCCCTATATGGTCCAATACCTCCTCTGTGATGGAGCTGAGAATCTGAAAAAGAAAACAGGAGTCCCTTATGAAGGGATCTGGCACTGAAGTGCAGAAAACATGAAACTGCCTTTGACTCTCATGTGGGAGGTAATCCGATTTTTACCATCAAATCCCCAAAACAGTCAACATTAACAAGAATTTCTACCCCTTTTCAAAACAGTGACATAAAATCAGGCTTCAGAGTAATGATTATCTAATAATGATAGGAATTACTGCAATTCCTTGGAAAATGCATGGGATAATTTCTTTAAGAGAGAGAGGAACTGCTCTTTATTCAAGAGGCTGCTGCTATAGGTTGCAACAGACTTCCTTAATATTTTACATTGAAAGACTTTAGAAGTATCTGTAAAACAGCATGATTACACAAACCATAAGCTTTTCCCACACTCACAGATCTCACAGTGATGCTGGGGAAGTATCCATTAACCACGAGGTGAACAGAATCCTGGAGCAGAGACGTACGAAACTTCTCCAACAAATCACGCTTTGAGCCCAGTCCATAAAGCACGATATTGAAACCCAAGCTGCAGAAAAGTGAGCAAAATATACAGAATCAAAAAAGTACAAGTCTGGTTTTAGGTTCACACATTTATTAAGCAAAATGATCCACTGCAATCTCGCCTCTAAAAACTTTCACGTTTTGTCAACTCCAGGCTAACCTTCAGCTGACAGCTGCTAAATAAAATGAGCTGCAAGGAATCTGAAATGTGGTATGTGCATCCTACTAAAAGAAGCATTTTAGCAGCCTAGAGGCTCACAAATTCAGCAAAACATCTACCTAAGAAAATGGTATTGACTAAAAACGTGATAGTTCATCTGAAACTTCAGGTTACAAATGTAACCAGCAACTCACATGTATCTAATCAGCAGTGGTTATATTAAATGTTTACCACCGGTCACAGCAATTACAAGACAAAAAGCAAGCCTTCATGGTGATTTTCCACTCTGATCCACAGGCACAATTTCAAAGCAAAATTACTCTATTCTCATATATATTTCTTATCCTGATTGTTCCACAGAGAAAGAGGAAGGAAAGCACAAAGAGATACCAATAGGGAATTGCAGAGTCCCAGAAAAACTGACTTTAGTCACACCCACTCCTCTCTTAAGCTTCACCATGACCTGAGAAATGCTCATTAGGCCTTGGTCTTGACAAATTGCACCTGGACTAAAACCCTCTTCAACTTATCAGGAGCACAGTCTGTTCCCAGAACTAGTGGTGTCTAATGAGCACATGTTTTTTAACAAGCAGCCTTGGAAACTTATTTTTCTTGCCTGAATAACAACCCAAGCGGAATATTTTGATTGCTGAACCTTCAAAGAAAGTTACTGACTCGAATTGTGGCCAGGATGAAAAAATTACTATGACTGAAGCCCACTCTCTTGCGACCCTATAAGCAGTGGTCTAAAGTGAAATCATTTTGAGGTCTCAGTTCCCAGAAAGTAACTGGCTAATGTGTATGTCTCAAACACTGATAACCAGATGACTGAGAAGCCACCCAAGGACCGTTAATAATAACAGACAGGAATTGTTGGTAATAACCAAGGATTATTGGTATTAACATACCATGACGAAGAACAAGTTTTGGCTGGAAAAGGGGAGCTACGTGGAAAAGGGCAGCACTTTTCTGTGAGAAAGAACCACAATACAGTACAATGCAAGTGCAGGAATCATTGGCAGGAAGTGGATGTGGACTGTAAGGTGGGATTGGAATTACAAAAGACCCCTGAGGCCCTCTGACCCATTTCCAGAAAGGCCTAAAAAAATGGACTGTGCATAACTAATTAGCATAAAAAGTGACAAACCCGCCCATGAAAAGGTACCCCCCAAGCCCAGGTGGTGCCCTCAAACCCTGGACATCTCCTCAGCCAGCCCAACACAGCAGGATTGTTGCTTATCAGGTTGCATCAAAGCTGAAACCAGGATCAGCATCCCATCAGCTACACTGATGCTGGAGCAAAGGCTGGTGATCCCTTTTTCTCTCTCTTTTCCCTTCTCTTTTTTTCTTTAATTCTTTAATCTCCCTTTTTAATTAACCTCTTTAATTTCTCTTTTCCCTTCTACCCTCCCCCTTTATCCAGAACCCACTGCCACATACTTATATAGTAGGTCAGGGACTAACATACCAATTTCCACACCACGTGAGTAATTTACTAATAAAACTCTGATTGTTTGTGGACCCTCTAATTTTTGTTGTTCCTTTTGACCAATGATCATTTTTGAATCTTAAGGGCTTCCTTACTCTTAAGGGTAGGTCATCACAGGAATCACAAAGCTTTGTTTAGTTTTGAGAAGCAGGAAAAGCATCATCTTGATCAGATAGAAGTTTATCAGGTTACTCAAAAAGCACTGGGCAAAGGTAGGGTGTTCAACAGCTGTCACTGCCTTCAGTGCCACCTAAGGACATGCTCCTTCTGCCCTACCATGTTCATCTCTAACCGTGTGCCCAGATAACTGAGTCACGGAGAACTCCTCCTCTTGCAGCTCTTCAATTTTCACAGCTTATTGCTATTTCATACACTTTGTCACTCCCCATGAACCACAGATTTCATTATACTCCATTCCCTTGCAAAGCTTCCAAGGGGCTTTCTCCTCACCAATACTGGCTCCAGCCTCAGCACTTAACTTCAGAGCTGGTGGTCTACCAGAATTCTCTAAGGCACTTCAGAATCTGACAGCTCTCTATAGTTCCATTCGCTTTTCTGAATGTTCACTCTTTTCTCCTTACCATGAAGGTACACACAAGCCCAAATAAAATTTATAGTGTCCATGTTTCCAAAAGCATTAAGGTTTCTTTGTGCCCAGACATCCAAAGTTAACTGCTACACCACTGGAGATAGCCACAGACTGAAGAAATTGGTGGTGGGCTACTCACTACCAGCTCACTGCTGTAAGCAAAACCAATTCCTCACAAAGGATACTTTTTCTCATCATTCATTTTCCCTGTTTTCTCATTATTCATGTTCCCTGTTTGTGAACGCCCTCTAGACTGGTTTAGAGAGGCACAGGCAAACTAGCTAGGTAGAATGCAACATCACTGCAGGCATTCAGTTTAAGGAGTTAGTTAGACTTGGTCTGCAGGAAGCACTGAACTGCATTAATGTCACCTACTTTTAGATGTAAGCAATCAAACATAAGAAAAAAAGTCAGTCCTTAATTCACCCACAGGATGTTGTTGACTAAGGGTAAGTTTACTGGCAGTGCCTTTTTACTGGGCTTATTCAGTGACTCTCATTGGATACTTACTGTAATTGCAGCATCCACTTGGAAAACAAGGATTCATGTTGCTGGTTAAGTTCTTTAATTTCAGCAGCATAGGCAAGGGGAGCTTTTTTCAGAAGATCATGCAGTGTTTCCTGTGTTGAGAAAGAGATGACAGTCATTCAAAACAGAGAAGAAACAAGGCATATCTGAAGTCCTTAAAAACACCCTCTAGTATGCTTTCTAGCTAGGGAGAATAGTTTTCATTGTCACTCAATGCACTCCATTTGTGGTTGTTTCTTTTTTCCATGAAGACCCCCTAAGCACAGTTTTGCTACTGGAGACACAAAGCAGAGATTAAGTAAACTTATTACGGGAAATGACGGCCAGAGTATGACTAGAGCAGGTCTCACACTGTGTTGTTTGTCTTTCTGCCAAGTATGGGAAAACCACTACAGAAATAACAGGCACACTCAGAGCTTACAGCCCCAAGCACTGCACCAGGAAGGTGCCAATATCACATCCCTGCTCACGGGAGCAAAGCCTTAGCAACACGCCTAGCAAAGGTTCAGGTGTTCGTCACTACAAGAGAATGTTCAAAAAACCCATCATCTTAAAAAAGAAATACAGCAGAAAGGAAATAATAGCTAGGCCTTCGATTACTTTGAAGCCAGCAGTAGATTTAACGCTGAAAGCCTTGATTTCCTTCCAGAGCTGTTACAAAAGAACTTGTTAAGAATCCAGGTGTTTCTCTGGGCAGCAATTCCAGACAACAGCAGGCATCAGGCAGTCTGCATGTATGCCATCTTTTACAACATAAATGGGTACAAAAAGCAGTCATGGACCCAGGAACTCCAAATATTCTACACATTTCCCTGCCACCTCTCCTTGGGTACCTGTCTATGTAGGGTACAACTCCTTGCTTTCAACTGTCTTACAGAAGTGAGAAAAATAAAGTAATTCAGTCACCACAATTAGATGATTCCTGACTACTAGAAACTGGAAAGGAACAAAGTAAATCTAACAAACTAGCTGATATTTTGAGCTGTCTCAGTCCTGCAAATGGCTTGACCCAGTAGTGTTCAGATTAAAAGAGCTCTCTTTATTTCCTCTACACATACACAGTCAAGACGGCTTGTAATTCCCCATATCGTTTCACTGACAAAACACTGTTTCGGTGATAATTTTTAAAACAGGTCTCTACAATTGTGCTTCTCCCTCTTCTCCTTCCCCAAAAGCAAGCTTTAACCTCTTCAGGTAACTGCAGCTTTCAACTATGAGCTCACCTGATAGTGCCTTCTCCCTGCATTTTCTCCACTGTCTCAGATTCAAACAGCTGGGCACTGTCCCTGCTCAGAGCAGCAGTAGGGAACATACTGCTTAAAACTCTGCCTAAATCAGTGTTACCACCCAGCACAGCAGAAATAAAGTGAACATAGCAACATCAGGAAATTCTGATGAGGGAGATCTTCACCAAAGAAATCAAAAGCTCTGAAAGTTGTGTTATTCACTGTGAATGTACCTGATTCAATCTCCTTTTCTGCAACTTCTGCAGCGTTCGGTCTGAAGTGAGCACTTTGGAACTACTGTGAGCTTCAAAGTATTCTTCCACCAGGTTGCTCTGGAAAAGGACAGCAAGATCAGCCACACTCCTCCCTCTCCCTAAGATGGTCAATATGAGACATAGCACAAGGATGAAGAGAAAGACAGAAAATATTTGCAAAACTGGCTTTTATAGCAGCATTCTGCCAAAGCCAACCTAGTCAGATGGTTCCTTCCTGAAGACTGACAGAAAAGAGATTCTGAGAGAGAGAACATAACACTTAATTCTAAGGCAGCTTGAGGATCCCTGGTGCTGGAGGAAAATAAGACAATTAGGCTGAACAGCAAGCCAGAACAGTAATGTGTGCTTCTTTTGGTGCTACAGGAATCAATTGCTTCATCCTTTATCAATACAAGGTCTCCTGCTTCATGGACATCTTAGAACTTCTCCTTCTGAAGCTGCTAAGGATACAGACTGGATTAGCCCACAGCTCACATGACGCCTGTCCAACAGGCATTGCTCAAAAGTACAGCAAAAGTCAATTCAGCTGGTTTGATTTGAAATGAGTCCAGCAGTCCTTCCCCACAGTCAGGTGTGGTCACTAACAGTGTATTGTCACTAAACGTCCTTTTGCATTTGCTAGCTCAGAATTTTTGCACACTCACCATCTTTTCCTCCTTATTTTTTTTGGCTAGGCTGTTTCTGGGAGGATGTGTAAGTGCAGCCTTAGTTTTTGCTTGGGTTTTTTGACGTGATAAAACAGTGCTGACTTCTTGCTGATCTTCTTCATCTTCCTCCTCTGAGCAGGAAGCAGAATATTCACTCTCACTTTCTAAATAGGAATCTGAAGCTAGAGCATAAATTTCAGATTAAAAGCTGGGAATGATTTCTCACATGTAACCCATTTTGCACCATCTCACACTCTCACACACATTCTTGAGATGTTTTTCAAGCATTTGAATCCTAAATATGTTTCACAGAAAGGTAAAATCAATGCTTAAGAGAACTGCAAACACACATAGCCATTTCTTTCCCAGTTCTAGCATTACAAATCATTGTTAAGGAAAGCTTGCTCCTTGATACGAACTAAGAAACATAATCCTATCACAAAAAGTGACTAAAAATGGACAATGGAATTCCCTATTTCTTTTGGAATCTTCGCATCAGTTTTCCCAAATGCCAATCATGCAAGCAGAGTATCTCCTAAGCCACATTCCGCAAAAAGGTTTTGTAAAATACCTCAGTTAGCAGTGCTGACTGAAGAGCACAGACGAAATCTGGCTCAGTCTTAATCTCTCAACACAAAAGAAATAGAAGATGAAACACCATGCACTAAACTCTCCTCTGCATTCATTCTGAGCACGTATAGCAAATCAGTTATGGGAATAACTATCGGAATACTTTACCAAGGATATCCCAGCCATCATCAAAAGGTTTTATGGCCTGGTTCAAGCAATTATTCCACATTTAAGTGTCAGCACAGGTTAGATTACTTGAAGTTTTGTCTCTTTTGATCATGTTACTGAAGTTTGGCAACTTGGTGCTTCTAACCTTTCCACCCTTTACCTTAGTAACTATCAGTTGTAGGGAAAAGGTTAACATAAGGACATTTCTACACTCTGCAGGATGAAGCACATTGCTTCAGTCCCACTGCTACTACAGGCAGAAGCTCACCAGGAAAAACACTCTCTCCTGAACACAATGCCTCACTGGCTGTGGGAGCTGACTGCCAAGGCTGATCCTTACCTGCTAGCCTCTTTCTGAGTCTGTAAGGTGTAGTAGACACAAATTCTTTCTTTTTACTCTGAAAAATAAAAAAAGAAAAGCATTAGAAGAAGAAACAGCTCTCCTCTAAACAGCTCTCTGTCAAGAAAAGAGTAGAATCCAAACTATTTCAGACCACATGAAACTGGGAAAGCAGAGGCAGTAAGTATGGAGAGTTCTTGTTTTGCCTTCAAAGAGAGGTAGGATCAGGTTCCAAAAGGGGCTTAGTTGTGAAATCTCCAACCAAGACGCCAATCTTGATCCCTCAGGAAAGAGTCCAATAAAAGCAATGACAAACTGGAAATGCTTTGATCCCCACGGCAGTCATCTTCCACACCATGCTGTCTACTCAAAGTCATTTGGAAGTCCCTCTATGAAAACAACTACCATAATGACAGAAGACCACTCAGCACACTAAGCCCAGAAGGACAGCACAGGGAACCCAAGCTGCCTGCACTCATCAGCTTGTAGTGGCACATCTTCCTTACCTATGTGTAAAGCACATGCCTGACTTGGACACTAGATCAAGTCTGCAACACTTAGGAAACATTTCTGTTGATCCTGACAGAGTGGATGTGAAGTCATCATGGAGTGAACACAGCCTCCCACAACAGCATCTCTTTTTCAGGCATACCTCATCCTGGAACCTTATACTGGAAAAGTTGTCTATGACACTCTACCATTTTAGAAAGCCAACTGCTCCACTCTGTAACCGCAGCTGGCAGTTCTGGACAGTATCTCTCTGTAGCATCACAAAACACAACATCAGCTTACATCCCCTCATTATCCCAATTTATAAACCAGTGCTAAAGTAAGAAACTGAACAGCACCACAGTTCTTGAAGTCCTGTTCTAACAGCACTCCTTACAATTAAAGCTTTTCCTTGCTCTAGCGAGAAACTGCAAAGCTATGAGTTTAACTGTGTATTAAGGGACTGTCTAGCATCCTCACTTGTGTGATGCAAGGAAATAGTTTCCACCCATGGTAATTAAGCTGTCAAACCCACTATTTGCCCACTGACTCCAAACCCCATAGTCCTCATTAATGGTAGCTTCGGTTCTCATTTCAATTACTCCTGTGTGGTTGGATTAGGCTTTTCAAGGTCTTTCCTTTCCAGAATTGTACTGATTGGCCACCTCAAGTTTTAATAGTAGAGGGAAAAAAACCCAACCAAAATCCAAGCAAGCTAAAGTCATTACTCACCCTCAGCTGCTCTTCGTTTGAACTTGAACGCCCTGAAAAACAAGAAACAGCGTTGTACAGAGTGCTGCATATTTTCAACAGTGGCACAAGGTGACCCAGTAGAAAACCAGGCACTCACTATTCAAAGGTACACTGCACCAGAACGTCAGCTCCCTGACTCTAGCTCCTCACAGGTAGTCGAGGAGAGAACAAAGTTAGGAGGACTGGGTTAAAAGTGGAAGACTGGTAAAGAGACTTATTAATATGCTCAAGTGACCCTGCAGCTGGGGATAGCAAAGATTCGAGCAGCAATGTAGAAAAACATATACACTGTGTCTATTGCTGTTGTCTCTCTGTATGCTTTGAGAACTGAACATCTGTGTCTAGATAACTCAAGGTGCTTGCTAGACCTGGAGACACCCTAATGGGAGGGTGCAAGAGAAGGCTCAAGCTCCCTGTCTTGGCATAGAGAAGATCAAAACGCAGTGAAAATCACAGCACGGTGGTAAACTATGCGCATGCGTGAAGGCACTGAAACCAGTGTGAACAGCAGGCTGGTGATTCTCTAGCACTGGACCAAACTTAACGGTGCCTGATTCTCCACTCAGTGCCTACACCATCTCCACTCATGTGCCTCTGCCCAGGTGTTGCCTCGGGGAACCTGCGGTTAATGAGGTAACGGAAATAAATTTACTCTTTGCATTTCAGCCGTGAGTTGTTCCACCTGCCTGACTGTGTCGACTCACACAACAGTCAGTGTTATTACCACAGAAGGCAGGTTTTAATTCTGGACACTGCCTTGGGAGGCCATTGCCAGGAGGGAAGAGGCAGAAAAATGAGGTAATGTTTTCTTCCTAAGCACATCAGACTCCATTTCCAAGCACAAAGGCACATGCTCCTGCCAGTGCTGACCTGCACTGATTTCTTCCACCTGTATTTCTCTCTGCAGCACTGGGTGCTTCAACATTATATAATAAAGTGTGAATTTACACATGAACACCCACACACTCCTACCTAGTTGGTGCTTAACACATCAACCCTACTCATAACTCTCTCAAGTGCAAGTATTTCCGTTGAATGCAGAGGAAGACGTTAAATGTCACAGCAGTGATGAGAAAGAAGCTCCTCAGAGCAGCAGGGCAGAAGAAATCTGACACGCAGGTGAAACAGAGGCTGTGCACACTAAACAGTTCAGCCTATGGTGTTAAGCTGACTGGAACACTCAAGCATGACAGAAGTTGGCACTCAAGCATTCATTCCACCACCCCAACGGAAACATAACTGCCATGCACTCAGCTTCAATTGCCCAAACCATCATAGGACTTACTGCTGCTTTGAGGAGTCTTTGCTGTCTTCTCAGGGCCCTTGGAGTGATCAGGTGTCACACTCTGTTCTGGTGTGTGGGCTAATTCAGACGCTGCAGGAAATGGAAAAGGGAAGAAGTTTCACATGTCAGGTAGAAAACTTCCAGATCTGGGTAGTCAGACATGGAGCCATATACCTGAAATGCTCTATAAGTTTAATTCCTTAGCTATTGCAGGAAGTGTACCAGATACTTCCATTTTTTTTTCTAACTGAAACAGAGCAAGATCCTGAAGGAGTTAACTCAGAATGTAGGATCTGAGCAAAGGAACTAAAAGAATTAAAACTCAAGGCTAGCGAAAAATAACATCTGGCCAAAGAATGGGGACACACTGACATAGAAGGAACATAAAGCAAAATACAGGAAAACAGAAATCATTAAAATGCTAACATATATATATAAATAGGCATAAGCAAGGATATGAGAAGATAAAAAGGAAGAGAGAGGGCCAGGGTCGAGAAGACCCTGCCAAATACACATTAGAGTCAGCCAAATCAAGGAAAGATAAAAAAGTCACTGATGAAGAGAAGTAGAAGACCCCTGCCCAGAGGCCGAAGAAACAGGATCTCCCACTTCACATCTCCCCAAAAGGAAGATTAGGCCCAGACTCCACCTATATTGTAGTGTTATGAATATGCATGTAAAATGATGTAATCTATAACCAAAAATTGTATAAATAGTCACACTAATCACTGGCTACTTCAGAACTCTTGTCCAGCGCGAGCTGCAGAGTTCCCCAGCGTTGCTTAATAAATACCTTAATGCTGATAGACTAAAACTTCCTCTCTGAGCAGTTCCATATATGCCTTTTGGGGCAAAATTCGGCATCAGAACCCCAATGTAATCCTCAGCAAAGATTTTCAAAGACTGAACTCGTCAGTTAATTAACTGTACAAGTATGGCTGAGGCAATGGCAGAGCACATTTTGCTGCCTGGGAGACCACGTCTTCGAATCAGAGAGATGTTTGGTCATGCTCACTTAGCCCTTTAAAACTGCTCAGCCGGACACAGTAAAGCATCAGGTATAGCGAACAGATCAGTTGCCCAGGAGGAACTATTTACCTCTTTGTACTACTTATCAGTACAAGCTGAAGTCGAATGACCGATCTGAATATGAAAGGTCCCCATAACCTGCAAACAGTCCCCTAACACTGCAGGACCAACAGCCTGGAATAACAGCCCAGCACTGTATGACTTCTGTTTTCAAACTGAGTTGGCTTCAGGAGAGAGCACCAGTGAAACCTACTCTGCTGCAGAAGGAGGGGTAAGATAAGAAACACACAACTTCCCAAGACACAGCAGAAGCTAAGAGGCACCAAAACCTTTTTCTGTCTAGTGATACCGTAGGATGATCCCTCTCCCTCGGATCATCCTTTGTAGGATGTATCAGCAGCTGTGACACCTAAAAGCTAATGAAGTTCAGACAGTGCTGGACATACAAAGACTCTTCAAGCGAGAAGAAACTGTGACAACAGGCCTCAAGCATCTTATCTGAACCAAAAGAGTCCACTCTCTCCAGAACTGCCACTTTCTGCAGGACTGTGGCCTCTAAGTGCTCAGTTAACCCAGCAAGCACACTCAGACACTGAGTAGAAATCCTGTGACACACAAAGCTAACACAGCCTTTTTTTGATTCTCTGCTACATACTGAGGATATTCTCATATCCTTCTAAGTTACACAAATAAAAACCCTACCATCCTTTGGCACTTATATGCAGACTTTTTCCCAGCATTAAGAAACTTCTACATTTTCTTATGTGTTTATTATCTGTATTTCTTACCCCCATCACGTCATTGCTTTGTCCTAGCCCTGTGCTTTTGTTTCTGATGAAGACTGATTCAAAGACCGATAAAAGCTACTGAAATACTGCAATTATATCTTTGGAATAAAAACAAGTGACAAATCACTTAAGCACGAATACTCATAAAAAGACCATAGACAGCAAGAATGAAAGAAAAAAGAACAAAACATACCCAGCTCTGCCATTTTACTGGAGCGTTTGGGAGTCTGAAATGAGTAAACTTCACCACCGCTTACACTTGTGCCATTTCCCACTGGATCTGTGAAAAGAAACGTTACTTGCAGCTATTTTAAAAGCACTGATACATTCCCAACCCAAGAAACATGGAATACAACATTTCACTCTTTGGCTGTCTTTATACTGCAGGTGTTATAAAATAAATATCAATCATAATAAAATCCTAGAATCATAATCCTCTCCTCTGTCTGTACCACAACCACAGCCAGAGCTGGCTCAGCCCTCAAAAGCAACTTCGCTGGCATTGTACCGCCCTGGCATTGCAAGAATCTCCTGAAGTCACAGATATGTTACATTTTCTCCTGCTAATACCTTCGGCACATATTCCAAGAGTAGCAATGTAGTTCTTCTCTTCTAGGATGTCCTGAGCTTCATCATCTGAAATATTCTCAAGCTTCTTCACAAATCTCTTCAAACTGATACTCGGCTGAGGCTTGTCCTTCCGTACTTTGATACCTAGGATTGCAAAAAAAGCTTTAACCTCCTGCTATTTCATGATTTCTATTGCAGTAGTATGTAGTCACCCAACTCAGAGACCAAGTTCCTATTATAACAAATACAACGTTGAGATGTCCTGCTAAAAGAAGACCTGGTCAGCAGCTGACCCTACAACCATTAGTCCCTCCTTCTCCACAAATACTGGCCTCTGCAGTCCGTAAGGACAAGACACCCATTTCAGCACACACCAGCATCCATAGTTTGGGCAAAATTACTGACTCACACATTACAGCACTGAATGCAAAGGGGACGGTACTTGCCATGCCCTATCCTTTATGGTGAAGGGGAGCAAGTGGAAAATACCTTGCCTGTAAGCTGTCAAAGCACTCGTGGGAGAATTTAGGCTGAGACCCCTCTGGAGACCGTGTGTCTGACCTTCTGCACAAAGCAGGACCAGCAGTGTCTGATCCGGATGCTCCGTGCCTTGTACTGGCAAGTTTGAAGCATCTCCACAGAGGTTCCAAACCTTAAAAGTAGTCAAAAGCGCTGCAAAACTCTCCTACAGCACCCGCCACGTGGAGCCTGGCTCCGCCCCGCCCGCAGCCCGCCCCGTGACGGGCTGGACAGGGACCCACAGCGGAGAGGGCGCCCGCGGGGGAAAGACCTCGGAGGCCTCGGCCGGACCCGGGTGCTGCAGAGCCCCTTTCCCGGGGGCCGCGGCGGCTGCTCAGACCCGGGCCGGCTGTACCTGTGTCGTCGGCGATGTGCTTCAGGACCTCGTCGTCGGACACGAACTTCACCTGCAGGACGCGGCGGCGACCGCCGCTCGACCCCTCGATGCGGCTCATGGCGGCCCCGCCCCGCTTCGCCTCGCCTCACCCCTCACGGCGCCGCTCCGGCGGGACCGGGGCCAGGACCGGGGTCCCGCCCGCTCCCCGCGCCGCCGGCAGCGGCAGCAGGAGGCGGAACGGCGCTCACATGGAGCCGGCGCTCGGCCCGGCCCGGCCCGGCCCGCCCCGACACCCCGACAGCGGCGGCGGCGCCTGAGTGCCCCGTTCCACGGCCAACCCGCGGCCGCTCCCGCCGCCGGGGCGGGACTTCCGCCGCCAGCGAGGCGCGGCCCCCGGGGCGCATGCCCGGCGTGCTGTGGCGAGGGAAAGCCGCGGGCAGCCCGCACGGGAACGGCCCGGCCCGGCCCCGCCACCGCCAGCCGCCTTTGTGAAAAACGGCAATTCACAGCGTAATCACTTCTGTTCAGAAACGGCACAATATTTATTTAACGTCTTTATATTTTTTTATATATATATATAATTTTTTTCTGCATTGCAGAGTGTGTCGAGTTTTATACATCTCTATTTACAATGATTTAAAATAATTATATTTCTTCTCTGGCAGGTATTTACAAAGTCAATAGTAACTACATTTCACATTTCAACAAGTCAACAGCATGAACCAGCTCAGTAAGACAGTTAAGATAATGGCTTACATGCACCAATAACATGATCTTCAATACGTGCCTTCTTCAGGACTAAGAATGAACATTTTCCTTGGTCCCAGGTTAAAGGACGTCATACAGCAGAGGTCACGGTTATTAAAAACCGGTTTGGCTTAGTCCTTCACCAGTACCGAATCTTGAAGGTCTGGGGTTCATACCAGCACGCAGGGCTATCCTGGTGAAGAGGGGCTCACACCACCAATCCATGTCCTTTGCCTTGCCTGTCTGTCCACAAGAAGTGGGCTACGTGCTGCTTCCGCTCCTTCTATGAGATTACAGAACGCTAAAGTAGTAAAAATCCTCAGAAACCCTAGTTCAGAGAAACAAACCTGGTATGGCAGGAAAAAGTATGAAAATAATCTTTTAACCCTTGCAGAATGTTTCTTTTTGCTAGTAAAACTCACAGCAAATTCTGTATTCTTACAAGGGCAAAAACAGATCAAAAGATTCATTGTCAAGTACAGGAATTACAAATTTAAAAAATGCAGCATGGGGTACCTCAATTAAGTTGTTGGGGTTTTTACTAGCAAATAAAAGCTACCATAGTAAATCTAAAATGTATTAAGAGTAGCTGATTTAATTATTAAAAATCTTTATTAGCTTTTTCCTGGAATCTTCGATATGAAAAAAAAGTTAAATGACTCCGTTTTATTTAATTATATGGTATTTGTCCATGAACAACCAGCTAGTAATATCCATCCCTAAAGTATGCACTATCTGCAAGAAAACACTAACAAAGTAATCATTGTTATTATTATTGTTGTTATTAATGTAATCAAACTGTCTTTTTTCAAAGAACACTGACACATTGACACACACAGACACACCCCAGTACTAGGAATCTATTAATACTTTGACATGTTGGTTTATCCTGAGTGATTGTTAACTCACGTCTACTGTATACTTGAAGCCACGAAGTTTTTACTACTTGCATTTTTCATAAACTAATAACATGAACGTCTAGCACAACAACAGTAACTGTCTCAACAGAAAGAACAGTGTCAATAGCCAGTATTTCTGTCACTCCCAAGCACTTGTTTCAGAACAAAAGGTAAAAGGTTGCTTCACACACACTGGTTTTTTCTGTTTGTGATCAGTTCTGGGGAGGATGAGGACTCAAACACATAGGATTCACTACTGACTTGTAAGGAAGTTTCCATGACAAAGCACCATAGAGACACTTTACCAGGAGATCCTCATAAACAGAAATCTTCCCTGACCATTTTACCCACTGAAATCAAAACCCGCGTGAATTCTAAACCACATTTTAACATGCGATTAATCATCCTGTCAAGAGTCAAAATTTCAATTGCTTAAGAAAGTTGTATCAGATGCAAAGACAGTTTTCTCTGAAACTGCTTACATCTTACCAACTGTAAAACGCTAGGAGCTCACAACCAAGTAATTGGTCAATAAATCCTGATCTCATCACTTTGCTCATCATGCACAAGCTAAAATGTAGGGCAACGTTTTACTGTACAAAGTTTTAATATACATTTGTTCCCATCAATAGCTCCTTGCAGGAATACCTTACTAATCCTTTACGATAGAAGGGATAATTTATGGAGCCATTTTAAATTCATTTGGTTCCTCAGATACTACCTTTGGTAAAATCTGATGAACACAGTTTAAAAAAAAAAAATCAGGGAGAGGTGTTGCCTAGAGAAAAAGAAATAAAAGAATGGAAATGAATTTTTTTCCCATTAAATCTTGAATACAGACAAGTAACATGGGACAGATTTTTCCTAAATCCTTTTCTTGAAGTTGTAAGGTACTCAGACTTCATCTTGCTTCTAAACTTTCAGTGTCACAGGCCTTGACATCTGACAAACTTACTAGGCAAGTTTATCTGAAATGGCTGTTACATTTTTAAAAATCTTGTTCTAAGATTTATTTTAAATAAAATTTCGTAGTGACTAAGTGGAAAACTTCATACGTATCAGTCTCGCAAAACCCACTTCCTGCTGTTTTCAGGAACAAGCCTCGTTGCTCACAGCTCACCATCATCTTCCATCGCTGTGAAAGCAGCAAGTATTTTGGCTCTTCGATTGGTAAAGACATGCGAATTTTGACAGACTGATGCATTTACGTGCTAACACAACACCCATGTCATGATCTGTTACCCTGAATCACCTACAGGAAAGCTTTCCACAGAAAAGTTTATCCAAGTGCCAGGGGGAAAAAACCCTAAAAAATAATCAAGAGAGATTAAGGCCCATATGCTAGAAACAAATAGCATTTAAAATACTGAAAAGAATATAAAATATTGAAAAAACTTATCTAAATCAAGAATGCAATGCAAGTATAGAGGATCTGGCTTCTTTGCTTAGCATGCTTGAAAAGGAGTGGTACTTTGCAATTTTAGCCCTGCAATTATCCTAAACAAGAAATTGAAATGAAAGGGCCGCGTGTATTCTTCTGATGGACGTTATAAATGGTTGTCATAAATGAGACCTAGCTAGTGGCTTTAATGCTATATTAAACATGCCAAGGTAGCAATATCTTTGGCAATGAGAGAATTTCAGAATTTAAGGATGAGATTATTAGATCTACTAATATCAGAAGTATTGTTTTTGTGTGTAGTACGTACATTTAATTCAAACAAATTCCATTATATTTTCCATACCTCCTCCAAGATTATAAGCACAGTACCTATACTGTACAGCTTGGTTTTTATGATTTTCTTCAAAAAGTTATTCTTGATTCTCTCTTAGTCTTCAAATTAATTTAAATTTGTAAGCCAAGATAAATAAAAATTTCTGGTTTGTGACTGAAGTTAAAATGCTGGACACTTAAAAAAAGGTAGCCATTGGTTCATGATTAAATAGGACAAGTTCAAACTCTTAGGTTAAAATACAGCCATAGCATAGAATTATCTATTCCAAAATTAATTTTTCAAAATATAATTCTCTGAACATGTTGTACATTAAATATTGAGGAAAATTTCCCTGGAGCTAAAATTTTCCCAGAACACTAATAATCTTCATTAAAGGAGTAAAACAAACCACATAGTATCTGAAGACAAAAAGCAGTTAGAGTTGGGGTCACCCTACTACAGAGTAGCTTTAGATGCAGGTTTCCCCCTTAATCTTGAAAAATATGTTCTTATTTACATACAGTATACACACAGTTGAGGCAATTGATTGTCAACACGTGACAAATGCATGTACCTACTCACACACAAGTAAACCTCACATGGTGAGAAAAAACCCTGTCCCAGTAAACTCCAGTATTCATAAATAGTGCAAATAAATACTTTGTCAGAAAACATTTTTTTCTCACTATTTTGATGACTGTCGTTATGTTAAAGCCAGCAGGAGTACGCTGGAAATGTTGTAGTTAAGACCAATGCAAATAGTTGAATTGTGAACTACAAATACTATATCTAATGCTTACT
The DNA here is from genome assembly GCA_035584735.1 of Pseudotriccus pelzelni. Classification (NCBI taxonomy): domain Eukaryota; kingdom Metazoa; phylum Chordata; class Aves; order Passeriformes; family Tyrannidae; genus Pseudotriccus; species Pseudotriccus pelzelni. The sequence goes on along the minus strand of JAWMRA010000164.1, from coordinate 27,484,614 downwards.
GGATGCAACATGGTGTTCAGCACTACAGAACGAAGTATGCTGTTAAAAAACTTCTCCAAATTCACATCAGAAAGGGTGTTCAAAGAAATCTGCATTTAAAATGGACAGTGATACGGAAGTTTCCAATTGAAAACTAATGGGATAATACAGCAATTTAAACTGTCATCTTTCAACGCTGATTTTAATAGGTATTTTTCCTTCATCACTTCGCTGTCTGCAGGATGAAAAAACAGTTCATCTTGCAAAAAAAAGGATAATCAAGCTGGAGTTCACAATACCAATATTCTGTATTTTCTTAAAATTACAAAGCCCAACGAGTTGCAAAATGGCAGCATATTGTGATGTGTACCAAAGAATATTCAATTTTTTCCTACTTGAGTATATATATACACATCAGAATATAGTATCCACACTTCCTCACCTAAGAAAAAAAATCACTGTTCTGCTTCTTGTCCTTCTTTTATAATGCTGCAGTTGCACTGAAATACTACAGAAATCTAAACCTAGTGCCTCATGTCAAGTACCAAATGTTCTAAAAGAAGACACAGCAGAATGAATTTAGGATGAAGAGGTTTGATTTAAGTCTAAACATTTGTCACGGGTGTCAGAAAATTTACATATGTTTTGTACGTTGTTTAGTATTTAGCATATGTAATCAGAAAGCCAGCAGATTTTCCCCTTCATCCATATCCCAGACACTTCTAATTTTATTTCCGCCACAGTACTTTGAAGTGTACTGAACTTAAGTGTATTAATTTTTTCTACAATCTTGACACACCGTAGCATAGTTTGAGACACATTTAGAAGCATTAATGATAAACGTGATACACAGCACTGCAAAGCCTGTTACTACAGCTGGTTTGTAGATATTAATGATGACTCAATTTGTAAGATAAATATTAAACAGTACTTGGCTGAAAAACAACAAAACAAGCTCCAATAACTGCACTAAAAGGGTAATTTTGAGAACTTATAGATGTACCACATTAGCATATAGCAAAAATTAATTTTTTTCCAGGGATAAACTTGAACTCATTTTAAAAAGACTGATATGGAATAGGTATATATACACAAGAACAAACTAAAATACGATGCATGAAACTGTAACAAAAGGCACATCAAAATGAGAACTGTAAAAATACCTTGAAAGATAGTCTGACTTAAGTTTTAGCCAATTCAAACTGACTTCCCAATCTGAAGTGACTAAAGTTGTCTCGCTTTCCTGAAATAGCTGTATAGTGTGGGGTCCCACATGAAAGAATATTTTTTTAAAAAAAAAGATTGTAAAATTTGATCTGATGCCAATTTAAGTGTCCTAAAACTTCTGGAGGAATACTTACAATGCAAACAGTAGACAGCAGAGAGCCTTCCTAATGAACAACTCTACTCTTTAAAATACTAAAATTAAGTAACTCTTAGAAAATTAGCCAATGTTCTTGACCTTTTCTTTCCAAAAGATTTAAGCAAATTTCCTTTTTGGTGGTTTCCACAAAGTATAAACTTTGTGCTTTCAGCCATAACTTACGAACTGTCCCCACTAGCAAACCTTTATTTTATAAAGAAGAGGTTAACCATATACAGCTTTTGACATTTTTACAGAAATGTAAGTCTTGCAACTTAATCTCACTTTGCTTTAATTCCATCTGTGTGTGACTACTGTCCTTAAAGATTAAACTTCCATTTAGAAACTGTAAGCTTTTCTTTCTTTCTGATGAGTTTATTTACTCTAACTGAATTTCTGCATCAGTCCAGATGCCATTTAATTCACTTTATGAATGTATGATATGAAGACTAGGCTACCAAAGTGACTTGTCAAACCATAAAAAAAAAATCTTCAAATATTTAAATGAAAATGCAAATTTGAAAAAAAAGTTCTATTTTGAAATAAAGAGTCACTAGAAAAAAAAAAACAAGCCCACAAAAACCCCACAAACAAACAAAAACCAACCCCAAAAAAGCCCCAAAAGACATTCAAAGACAGCCTGCTGTTTTTAACTGCTTACATTTATCCTTCACAGTGACAGTGAAACCAAAGTGCCCACATAAAAAACATAACTTTCCTGCAGGTTTACAATTTGTAAACTTCCAGGATATCATACATGACTCAAGCATAGAGAATGAGCTTTCCTCTTTTCTCTCCATCAATCTAAAGAGAGATATAGAGAGATGGAGAGGGAATGACAAATATTCTCCCATGTAACCAGAAATGTGCTTCTAAGCAGTGTTCTCTGACATAAGTACCAGCCAGTGCCCATACACCAGTCATATACATTCAAGGCTTGGCTCAATGGCACGAGTTCTGAATTTTCTAGATTAGGGCCAATCCACTAAAATAAAGTTAAAAAAGCTCAAAAGATTATATATACCAAGGCAATGAAGTGTGATCCTTCCGGGGAGAAAAGGACTGTCAGTACCCCTTTGCACAAACAGCATTGCTAGAAAAGCATTTCACATTGAAGCTTCAGTATTTCTAGCAAACTATTGTCTCTATCCCTGAGACAGCACCTTGAGAGTATGGTCTGTCTGGACTGCAGGATTCCTCAAATGACACCATGATTGAATTCAGGGACATCGAGAAAGCAGCTGAAAGGGGTGAGGGTGTCCCAACAGCCATGATAACAAAGAAAGCAGCCTGAGAAATACTCTTTACCCGAATACACCTTTCAATTCAGTGATCAGCACCTCACAACAAAAACAACAAAAATGGACCAGAGCTAGCCATAATTTCCTGGGAAAGTAGGAAATTTCCCACTTAAAAACCAAATTGCTTTAACAGCATGGTGTTGTGTAAATTTTAGTCTAAATGCAGAATGACCCTGTGTCCTGGAGGGGAAGACATGTAACATTACAAAGGGCTACAATGCCATTAGAAGTGCATTGTAACCTACATTATCAACTTAGAATCCTCTCTTCGAGGGAAAACAGCTTGTTAATACGCAAGTCTCAGTTGCTGAACATCAAAAGCTTCTGGGATGAGAGACTGGGGGCAGTCAGGAAAAAACTACTCTCATTTTAATGAAAAAAGTGCTGTAGGCAGCCAGGAGCAGCAATGACAATCCCCTCCCCAGAAATGATTGCACAGACTCAGAGAGGTCCAAAGTCACACTAGAATCTCTGAGGCACTCCTGGTTCTGAGAAAGAAAAGTCATGATCCAGTAGTCTTTGCAGTACTGTAGACCGAGAAAACAAACCCGTTTCTATTTCTTAACAAAGCCAAAGCATCATCTCATAGGGATCACATTCACCATTTCCGCCGGTGTCTCCAGTCTCACAGTGTTGAAATGGGACTGATCAGCCTACGATGGATTGCACATCACCCAAGGAGAAAGGAAGGCATGGAAAAAGGCATACAGTACATTATATACTGCTTCACAACCATGTTTACAAGGGGGAAGGAGGATGAAGGTGAGGGAAGAATTATTGCTGTTTCAGTAATACAGTATGATAGCTAAACCAAATCAAACAAGATCACAACAGTCAGTATTTTCACACTGTGGGATGATGGTTCATGTTTTGCCTAAGGATGAACTTGCAGGGAATTAAGGGGAAAGAGGGAGTACTAAGGAAGGGAGTCAAAGTTACACCTGGGATATCAGCTGCATATTGAAACTTGGAGATCGAGACTGCTTGGTGAGGGGAGCTCCTGGGGTAAGGAGATCTTTACCTTCCCCAGCTTGGCCTAGTCGGTCCTCCTGTAGGCTGATGGTTGAAAACCGATTGGTGTTGCCAGCTGTTAGATTGGAAAAACCCTCTGTACCAGCTCCAACACTGGAGCCTGCCTGACTGCCATTCACATAGTCAAATGATTTACTGGAGGAAGCACTGGCGGTCCTGATCAGGCTCAAACTGTTGGCTTTTGGCACCACCTGCCCAGCAGGCAGGCTGAGGTGTTTCTTAGTAGGTGTCATCTCGACTGTGTCTCCAGCCAGGTCACTGGACTGGTGCGTGTACTGCTTTCGAGCTACTGAATCTCGGGGGCTCTCGTTGGATTTTGCCGCAGAAGAGGTTTCTTTATCCTTAGAAGAACGCCCACTTGCTGTTTTCCTTAAGCTGCCCTTCTGCGATACAGAGGATACAGGTTTGGTCCCAGCGGGCTGGCTGCTGAGGGAAGCTCCTGATGAAAACCCTTCGTCGGCATCATTAAGGTTGACAGACTCTTCTCTTCCATTTACACCTTCAGTATCTATTAGGAACAAAAGAAGGAACCAAAAAACCCCCAAACCAATCAGAACACACAGTATGCATTTAAGTTACATGAAGACAAAGGTGTGCACAGAATGTCAAAACAAACCTCATTTCCTAATCCACCTGGATTCCACTTGCTTACATTTTTTTTTGATTCTCAGCCAATAATTTTCCTGCTGTGTTTAGCAGAGTAACAGAGTCTAACAATAAGTGCTCCCTGATTTGCCTTTCATCTACATCACTTTTATCAGTCAGAATATCGGCCCCAAACTTTGCCTACAAAACAAGAAGAATTAGGCCCCATTTGGTTGATTTGTTTTAGTTCTGTCTGCACATACTGTTACCCATTCCCCTCCTACATGTGGTTAAAAAAGGAAAGAAAACAAAGCTACCACCCTTTCAGATTTTTATCCTATTTTGAGGCAAGATCTAAGCATGTTCAGGATCTGTTCCAGGCAGAGTAAGTTCTGGTGAGTGCTCAGTAAGCTTCAGAATTAGGCTATTTCCTAGGCCAGCAACGTTCACAATGCTCCAACAGAGGTAGAAGGCTTCTGTTGTATGTAGCTGGCACTTCAAACAATGTGACTTCGCTTTCTATTGAAGCCTAACCCAGTTCCTAGTTCTCTCTCCTCCAAAACCTCAATCCTCCCTGCATTTCCAGCAATCCTGTCTGGGTGCTTCCACCATATTACTTTTACCTCAGCATCTAGATTTTTCAAAGAAAAAAACCCCAAAACCAAACCACCCTTGTATTAAGAGAAATTTAATCTCCGAAACACTTCCTGTTGTAGAATAGGCACTGTGCTTTTGACTGGAGTATCAAAGAGAAAATAAAACCCTGTCAATCTTATTTCTTTAATCCTTGTTTTCAGGCCTATTATATGATTAGGGCTGCACACACTTTTTTTTTAAATAAATCTTATTCAAGTACTTTTTATAAGCTCCAAGTACTCAGAGGAAGTTATTGTTTCAGTAGAAAACTGAGGAGCATTCAAATTTCAAAACTGAAAATGGAGCTAGAGTTTTTGTTCTATATATCTTGTTTCAATGAGAAAAAGGCATAAATTTTAAGTGTGTTAGCAAAAAAAGGAGCCTTTCAGGTTATAAGAATTTTGCTTTTCTTTATAAAAGCTGTAGGGCCTGATTATTTAAGAAATCTGCAAAACCTCTGATCTATCCCAGTTAAAGCCACTGTACTGCTCCAACTGTTATACTGTCCAACCCAGCTTGCTGCCAAGCAAACACGTTTAAATCTTTTTCGTGGAATGGGAAAAATGTTGTGGCAAGTATTTAGGAGATTCTAACATTTGAGTGGAAGCTCATCCTTTCGTGCTGTTAGATAAAGAACATTTTATGTTACAGCAAGCAGAACAGACAGAGCACTCTCAGTGTTGTTGCTGTTTCAGTGTAGCAGGAATATAGCCTGATCCAATTTCACATTTCTGAAGTGTAATGCAAAACTTTACAGGGAGGTTTTATTACTCTGCTTTAAATTTACTACTTCTTTTCAGGAAACTTTGCCTTGGAATTACCATTACTTGTGCATCAGCTTACAAAAGACGTTTAGGCATCTCCAAATCAGACCACTCTGAGAACAATCCAATGAGAGATTATTCTATAATTTTATGTAGTTCTATTTGACTCATTAGCCTCCCAGAAGCAGAAAGCTAATATAGTTCATGTTACTGCAGTCTTCCTTCCTTGGTAAAGCCTTTAGCCTTAGAAGAATAAGCTTCTTAGGTTTCAAGGGCTATTATTAAAATATAGGGTGCGTTACTTGCTTCAACCTCTGTATCTGTATTTAAAATATGTATCCTTTCCCCTTCTCCTGCCCTGGTTGAACTAGCCTTCATGTTCTTCTTGAGACATAAGTGGGTTTTCTTACACTAAACACTGATAGATTTAATTCACAATCCACCACATCTCCATTCCCCCCTCCAACCTTCCCACACATAATCAAAGATGTCAATAAAAATAAGACAAAACTGGAACATACCAAAGGCAAGACCACTTTTTCAGTTAACCAACATTTACATTTCTTTATATCATCATGCAAAGCTGGATGAAAGTGTGTTTGGTTACAAGCAGCAAGAGTAGCAGCTGAATTCCCCTCTCGAGCCCTTCTTATTAAAAAAAAAGATGTATAACTTGCAAGAAGGTACCTCCAGATAACACAGCTAAGGTTTTTATCATTACAAGAATATTAGTAATTTTCAAAGTTTACGTTAAAACATTGCTGTGTAATGGGACGTTCCTATTCAGGGACAGTGAAGCAGAACAGTCACACCAAAAAAGTGGCATTTTATCCACAGAATTTAAAGACAAGACTGAGAGGGGTTGTTTCAAGCTTTTGGATGCTGCAACCATAACAGGTGCCCAGGCTGCTCAGCAGTGCTAAAAAATGAAGAAGATAGAGAAGACAACATGCAAGAGAATTTCTGTCTAGTCAGATCCACATGCCTACAGAAGTTCTCAATGAGATTAAGGTAATTTAGTAAACACATTCTTTCCCTAATACATGTTATTTTTCCTCTAAAACCTGCCCTCAGAAACAATTTAAAAAAAATGTTTTGGGTCCTTACATACCCCGGGAGGAAAACCAGGATCATGTAATGAAATTTTCTTTTTTTTGTTCCAACAGACCAATAAGAAAATTTTAAAAAGAAACAGAAATTAAAGATCTACTCCCTTCCAAGTACTCTTCTACTGCAAGGCCAAAAGAGAAAGAGACAGTGCAACCCAACAGAAATCCTATCAATTGCACCACAGTGTGTACTCCGGACTCTCACTGCTCTTTATCAGAATAAATCTGTCCTTAAATAATTCGCTATTTGTGTGGGTCCCCAATTAATGCTGTAGCTACAGACACGATGTTCTCCACTGACCCAAAACAGTGCACGTAACCACAGCTGCAACCACCCGCAAGCAGAATACCTTGTATGGTGTTACTGAGTCATTTTTGAAGACTTCTCTTTTTCTACTTATTGGGTCAAAACACTGATGTGAAGAAGGGGTTTTATACACCTTTTTAAAATTACTTTTAGTCTGTTTATCCTTCCTATACCTGGAGGTTGAAAAGTAACTAGAAGTGATCAGTCTTTCATTGTATTGTTTGACATCAAAAGATATTAAGGAGAGGGAATTTTCTAGCTGAAATTTTCTGTGAAATCAGCATCAGTAAAATATCAGACTCCTATATATGCACACACAATTATATACTGATAATCAAGCCAAACTCCATTGCTCGGCCTTCTCCCAGATGATATCAGCTGGAGAATTCGGTTTGCTCAAGCATGCAATTATACATTGCTAATGTTACAGAAGTAAATGGTATTCAATCCATTTCTATTGAAGTAAAGCATGTGGAATGATGCCTTATCCAATATGCCAAGTTATAACAACGTCTTAAAACAAGTTAAGAATAAAATGCAGTATCTTCTTTCCCACTTCCTGTCTCTTACAGAAAGTTCTCTGCAGCTCAGGACTTCTCTATATCCTTCAGGTCATGCACATGCAAAGATTAGTACAATGGAGTGAGACCAACTGAAAAGTGAATTTAAGAGAAGACAGGATCATTTACTGAGCATGCTCAAATTCACAATGCACCAAGCAGAATATAAACTGCACTAAATGTGTTTATGCCCCTATCTTCTACAGAAGCATGAGGTCTTAATTATTGATAGTAACTCTGATTAAGAGTAAGGATTCTATGATTACACTACATTAAATCTCCAGATTATCCAGATTATTGTTTCCTGAAGAACAAATCTGAAACCTATGTAGCTCATATCTGAATATGTAAATAAATCTCATTTATGATCAACTGAAGTCCTTATAGAGGCTGGAAACACCAAAGGAATGTTCAGATAGAGAAGAAGACTTAAGATAGAACATCTGAAAACATATTTAGCTAAATCTAGAAGAAATTCTCATCTCTGAGAAGAAATGATTCAAGGTCAGTACTCAAAGCCACCTTTTATCGAGTAAATCATCTTTACTCGAAAATTAATAGATGAACTTAAGCAAAATAAATTTCTACCACCTACTCAATCTGCTATTCTTGGCTGCAAAGCAGACATATGAATCCCTACAGCATTTTTGTGGACAGCACGACTGAGAAAGAAAGCAGTAATTGTTTCTAAAGTTTTTAGAAACATGACAACCTGTTTTCTTCTTGAAAACACAAGCGCTTTTTTGCTACTTGTCTTTAGAGAAGCCAGCTCTAAATGAGTTGTACATGTATGAATTCTCAATTAAAGGATGACTGACAAATAAAACATCAGCAGTTGTATATTCATCATAGATAGGCTTGACTTTTTTCATTCTTGAAAATTTGAAAACTGCAGACTTAACAAAACACTGTTGCAACTAAGTTGTAGCCAAATCCATTTATTCTCTACACGGTCTACTTTTCAGGACTAGAATCATGCTCATCTGGTGCATTTTTTTTTCCTTCTTAATATTAGATTAAACATGCTCAGTAATAGAAGGTTTCCAAGCAATCCCAAAGCTCTTGGCTGTTACCCCTGTCTTTTTTTTTTTTTGCCATGCCAAGCAGTCTTTCACCACACAGATGCAAGCCCCAGGCCAGCCCACGTGATAACAGAAGGTAGTACCTGACCTGGTGTTAGGTATATAGGGGATGCGTGTATTGCAAAGAGAAGCTAATACACCCTGGGATAGCGGAAACACACACTAGAATGGAAAGAAGTTCTGCTTGGGGATAGGGAGCCGGGATCCTCCTCCAGCAACTGCCTCACTGACTTCTGCCTCCTCATCTCTGTCCTACCCTCTGTGGTGGCTGCTGCCAAGGTGGGCTCCGGGAAGCCATGCTCAGGGGTCCTGCGCATCAGCACCTCCCCCTCTTGCTCACGTTTGATCCCTAGGTCTGTGGAGCCGTGTTGGATCGGTGAGCCAGGAATGCTTGAGTCAGCCTCGTTTGAGAAGTCAAAGCCATCTGGGATTCAACATATAACATTTTAGTGCCCTTCTGTTTCTTTCTTGGCATTCCAACCCAGGCAGGGAAAATAGAAGATTTATGCGGACACGGAACAAACACAGAACACTACCCATGCTTAGTTAAACGCTGTGAGAACATCCACAGAAAGGGACAGGTGGGCTGTACTGTAGACCAGAAATGAATATAATGGCAAGTACGGTGAAGACAAACATGACCCAGAGTCCTGGAAACAGAAGATTTGTTGTCCTGGACATCCTGATTCAGCCAGCTGAAGACTAGAGGTCATCAAATCCTTTTGCACACGACAGAGAAGAATAAAAGAAAATAAAAGGGGGGAAAAAAAGTACCACAGGAAAATATGCAATTCCTGTTTTCAGATTCTTTTATCTTCAGTTTATTTTTAGGTTATTCTACTTTTTAGCTTCATCAATTTATGCAGCTTTTTTAAACCACTGGTTAATGTATGGAGCAACAAAGCTTTACAAGTGTGACAAAGTGATTTCAAAGCAAGCTTTTTGCTACACCTACACTGAAGATGTCATCACACCAAGGTAAAGATCGCTACTTATTTATTTTTTTTCTTCATACAGTCAAGCACACGTGTTAAGTACTCACTGAGGAAAAATAAAGACTAATTCTAAACTATCCAAACCTATTTTATGGCCCCCCAATAAACTGGGCCATATGATGGGAGTGTGGTGTTCAGGTTTTCCCTCTCCCACTGCCATCATTAGCTTTAGGCAGCTGGAATCCTGTCAAGGTCTGTATATTACCATTCATTCCCTGAGCTATTTATGATGGGAGTTTTTGTGTGGATTAAACAAAAAGCTCAAATTCTAAGCCACACTTTACCCCTATGATTTTGTGCTGTATTACATGGAGAAAAAAAGAAGTCTTATTAAACATTTCCCACTTGGTTTATCTCCAAATCAAAAACATAACAAACACCCTAAATGTTCATGTTCATGCAGTGCTCTGAAGATGTAAAATATTATACATTATTATGGAGTACCACTTTTCAAAAACAAACAAACAAAAAACTCCCCCAAGTGTTCTGCAAACATTCAAACTGAGAAAGAAGCCAGATTACAGTGATGATGATGACTACAGTACACTGTAATACTTGCCCCGTCAGAGAAAGCTCACCTTCTCTCCTCCAGCGATGACGACGGATAGAAGCCGTTGTAATGGCACTCCGAGAAATCCTCGGCACTGTTGGAGTAACTTCTACCTTCAGTACCTTCTGGCCTTCTTGCGATGCGTCGGGAGCGTCAAAGGGCAGCGAGTTCTTCATGGCGTTTGCAACCTAAGATAAAAGTAAAATCCTGTACTGCTACTATCCTTGATTGCACTAATGGCAATATTAGATCTCTTGCTGGATACAGAACGGAGAACAACCAAGAATTGTTAATTATGCCAGATCTCCTCAATATGGATGGCGCTATCACCAAGATTCACAGTTGATAACTACATTGAAAAGCTCATCACAAACCTATTCCCCAAACCTGAGTTGAATTTTCTCTTCTTTTTTTTTTTTTTTGAGGTAATTTATTTTGTTCCACATTTGCCACCTGTAGTGACAGAGATAACAACCTGTACAGGAAGGTCTCCATCCAAAAGAGACTGCAAAATGACAAGGAAAATACCATTTATGCTTTATGACAAGAGTGTCATAAAACTAAGCCACAGGCCAAGCCAAACAGCCTGTGGCCTGGTGCACAGAGGGACAGGGTCAGTTTCCACCCCATACTGGGCCCCCCTCCTCGCCCCCAAAAACCCCAAAACAAAAAAACTCAACAAAACCTTACCAAGGGGATTAGACTGCAGGTACTGGCAACATTTATTTTTTAAAAAAAAAGCAACCTAAGCAGTAAGCATCAAATTATTAAAATGCATGCATCTTTGTCAGACCTATTTTTTATTGTAATAGCCTAGTACAAAGGCAGAATTTTTCTTTGGCAGCTTTGAGAAGAACAAGTGACCTCTTTTGGCTTTGATGTTTTAATTGTTTCTTTACATTTCCCATAAAATGCCTTTGTGGGATTAGAGGTTTACTTTAAAAAAGAAAAAAGCAACTTTCAGAAATGTTTCCTAGTTTACAAGTGAATTGTTCAAAAAAAGTGAACTTGTGTAGCAGCTCTTGAAAAGCTCTGGGTCTCTGTGGCATGCACAGTATTCTACAATAACAAAGCTGATGCACACAAAATATTACTTACAGCTTTAAAAAAAACCAAAACAAAAGTGCAACCCACAAAATGGACACACTTTGATTTTTCCAAAATCTTAATGACATTATACAACTAACCAGCAATAAACATACCAGTCCTAGGGGACTGGAATGGCAGCCATATAGCTGATCTCCTGCTGCCACTGTGATCCTGTAACTCTATATTAAACATCATTTCCACTGCCTTCATGTCTGACTTCTAACCAGCACGAAAGATTATTGGCATCACCACAGAAATACTTATCATTCTGCCTTCCACTTGTCCAACATTGATTTTCCCTTTGCTAACCAGTTCTCAGCCTCAACACCGGTTTGTGAACTGCTCTCCTATTCACACTTAGGCCCTTTTCCATGCCATTCTCCTGAAATGGTACAGACTGCATTCACCCTGTCCTTGATCCCACTATAGACTTGAGAAACTCATTTCTGCTGACTGAACCAAAACAGATCAAGTTCAATATTATACAACTGTTTGCCTTCTCATCTACTCACTGGAGTTGCTACCTCTTTGGAACAGGTACCCTTGTCAGTATCCAGGGTGGGGGAAAAATTAATCTAAAAACTAGTAGCAAAAGGCTTCTGTAACAGAACCAGAAAAGTGACGGAGCATTTCTGCTTGTTGAACCTCTAACAGCTGGCCTTTTCTAACAGCACAAATTGTACTTCTGGGGACTGAGAAAACCATATGGAGATAAAAATCAACGCAACAGTAAATCTTTGAAACAATCTGAACAACCAGTCTGAATGAGTCACAGTCCTTATCTGACCAAAAAAACCCTCAAAACTATGATCTTGCAGGATGCAAAACCACTTGCTCATGATGTCTAATCCAGCACTGAAAGGCAGGAAAATAAACACACAGCACAATTCAGACTTGGCAAGCCAAGTCTGCATCAGTGACAAAGGCGGGTTGGTTCCAGGCCAGACATCCACTCTTGTCTACCAGAAAGGAGCTCTAACAAAAGAACATTCAACAAGAGCAGTAAGTGCATCAATAAAACACACCGGATAAAGGTGCTGTCACAATAGGGATTTGCTGATCCATGATTCTTGTGTACTGAACGAGGAAAGCCCATGTGTCTCTGCTCCGAAGACAGGGATTTCCGTCTGAAAAGAGTGCAGAACTCTTGGTTCAGAGAAAAAGACTGACTGGCACTGGCTTACTCCTCAGGTACAGGCTGGTAGTAATTCTGACTCTCCGTGCTTAGTTTGCCTCTGTAGAAACCCCCAGGTTTCCTGACTATGAAACCAACACTCAGTGTTTGTTAACAGAGATACTTCTGTTCACCCAGAAAAGGTCTTTCCCCCGTGTTACTTCCTGCACTTTCCAGTACAGTCTCTGGGTAACAGTGGCAGAAAACCACTTCCACATTACAGGTATTTCGAGCTTTCTGATGCTGCTATTCCAGCTGACATTTTTTGTTGCTGTTGTTTGGTTGGCTTTTATTTTTTTTCCTCCAGGCAATAAAAACCTATGTAAGTAAGAGCATGGATCTACTATATTGTCAAAAATATTTCTCCAAGAGACATACTCAAACACAGGGACCAGGATGTTTCTCATTGTAATGATTACCAATGGTATTCCCATAATTACACAAATACCTTCAGTACAGATATCTAAAAATAACCATAATGTGGGAGTTTGCCTGAACATTAAATGGAGTTCAAAGAATTTGAATCCTAGGCAGAAGCTGAACTTGAAACTTACCTGTGCAGCATCCCAGATGATATTTTATGTAGTGCTAGTAGTTTTAAATTTAAAATATTGAATTTTATAATGCTGCTAAATTATGTACCTCTCCTGAAAAATGAAAGGAGAAGAAAGGACTCCAGACTTTGACAAAGTCAAACTGGCTAAATATATAGCACAAGGGCAGGGACATCCAGGTAATTATTTTGTAAAAGTGACCATTTCGTAAAGCTGCTTTTTAGAAATTTTAGTAAGACACGACAGGAAGCAGGCAATGATCAGCGTATTAAGAAAAGAAATTCCTCAGATAGACAACCTGAGAACTGGGAAGGGGTAAAAACTGATGATGTCATGATGTCACCAACACCAGACAACGGGACTGAGAAGCAATAAGAGCTTTGGAAAAAACCCAAAGATATTCTAGAAAATTCTTACAATTAGAAGTAATCTCTAAGGACAAACTGATTAAAAATGAACAATGAATACTGAAAATTGTCATATCATCAAGTTCCAGATCCTCCTACACATCTTTTAAATCCTTGATAGGATGGCCCAATTCAGCAGGTTCAATATTTAATTTAAAACTTTCAATCTGATGGAGTGATGCGTCATTTGCAAAAGGAACCAACCATTACAATAATTCAATGGATATCAGGCATTTTAAATGCAGCAGTGTCAGAAAGCCCATAGACAAATTTTACAGCCAATATTAATTTAGCAAGAGAATAATTTTGTGTAATTCATTTCAGAAAGGAGTGATCTCAGATTGCCACATAAATAGATTTTTGCCAAATCCACTTTTTCAGTTATGTAAAAGGCAGTGAAATTTTATGCCTGTTAGTTCAGAGAACTAAAGGATTCTAGCCACAATTCTGATGCAAAAACTGAAACAGCAGTCTATTTTACTTTATTCCCCTAATTTTCCCTCTTCTTTTGCTTCTCATTCCTACCGGTGACAAAAATTCCTCCTTTCTGTCAACCTTCTCATCCTTCCCAACCACATCCATCTGCACCCAGCCCAGTTTCAACAGTTTCCTCTTTTATTTTCTCTTTTTATGATTAGAACAGCAAGTATACTGAAAACTGGAAAAAAAACCCCAGCCCAAATGCAAACAATCAGAACTACTCCATTTTATTGCTGCTCCTCAAAGAAGGTGAAGATTAAGATCTGTGGTGACTTTGATCAAACAAAATCTGGTATTGACTCTGGAGATGAAGCTCCTTTTCAGTTGCAGCTCTATCCTGTTGTAGGGGGTTTTTTTTACTGAGTTTTCAGTTAAACCACACAGCTTATTCTCAGCTGTGAGGGAGATCTAGAAGCAAAGAAAACACCTTTTTTGCAACTACTGTCCTATGTCATATAACTATTCAGTTAAGCTTCTTTGAACCACTAATCAGTAGCTTATGCCAAAACAACATAAACATTTTGAGCCAACTGTAACACATCAGAAAATCCTAGCTTTCAGCATCAAGGAGTCTTAGGAGATCCCAACACCATGGCTTAATACTCAAGCAGAAGAAGTGTAGTATAAACAGTATGCTGAACAACCACTCACATTTGATAGTGCAGTGAATGGCCACAGAAGCTCTCATTACCAGTCCACTTCAGAAACACATCCATACTCCTCTGAACCAAGCCCATAAATTGCAATGGATTGTTTCTTACCAGCAGAGGCTGTGAGTAGAGTTCAAGCTGTGCTCTGTAAATTATGTCCTCCAATACCTCTTGGCCAAGCTCCCACTGACCATTATATCTAAAAAGTAAAGACAAATATCTATCTTTCACATCTTATGAAGACAAACTTGTCTTTTTTCTGCCCAAATCCTGATTTTAACTTCTTTGCTTACATAAAAGTTTCATCAACTGTTTGTACACCCCAACTCTGTCACTTCTTTTCAAAGTACAGGCAAAATATTTTTTTATTAATCTTGTTGGTAGAACAAGAAAGCTGTTCCCTGTCACATCCAAGCATGACAAAATTGATGCCATATTCAGGACAAACTTAAAAATAATTAAAAAAAAATGAGGTCAGTATGGAAAGGTTAATGCT
Organism: Pseudotriccus pelzelni; assembly: GCA_035584735.1. Classification (NCBI taxonomy): domain Eukaryota; kingdom Metazoa; phylum Chordata; class Aves; order Passeriformes; family Tyrannidae; genus Pseudotriccus; species Pseudotriccus pelzelni. The sequence continues at coordinate 27,469,501 of JAWMRA010000164.1, read as the reverse complement.
ACTTAGCAGAACTGAATTTCCACCAGAAATGGATTTTTGCTGCCTCAGATGCTACTGATATCCTAGAGGTCTGCATTTAATCAGTTTATCTTCGTATCCAAGCTCATTATGCTTGTGAACAGAAGGTACCTGGTGGTAGTGGGAACTTGGGAAAAGATGAAAACGGGAAGCCTAACTCTCTTTAGCACCTACTGCTCACCCTTTGTCACCTAATCCAGTGCTCACAAAAACATTTTGAAATCAACGGTTCACTGAATAAGCAATCAATGGGAAATACACTCACCGAGTTATAGACTTGCATTACGAGCTTAACTATTTTTTTCAATTATAAACCAACTGGCACTTCTATTTTGATTCACCTAAAATCAGACTTTTCTCTTTAGGGAAAAGAACCCCTATCCACTTACATGGCATAATAGACACCTGTGAGCAGCTGCACCATGAAGTCAGGGTCTAATACCACTCTACCACAGGGCTCTTTCCAGCATTTCTCATGCTGCCGTGGAAATCCACTCACACACAGCCTGAAAAAAAACATTACAAGGAAGTGTTAAATTCCACAAAGACTAAAAATGTCTTTACATAACAGAGATTTTAGTTAATTTTCAGATTTATTTTTCAAAATATAAATACACAACATAAAAGATTCTTATATTCCTTTTCTAACCACTACAGCACTTCTGTAGCAGTGCCTTAAGATGTGGCTTGCTGATAATCCAGTGTTATTTTTCATGTAGCCATCAACCCCACTTGTTTTCTTCAAAACATTTTCTTCAACCAGCTTCTAAGGAATGAGGGTGGCAAGATGTTCTCTGCTGCCAGTCACCAGGCAGAAAACTCTCCCCAGAATTCAATAACTGAAACCAATTTTCTTTAAAGGAAACATTGCAATGGTATGGAAGAGAAATATGTCATCTCCCATCTAATGTATGATGACAGCATGAAATCACCCTTTACCTAAAGTTAGATAACACATAGACTAAATCCTTGAGAATTGCTCTCAGCTGCCTTCTAAAAAGTACTTCCTTGAAAACGGGGCCTGCCTTCCCATGTATCACCTCCACAAAACCCAGAATAGTTTATTCTATCAGTTTACCATCTGAATCTTCATCATGGAAGCAATGCACGGTCACTAATACATAGTAACTGCTGCACTGTTTCCAAACCAGAGGTCCCTTGCATACAAAATGTTCTCTCTCCTCTCTACTCAAAGAACAGATCTAATTTTCAGATGCAGGAAAATTCAACGTGTTTGGCAAATTTAGCATAGCTATAACTCAAGTGAAAATGATGGAAGCATACCAAGAACTAATCCATTCCCATCAGAAAGCACCTTTTTTTTAACTGGATGAATATTTACAAGCCTAAATGCACCCTGAAAGACTATTTCAAAGGCAAGTGTCTCACCTGGAACCCATCGTACAAAGTGATTGGTAAGAAGAAGCAGGCATATAGACAATAGCAGAATTGTAGCATAGCATAAGAAAGCTCAGCACCTCAAACCTGGAAAGAGACAAGAGCAAAACCTTGCATGGTTTAAATTCTTAACATTGCATGAAAATTTAACCCAAAAAGTCTACAATTCAGTCCCAAAAAACACCCCACAGGAAAAAGCATCAGAAGTAAATACACAAATCCTTGAACCCTCTTTCATTATAGTTCATTAACTTGAAACTATCAAAAGGCTATCAAAAGGTCACTATAAACACTTAAAATTATTCTTACTGAAAGCCATTAGCCTATGCAGGAACTACAGAGGAAATGGGATATGATATAACATTTGGACAAAGTTACAGAACTGGAAATGTCTGCAATGCATTCAAAATTATTCTATCAGTTTTCCTAGAGCTGCCTTAAACACAGGTAAAGCTGGTAGTCACTAAACATCAGGGCAATTTCTTTCACCCCTAGTTCTGCCTATCCACTTAGCTCCAGTCCCTTCTTCCTGTGGAAAAACAAGTCACAGCCTTAGATCCAAAGCTGAATTTTGTTATACTTCAAGGAAAAATTGAACAGCCATCCATAAACCCAAAGATATTCCTTACCTACACAGAAGTGACAGAGAAGTTACTCTTCTAAATTAACTAGAAGAAGAACATAAAAATTTGGAACAAAGGAAAAAAAAACATTATACCTCAAGATTACCAAGACTTGATCTCTAGATTAGTTTCCAAGCATTTAAGGCTGAGAAAGGACTGATCACATAATATATTTGGTCTTAATGTTTAAGGACTTGCCTCCCTAGTGAAGCATGTTGAATGCTAGAGTACATCACCTACCGGTTCTGTGCTGTGAAGGTTTCTCTTTGAGGATGAAGATCACTGTAAACTACTCTGATTAGATCATGCTGACTTAGTGCTCCTTCAGTTAAAGCCATGGATCCAATAGTAGAGGGCTAGAAGTAGGTGGAAGCAGGAGGGGGTAAAACAAAGCATAAGTAAAGAGTCCCCAAAAAACTCCTAACCACTCAAGGCAAAAGACACACTTATCTTGTTATCTGTAAAAATGAAGATTATTCCAGAACACAGTAAATCTAAAAACATTAGCTAATGTCATTATTGCAAACAGTATCCACACTTACAAGCAATAGAGCAGGTGAGTGCAATTTTCAACTTTGATTCTTATATATCCATTTATAGTAATGCTGTCCTAATCACACAGACCTTTGTCCAGAAACAGCAGAGAAAGAAAAATGCAATTCCAAGTTCTAACTGTATTAAGGAGCTAGAAGAAACACTACTTTTATACTAGTACGTATACTAATCACAGCCACAACTACAACACCACTAACATTTGTTTAAAATGGGCACTGTCAGCAAAGATTTTTCAACATTTACATTTCTTTTCTTTGACTAATGCTATTGAATTTGATTACACTAATTGTAAACTACTGACACTGAAAACTTACTGCAACAAGATGCATCTAAAGTAGCCTGTGGCATCAAATGGATCCAGTTTTCATTCCTCTAATAGATCCAATTCTAATTTACCACAGCAGCTCTCTTACCTCATGATATATTGAGGGTTTAGATAACGAAGGGATGGTGAAAGATAAAACTTTGTTGTTTCCATCTTTGTCAGCAATTTCCTGCATTAAAAACAAGACCAAAACCCAAACAGAAGTCAGGATATAGAACTCGGAGTGACTTTCAACTCTTAGAAGGTATTTCAAAAATAAGTTAGATGTCCTGATCTCTTAGCACCCCAAGCACTCTGTGCATTTGCAGAGTATCAGCAAATTTACATACACACTTAAGAAGTGAGAAAGCCATCTCTCACAAACTGCTCTGCAGAATCAGCCTGCAACACTTCAAAAAAACCAGCCCTGGCTCCTTGATCAGTGTGTGACTTCAAAAACAAACACACAAACAGGAACAGAAAAGCTTTTCTAGCCCACCTTTACATTATAACATTTATTTATAACAGAATTGCATTGTGGAGCAAGGCTAAACTTCAAGTCCAAAAGATACTGACACATGAGGGCTGATGAGTCACTTGCTGAAAATGGATAGTATTTCATAATAAATGCAGCACATAGAAAAGGTGAAATCAAGGGGACTGGCAAAGTTTCCTCAGGCATCCTATCAGTAGGAAATACACAGAGTGTTCTCTCAAAAGGCTTTCAGACTGGCCATATTTTATAGTTGCTAGGCTACTACATAAGCAAACCCAGCAGTTTTTAAAGAAAATATACTAAGAGCAATTACGTAAGACTACCCCAAAAAGGAGTCTAAAATTGTGCCTTGTGCACTTTGTACAGCAAATTTTCAAACAATAAGCTCCAGTCATTCCAGCTTATGTAAAATTTAGCCCGAGGTAACTCTGTACTTGTAGCAGGCTGTAAGGATTACGACGGAAGGGCAGCTGACAGAATTTAGCGGAATGCAAAAGATTTAGCCCTATCTTTCGTTTTCTAAATACTGAGAAGCTAACTTCCTCAAGTCTCAGTATATATGCAGAAAAATATCAACTTCATTAATGATAAACAGTAGTGGGAGCCACTGTACATTCTGAGGTCTCTTCCTGAATCTGGAGAGAATGGAAAAATTACTGTCCTTAAAACATATGAATCACCAACATGACTTTCAAAGGAACTGCAGAAGAGCCTTCATGAGAAAATGGGCAAAAAGATAAACATGCTACTTCAATCCAATAAACAGTACCAAAAATCAGCAAGCAGTTTCCAATGCTTTTTTATATCAGAACGAATCTAAAATATATAGATCTTCCAGTTGTTAGAGCTGATATGCAAATGCATAACTATAATATATTTTATTTTTTAAGAATCACAGTTTGGCTGTTCCGTGTCTTATCATGTGTAGAAATATAATACACAATTTAAACGAGGGGTTTACAATGATAGCACAGGGAAGGACAATGTTTCAGTAGAGTACGTTTTGAGGTGCTATAACACAGAAATTCCCATTAGAGAATGCCTATTGTGGCAGTATTGCTGAATTTATCAAACAGCCTTATAACACTACAGAGGTAAACATTTCCAGGTTAAGATAAGGATATAAAAATACTACTTTTACATCCAACAGTCAAACTTAATAATTTATAGTTACTTTTACTTATTCTTAAAATCACAGTTCCCCTCCAGACTCTGACTCCACCGTACACATGTATGTATCTAAGTGCATGCAGGGTGGTTTCATCTTCAAATTACCCCTAAGGACACATTCGGGGTAAGTGGGAGAGAGTGGGAAGTGACACACTTACCAAACACATTAGCCTGACAATCATAGAAAGCTGTATTTTGGAACCTTAAGGAGGGCTACCTATTTCCTTACAAACGCAAGTATATAACAGTTTGAGAAAGCCCATGAGATGATCCTTTTCAGTGAAAATGTTTTTCCCATAACAGATAACATATAAAAAATATTTTTGCAAACACATCCTTACTAAACCTTCACTACATTATCTTTTTCTCCACATTAAATACACTTTCATGTAAGCGTATTTTAATTTTAAAGACAGTGTTGCAATAATTCACTTTATTCCCAGTGGTCAGTGATGCAAAACTTAAGTCTTCTTCACCCATTCCCACCCATCTCACTTACCAAGTTGTAAATGCCAAGCAGCAATGCTTCGATGCAACCATTACTCTGCCTGTCCCTGCTGGCAGTCAGACGCAGATACACCCAGATCAACTCTGGCAAGAACTGCAGCGTGAACCTCTTGAGCCGAACCTCAGAACTACGGTAAAGTTCAAAGAGCTGGTGGCAAACGGGCTCAAGGAGCTGTGGAAAAGGCAAAAAAAGTTAATGACTTATTGGTAGGCTTCTCTAATAAGGGAGAGTGAAACAGCAAATGTAGGGGCTATACCTTATAGCCACCATGGCCAGTAAAAATTACATTCCTTGATGTGAGCGAATCAAAATGGTCTCTGCATTTCTTTTAAGGAGATCCATAAGGACAGATCTCAGGGGGACTGGCATGTAGTACTGGGCAATGTGGCTTTACTGCAGGCACTACTATGTGTGCTTTGAGAACATTATTCTCTAGGGCTGTCAGTATGAAATTTATTGTCTATGCAGGTACTAATTTACAGCGTGCGACAGACACGTGGCTTGAACTATGTGCACCATAAAAGTTTAACAGTGCCGCTGTAAGGTCTATAAAACTATAAAGGTTAAAGATTAGCTGCTAATCATAAGTCTATTGACAGAAATATGAATTGTTTTCTTACCTACAGCTTTTTAGTCTGAAACCCAACAAGTGTGGATATGTTTATTACAATGCAAAACTGATCTTTCCATCTTGAGCTGCACTTCAGGTTTCAGTACAAGAATCAAAAAAGGCCCCTCTCAAGTCAGTGTGACATAAGCACGAGACAAACCTTCAACTTTAAGAGTCTACAGTGCCAAACCAATAGTTACGATCCATGGAATTGTTCATGAACGTCAAACTGTCTCATCTTTTCCCACAGATTTTTGTAAGGTTTGTGATGACTATCTACCATTGCATTCTATTAAACAGAATGACCTAAGGAAAATACTTATGGGATTTACTGTCCAAAAAGACAGAGGCATACATATAACCTAAAGCATCTATATTCATATAGAAGAGTTACAGAGTCAGAAAACAGAGGCCACAATCTCCAAGCCTTCTTTCTAACAGTACATGCTTTATGCAGCTTGCTTATACACACACACACACACACACGATATAAACATCAAATTGTACATGTTTTTAGAGCAATAAAAACCTTAACATGTGACCAGCACAGTAGCACCTGTACTGGTGAGACAAAAAGGCATAAATTGGAAATACCCATGCAGAGAAGATCAGATAAGACACGTATGACTCCTCTTTCACTCCCTTAGGACTTTCAGAGCAGCATATTTCATGGACTTTGATGTGTTCTTTTTTCATTAATTTGCCTATTCATCATAATCTTAGTACCCAGAATTTCCTGTACAATTGACTGTCACTCTCTTGCTATGCTGTACAAAGATCTACTTCTGGGGTTTGTTGTGAATCATCCATCCTGTTAAAAAACTTAGAAGTCCCTGGCTAACAGCAGAGGGACAGACATTTCTGCAAGTGAGTCGTTTGAATGTTTGATAAATGTGCAATGCCATAAATCTGTACGAATGTACAATTTCACATACCCATATTCAGACTTAGATACTGGACATTGGTACATCACAAACACAAAACATACATCTGACAGAACTGTCTATCACGATAGCTGCCTAAAGAGAGATCACCCAGGAAGCAGTGACCGCATCGGTTCCGTTTCTAACACACAGTATTGTGGTCAATGATTACCATATCTAAACCACTGATTACATAAGCCACAACAGGACATTGACGTAAAATAAAACTTAGCTGTCAGAGAAATCTCTTAAACAATACTCTGCTATAAGTACCTTGTGTAACAAGGCTTCTGACTGACAGACTTGCTACTCTAAGCTAGAAGCCTGCTTTTACAGCAGAAGCAAAGAGGGACTCTAAAAGAGAGAGAGGGCAGAAAGCTGTCAGTGACAATGTCGATAGAGTGAGAGAAGTCCAGTCATCTGGAACACACAGGTTTTTACAAGTCATATATATATATAAAATAACTCAATAATTTTTGTTTCGGGATCTAAACGAAATTAGATGACTGTAAAGCTTCTGTTGCAATAATTTTAAGGGAAAAAAGTTGATACAGCTGTCTCTATCAAGTTGAGCATGTATTATTTTAGCTAGTATATTTATTCCAGTATTTATACATACATAGCACTTTATGTTCAAAAGAGGGAGAATTATATCCTTTCTTAATTAATATTTACTTAGTAAAAACTCCTATATAAAAGTGACAAAATAATTATTAAAACCAATTGTTACAGTAAATGTTCAAATCCTCAGAGACAGAACTGGATCTGTGTTTTCTGAAAGGCCTAGCACATTTTAGATCTTCAAATTTAAGAAGTGGTTAATAAATAATTCGGACATTACTAGAATGAATTTTTTAGATTTTCTTTAAAAGACAATATGATCAGGAAGCTAGTGTAAAGAAGAAAAAGAAATCTCTGAAAACAATATACACAAGCACATCTGCAGGGAGATGACAAGTGCAAGAAAAGCTAAAAACTATTATCTGAAACCAGATACATACAGAGGCAATGCTATAAATAGTACTTCTATTAGATTAGAGATGACAGCAGCCCAAAGCTCTTTTCTATTTGAAATTAGCCAGTCTAATCCAAGTCCCGTTAAAAACGTGGAAAAGAAAAATTTATTTTCGCTTCAGTCAGATGAGACCCAACCAGTGCAGTTAGTGAGTTTATTCTACCTACTTTCAAATGAAAATTTTATAAAATCAGTCTTTCAAGTGAAACTATGCTCCCTAAAAAGAAACAAGCAATATCCAGTCCCTGGTGTTGCAAGGATGCAAATTCTCCTCATTTTTAGTAGTTGACATATTTGTTGTGCAAAATGTTTAACAACTGCACATTACTGAGGTGAAAACCTGTAACTACGATAGCGCTTTTGGTGTGTTCAGAGCTTTAAGGCCACAGGAAAGAGCTGCTAGCTCAAAGATGCTACACCACAAATATTTTCAAAAGCATGAACAACCATGATTTCCCTATCCAAGCAGAGTATGATAGTCTCTCACCTGGAAACATAAAACTTGACACAAATAAGAAAGAACAGATGTTTTCCTTGCATCACAGTTATCTGGTTTTCCAAAGAGCCAGCCTCTTCCAATTAATTCTCTGAACATAAATACTGAGGAGGCACTGGGTAAACAGAGGAACTTGAGCTTTTGTCATCAGTAGTGGGTGTATACGTGAGCTGGCACACACTTTAATTCCAAAGATCTTTCAGTCCAAAGTCAAAGCAAACTGAGTAGCATAGCAGTCAGCACAAAAATCCAGAGTACAAATCTCTTATAATCCTATCTCTTTCCTGACAAACTAAAGACTTTTAATTGTAAGATTTTTCCTATTAGCATAAACAGCAATCAGCATAACCAAAAAAATAAACTTTTACTGGCTCAAATATGCAGCAGAAAAGAATGATCTAATTTACACCTCACAGAGATGCAAACCAGTCATATTTTAAGTAAACTGATGAATACTTTTAGTTTGGATTATTTATAAATTGGCCAATCTTAAGAGTCATATCTTGAAGTTAAATACACTGTATCATAAAACCCATGACAAATACCAGAAATGCTTACAGTTTTGAAGAATTGTGATAGAAAATAATGTGCTCATTTTAGGCTTAACTATCGCATAATGAGTGAAACCATTTATTATTTGAAGAGTACTGGGTCTGGGAGTGCTTGGCACTGCAAAGGTGATGTTATTCTGTTTCACGGCTGCCCTCTCAAGTTAAACCTAATTAGCCTCACATGAATATTCAATGTTTAAATTCCAGTAGAGGATTAACTTGACATCCATAGAGTATGTCTACAGCCATGAACCAAATCCAAAAATTATTGAACTATCTAAAAACCAGTACTTCAAAACCACTTCACTTCCAAGTTCATATATTATGCAAGAATCAATACATTATTCAGTTAAATAAGCTGGTTTTGAGCAAGATCACCCTCTACTTTTTATGTAAGTTTCTGTTCCAGTCATTATCTTTCCCATATTTAAAAAAGTCAGGGCATCTCCTAAAAGGCAAACAGTAACAATTGTATTTAACTTGACAATATGCTTGCCTTCATTTGATAGCTCTCAAATTGGTAGACAGCTGTCCCAAAACAGAAACACCTCATTTTTTTAGTTCCTAAACATGCTGGTTCCATGTTAAGTTAATAAACCTGGTCTTATCAAGATAGAATTCTGATTCTAAAAAAATTCAAGTTTGCCCTAACCAGTCTGCCACTTTCAGGAAGTTTTAAAAATAGGTCAACTTCATGATTAAGTTGTACTAAAAAAATTACTTGTCCATCAAGTTTAAGAATCCAGCAAATACATTTTTATAATAGTCTACTACCTAAGATTAATCTCCATAAGCAATCAATTATCCTTCTAACAAATAACGCCCTGTAAGCATATTTGGAAAACCTCTTGCTTGGAGCCAATGTTACTACAAAATTATGCAAAGTAATGAATATACTATAGTTACATTCCTCACACACAAGTAAGTCTGGAAGAAGTGCAACAAGGAAATTCATACTGCCTTAACAAGTAGAACCTGGAGTTAGACATCTTCGGGTCTGGAATTGCTTATCTTATACCTGATATCAGAATCAGGGCCAAACAGCAACAGCTGTTCCAAAGAGTAATATTTGACAAACATCAGTGAACAATAACATAAATTACTGGCACACTCCTAAGAAGATATTCTTTTTGCAGGTCTGGTTCTTTGCACATTAAAAAAAAAAAAAGTTTATTCTCAAAGCAAAGGCAAGCTTTTACGTTTTTCAGTACACACAAATACACATCAGCAATGGTGGCTTTAGGTTGGAGAGAGAATAACAGTAGCTTCAGCACAAGGAAAAAGGTTACTATGCAGGTTATTTATAATACTGAAATGGAGCTGACAGCTATGAAGCCTTTTCTTTTTTTTTGAATTATATGAGCATTATGCAACCTCCTTGAAGCTCAATCAACCATTCAGCTTCCAAATGCAGCTGAGCTGTGCTTAGGAAAATAAAGAACTTCCTTGCTACGTACACTACCCATTTTATTTATAAATATATACAAGATCCTAGATGATACATCAAATACTTTGAAGCATTTTATCTGAAGTAGCTTTCACATCAGAGAATGGCACGCTTGCACAATTTATTCAAAAGTTGTATTTCACACACTTGCCCAGAAATGCTCCTAGCAGAAGCCAGTGGGTTGGAAAGCTGTTTAATGTCATGTCCAAGATGAATTATGTACAAGGGTAAGGTAAGTTTTCATTGTGTCTATTTATATTTTGGGGCCCTGCCTCTGCTCTTGTTTACAGCAGTGCAAACACAGAAGTGATGCTAGTATAAGCACAAGAAGGTCTTGTTATCTTAATAGTATTTAAAAAATTGATTCCATCTTCCACTGTAATAGGCCAACAGGTGAGAAGCACACAGATCTTTCTGAGTTTCACTGCAAGGCCCACTTTGTCTCAGTTATGACTGAAAGGTAGTTTTTGGGAAGAATTTAAACAAATGAGAAAAAAACCCTCAACCCCCCCAAACCCCACAAACTAAAACCCCAAACATATCACCCCCAAAACAAAAAAAAAAAGCTCTCAAAGAACAACTCATGCCGAATAAAGTGTAATAGTCAGCTGTGGCAAGTAAAATCTAGCAGACAGTGTCAACTGTATTTTTGGAAGCAGATGAGATTGTATCTTACTACAAATGCATTAAAGTAACTAAAAAAAAAAAGTGGGCTGACACATGCTATATTGCAGTAGAAACAAGAATCAAACAAGTTTCATCTCTATTACTCTCAGTTCAGTTGTAGAGGTGAAAGATATAAGAATGAGAACAAAAATTTTTTTTAAAATCTCCTACCTCATTATTTGGGTCTTGAATAACCTTATAAAGAGCTGGTACCAATGGTTTTTTTCGGTGCAATGTAGCTGCATAGCTGGAAATTTGTGATTCAGGTAATGCCTAAAGGAAAAAATAGGTTACCCTTGGAAGTAAATTTTGTCAGGTATTAAAGATCTCCACAAAAGGATTAAGTCTCAACCCAACATAAAAAAAAAGATCCTGAAGTTCAGTAAATTTTCAGACATGCAACCTCGTTGTTCAGTACAAGTTCTTCTCCATACAAATAACATTTGGGAGAACATAACCACTTTGAGGGTTAAATCCTAAAGCAGTTTCAGATTCATCTTTCATTAAATCACTTGCTCTGGTTTGATATGTGGACTCTCTTTCTTGACATTCTGTATTTAACAGGCACTTTTCAAAGAACTTATCAAATCAACTCATTTTTTACGAGGTGTGGATAATACAGAATGAGCACGGACAGCCTCAAGTCTTCCTCAAGCGACCACATCTGGATTTTACATCCTTGGACCTTAAACAAATTTCCAACAACAGCACGTAATGACTTACGATCATCAATGATGTGAGGAATTACTAATTCATAATTTAAATAACATATTAACTTCATATCACTCACAAAATCGTGTTTTGTTGTTTATGCATTATGCTGTGTAATTTCACTCAGTGTAATTATAAACATGCAAAGTAGCTTAAAAATAGTTCAGATTCTTCTTGACAAAACAATTAATTTTATGCAGACCATACCGGGGAAAAAATCAAATATTTTTCTTTGATTTTTTTTAAAAATCCAAATATATACACTGATTTATTTTTTTTTTTAATAAAAAGGTTCTTCAACTACAAATTTGGGCAACCCTATCCAGCTGTTAGTTAAATTCTGTCAGCTTGACTACACAAAAATACATGTTTTAAGAAACCCCATTGCTACAGCAGTGTTGAAACAGCAACAAAAATAAACTACTATTAGAACTATGCATTGTAGGTTATATGTATCAGCTGACTCAATTACACAGCCCTTTTCATGCCTTATGCATTATAAGAAGTTGAAAGATCAAGCAATAGTTATTTTAAATGTTAATTTTGAATATTAACCCCCCCAACTATGTCCTATGGCATTAAGCCAGTGGTTGAGCTATCATTCATCTTCTCAGTTCACCTTGAATTCTGACAGCCATTCTTCCACGACACCTCGTTCTGTTCCCAGCATTTTCTTACTTCTTTTGCTTCTCTCTTACCTTTAGAAGAAAAAGAAAAAAAGAAAAAAAGAAGTTAAATACGAGTTCTGGCAGGAAAATTTAGTTTTGTAAAGTCCTATCCCAATGAAAAGCTGTTAACATCTTTCCAGTAGAATTATACAACATGAAGCCATAGGAAAAGTTGCATTTTGGACAACCAGTCCCATTATCTACCAATGATTAAACTATTTTCTTCTCTTAATAAAAAGTACTGTGCATAAATGGGCAAGGAGGAAAAAGAAGGATTTGGTGCTTCAGGCCAAAATGTACATTATTTAAGGCAAAAGCATCATCTCATTCTTGCTCCCTTACCAAATACAGTATAAAGAAAAGACAAGTGAAACAAAATAAAGACCATCGTGGAACAAATCATGTGAGACTGGTAATGACAACTGTAGATACAGCTTGAAGTAAAGCAGTTTCATAAAACAAACCAGTTATAAAAAACCTTATAGCAGAACTTTACTCCTTAAACCTTAAAGAATTTTGAGGCTTCTCATTCAAATGACAAGATTTAGCTCTTCTAAAAGTACATTGGAATTCTCAGAGCCAAACAAAGAAAACTTGCAAGGACAATTGTTATTTATTCTCCGTTTTACATACAACACTCATATTCTGACAACCGTTGAATTCACATAAATTTAATTCTCAAAGCAACAGCAGGAATTGTCTAAAACACAAGGCATTATTAGACACCTTTGCTTGATGTTCAAACAGGTTTAAATAGCAAGAGTAATTTCGTCTTTCTGTGTGATCTCAGTACAGGTTGTCAATCCCTGGAAGTCACTAAGGTGCCAAAAAATTTTAATCTGAAGAAGTGAGTGAAGTTGTAACCTAATATTAGAGACTAAAACCTAAGAATAGTGGCCTGAAAAGCGATAAATTGACAGGATAATAAAATATAAAAGCTGTATTAGACACATGAAGACAGTGATTCTTAGTTAAGGTGTCATCAAAAGTTTATTTTTGACAGGACCTGCAGGTTAACAGCTGGCTGAACAGAACAAGAAACAGAAAATCGGTGAAGGGAAACTGTATTTTTAAAAGATACTTTGGTCACTTTTTTTTTTTTTCCAGAAAAAGACATTGGTAACTGCTATACAAGAATTTTATACAACAACAAAGTGTCACACAGTTGTAAAATTTTACCACCTTTTCTAAACCTACAAATACCCATCAGCTTCAGAGCCCTTTCTGTTCTTTTTTTTTTCTTTTCCATTTTAAACTATATACAAGTGATGTCAAGAATATATTAAAGGCTACTATTTGCAGAATTTGTTGTAGAATTTATAAGAAAAAGGTATGTAAACATGAAGTGAATTATTTACATTTTACACTAGTAATTCCTGGTTGAACCCAAATAATTTTCAAAACACATCTGCAAGACAAGTTTGACATACAAGTTACATCATGGAAGTCCTATGAGAAATGACCTTCTAATAGCCAGCCTACATGACTGGAATCACCTGTTCTCTTCTCACAATATACTTGTTTTGGTTTCTGAAAAAAGACTTGCATTTAAGAACAAATCAGGAACTGTTAAATGGAAAATGAAGCAAAATAAGATATAAAGCTTCCCAGCTCAATTTCTAAGTACATGTAGCATTTTTCAGTGGCCCTTGGCAGCAAGTCATTAACATGAACTCCTGTGGGTAAGGAACTGCTTCAGATTTCTAAGGCATGTTTAAATATCCCAAAATACAAAAAATTCAATTACATTCATTTAAAATCAAGTAACACTTGGGTGACTTACTTCAGCAGAAGCACTAACAAATAATTGTATAAAATAACAGAACACAACTAAATAGATTCTTGCAAACAAAGTTTCTGAAGACATTTTTTTTAATATAGGGAAACATATCAGAATAAGACATGGACATAAGGTAATTCAAAACATCATGGGGCGTGCTACGGTAGTTGAGTTCTAGTTCACTTTGCCTGGGGAAAAAAAAAAAAAAGCAACATTCAACTTTACCTCTTTAATGAAGTCAGTTTTCTAAAGGAGGAAGAGGAGAAGGAATGCAGAAGTTTTTCAACCTGGGATGCATTTGTCAAGCCTTCAAGTACTGCCCCGTTTTCTAGAAGAGGAAAAGAAATTAAATAAGGAAAAAATAGTAAAGTGAGACAAACAATAACGGAAGTATTTTTGGACCTTACAAATGGAAGTTTATCAAATCCTCTCAAGTATACATGAATCCTTCTGTAACAGAGCACTTTGCCATTAGAAAAAAAAACAATAAAGGCTCAGTGTTTTAGCAGGAGGAAGGCAGAAATTGCCTTAATCCAAAAAGAAGGCTTTGTCACCTGTGTGGAAAACCATTCTGTATTAGTGCAGAGTACCACAAGCACACGTGAAAGGAAAATTGAAGCACTATTTCTTACAAAGAACAGGGTAAGAAACATGTAAGATGAAAGAAAAGAGTAGTAATTGTATAAAACAAACTGAATCAATACCATGATTTTGGAGAACGCATACCACCTAATATATTAAAAAGTCTTCCCTACTTTGATTTCCTTAGTACATATTTCTCACAGAACCAAAATTTCAAGGTAATTGAAAGAGTTATGTATTACACTAAAGTTCACCTGTTACTGTAGGATCCCTTCACACTGAGCATGAGGTAAACAACACACACGAGCCAACTCTAGGTAAATCAGGGAATTTCAGTATCTGGAGACCTCTAACAGGAAACTGAAGTGTGCAAACAAGGGGTTTGTTATTCAATTAATTACTTTCCAAAATACTCAGTTACTAAAATGTCCTTTTTCACCACCACCAACCACTGCTATTCAGAAACAGGCTACCAGGAGGTACCATTCTTTTGTGGCTACACTGTAAGTGAATGTTTTTATGACATCATCGTATATACAAACCTATGTCCTCTATGAATTTAAGTAGAAGATAATTAAAAAATAATAATGTACATCGCATCACAAATGGGGTGTAGAGGTTTAAATTGTCTTATGCATTGAAAACAATAAAATATCTGTCCTTAAATAAGAGGCAAACATCAGCTGTAACTCATGGCCAAAAACTCTCATCTCTCCCAAATGATTCCTTCAGCTTGGAAGACCCTGTTAAAACCTGGAGGCAATAGCTTTGTTCCTCCAGCACTGTCTCAGCTTGAGAGACTACTTGGACTCTGTATGTAGTTGACTATTTCCTTGGAGAAACCTTGCAAGGGGGAATTAAGGTTATGCTTAAAAACAAACTAAGAAAAAAAACCCAAATACAGCAACAACAACAAAAAGCCATGCCAAAGCACAAATCATGCTTCACAGCAGTAAGTGCACTGGAGTGTATGCATGAAACCATAGCACAGTTCCAACAGGAAAGCAAAACATGTATCTGATAAAGCTACGCTGAGCACCACGTATTACTGTATATTTTAAGTAACAACAAATGTTCTTTGCCCTATAGCACTAAAATCCACAGCAAGACTGCAAGGACTAAGCTAACTTGCAGAAACAAGGGAATGCCTCAGGCTATCAAAAACCACATGCATCATGCCAGCAAAAAGGCAGTAGCTTGGAATAAGAGAAGAATACTACAAATAAGTGAAATCAATTTATTGAAGACTTAGCATTTGTCCTGAGTGAGGATTTGGCCTGGCATGTCTAAAGAAATTACAAAACTGCCGAGAGAGTGGCAAGACTAACTCAAAACACTGAAAACACTATAGAGATCCCACTGTGCACACTATGTTGAGTCAAAATGTCAGTATCATAATGGCATAACACCTAACTTACCCAAGAAATAACCCAATAACACCTAACCTACCCAAGAAATTAACTCTTCTTACAGGAGTCTAATTGAGCCTTAGAGAAAGTCCATGCACAGCTGTTTGTCAAACAAGTCAGCTTCTACAAAGTCAAAACCCAAACCTGTGCTGGTGTCAAAAGTTGGATGCAGGTACAGTTAAACCCATCTAGTGGGTAGCTACCAAGGAAAAGAAGTCAACCTTCCCCTCCAGTGTCACACATGCTTGTCTCCCAGTGTTTTTGCCTTGCATTGATCCTCCAGCAAGCCCTGTGTGGGAATTTCTTCCATTGTTAAGTCAGCTTCAGAACCACAACTGCTATACGAATACAGAAGTAATCCACATCTATTCTGGCCACGGTCACTGTGCTAGTTCAGTTTTAGGACAAATCATCTCTCCCTTTCCGCTTATCTGCCCGGATATTAAAAACGTTTTTAAGGACTTGTACAGACAAGGCAAGGCAGCCAGCTAATGAACTGCCAGTACACTAACTCTGCACTGAACACGTAGCCAAAGCACAGAGAGCCCCTCGGCACTGGAGCGGGGAGCGCTGCCCCATCGGCACCGCGCCAGCCGGGCCGCACCACACACGCTTGGACACGTCTGTGGAGCCACAGCAGCTCGTGGGACTGTCCCAGCCTGACACCCGGACTGCACGCTGGGATTTGCACACCTCTAAAGCACACCTCGAGCTTACGGTTGCTCCCTGCACCTCTGGGGGGGAGAAAGTAAATATATCAAACACTGCGTGGGTGTGTCTCTAAAATAAACTGGTTCAACGACATTAAATCCTGTGCATACTTATCCAAAGTGGAAGCGGCCTGAACTAAGAGTATCAAATTTCATTTCCAGAGTGCTCAAATCTCTCCCAAAGCAAACAAAATACAGGGAATATAAGAGATTTCTCATGTTTATTTTAAAAAGACCAAAGGGTTTTTTTCTACTATGGTTCAAATGTTCTTATAATATGTAGGAATCATAATAGCTATTAATAACAGTAATAATTAAATAGACTACATTTTTTTACATATGTACTGATTAAGATTTCTTAAATACTCAGCAAGCATGCAAGTTGGAATTCACACTAAAGCATGGAACAGAAAAGTTATAGTTTGGAATGCAGTCACTCAATGTTAAGGCACAAAGGGGTTCCACCAATAAACCATGTTCTTGAGTACCACATCTACAAGTCTTTTAAATCTGGTAGGGATGGTGAGTTCTCCATGCATTTGTCTATATAGTTTGTCTTTGAAAACATGAAAGTCTGAAATAAAACTTATTCCAGCAATATACTATCAAAACAATGACATTTAGAAGTCAGTTAACTGCCCAAGAACTTTTGACTACAGTAAAAGACATACAGAAGGTTTTAATCAACTGCTCTTTTCAGTGAGGTCGTTTTTCACTTACATTTAGAATCACAACATACTGACAGAATACATCATTATTTGCCAGTCTGCATTTAAACCACTAACAAAGATCAATCTGCCACAGCGAATGATTACCCAAATAATCTGAGCCAGTAGCACCTGCTGTGCAATCAACTATCACAGTGAGAATTAAAAAATAAAAAAGTGTTACCAATTCAGTATTAATAATTGATGACATTTAAGAAGATACAACTATTCAGGTATGCAGAGAGTTTGGGGGTTTTTTTTGTTGGTTTGTATTTTATTCAGGGTTTTTGCTTGTTTCTTTGCTTTAAAGAAGCCAGATTTTATACTAGTTTAAAAATACATGAGAGAGATTACATAAACAGAACATGCACTTCAAGAATGAGTCCATTTTTTTGGCCATTATATACTGGATGGAACGATGTATGTAATGGTTTTAGACCCAGCTGCACAATGAATAAAAATATTACATTATTTTTACCTCAAAGGCCATGAGAAGAATATTTTGCAATTAAAACCTGAACTGTGTCAGCAAAAAGAACAAAGCTTCATGCTACATGATCTCTTCATAGTGCCACTTGTGCAAAAGAACATTATGGGCTGACAGGAGGTCTAAAAGAACAGAAACCCCAATTATCAATATGGCTTGTCCTTCCAAGCTATATATACACTCCTCTCATATCTATAATTCATTACTGAACACCGAAACAAGTGTATTTGGAAAAGATTTTTCCATGCTGCTTCTGTAAAAAAGTAGCATGGGCAGCATCAAGAATGCATCCTTACTCTGAATTAAACACACATCCAGTTTCCTTGATCCAGAAAGTTCATAGCTCTGCAACAAGAGCACCTCCATTAAATATAATTAAGACTTTGGGAAGCAGAATAGATAAAAACCAACATAAAGTGGTCAGAACTACAAAGCAAACGGGCTTCCCTGCCACACACCCGCCTTAATGAGACTGGTGAACTCTGGAAAAGGAAGGCCAGGCAAACACTCTGATAAATGCAGGTAACAAAAGAACAATCTGAACCTTTCATGATGAGCTATTCCTGAATGCAGAGATTTAAAAGACCAAATGGAAAAAGACCAGGTAATACATTTGATGATGTAATGAAAACAGCTGTTTAGGAATGTATCAGCAGCCAGAAAATAAATCAAGATGCTTGGTCACACTGAAGCGATTTAAAGTAAATCTGAAAACATGAAAGTGGACTGTAAAAAATTGATAATATGCTCTTCTAACCTGGATATGGGAATAATTTTTAAAATTCAGACAAAAAAGAACACTTTCTGTGGCAGGGAGGGTAGAAAGGATTTTTTTGTAACAGAGTAATACAAAATAAAGCATTAAAATGGAATAAGGTAGAAATGTTAACAGTGTTCTGCAAGAGTAAAACCAGTAGTCATAAAATACGAGGGCAGTAAGATATTTTAGATAAACACTGACATCTGGTTTACATAGTTACTACTTGTGTAGAACAAGAATAAAGAAGAAAACTTCATGGTGTAAGCCAGCACTTCATTGATGTGCTTTACAAAAACCTTCCCCTCGGAGCAGCTCCTTCCTTACTGCTCAGTGTACAGGTGTGTACACCTTCAGCCAGCTCCTCCCAAGTTCTGTGCCAGACCATACTAAACAGACATGGTATGGTCCAATTTCCACACTGGAAAATTACTGATACTGACTCTTAGACCAATCTGATCCCAAGGGAAAATGAAAGCAGCCTTGGGAATGCTCAATTTTGGTAGATTACTTCTTCTGCTTATTTAGAAGTATATGTATTATAATATACATTTCTTACCATAAACACATCCCAAATACCATTGTGATTTTTCTAAAATCCCATTTATCTAAATATACTATTCTACCACAATCCTATTTAACAGAGACTTATATAAACTATCATTTTGGTGAGGACATAAAACAATAAATTAAAAAACTGTTGTCCTTAACAAATCAGAGCTACAACTGCAACTTGGCATTCAAAACAGGTACAAGCATTCTGCCAGAACTCTCTTGGCCATACAGCTCCACAGTGCAGAGAAACAGAAACTTCTACTAGATACAAAACTGAAAGGAACAAAACATTCTGTGGACAGATACAAATTTAAAATCATCACCTCCAGCCTTCTCTTTAATAGAAAGAGAGCCCCTCTTCCATCTCCAATGGTAATGTAATTAATTGTTAGCTTAAGCAGACAGACTTTAAAGCATTCCAACTTTAAAATACCAATGCTGACATATTCTGTGTATGGGATTTAGGTTGCCAGCCTTATTAAACAAGCCTTAGTCATTCAAGTCGTGCAAAACAACTTGGATAAGACATTTCTTCCGTGCCCACTCTGACTCACGAGAAACAACCAGGCTAAAAAACCTTCTTTTTTCAAACCAGCAACGAAGAAAGTTACATGAAAACAGTGGAAAAAAGCCTTACCACAGTGAAATGAAAGATATTGATAATAGTCCTGCAAATTTTCATGGTACCACAGTAAGATCCAGTTCTTACCAAAAGGGTCACAGGAATTTCAGCTACTGCCACACACAGGGTAAAGAAAACTTACGGCCCATCTGTTCCAAACAGACTAAGTGATTTTAAGGTCTAAATTATCTTCTGTGCTTTTTCAAGCACCAGAAAGCTTAGTTGCCAACTTTCTACCTTTCTACTATTACTACAGGGAAACTGTGCTTTACAGATACACAATTGCTGAAGACAAAAAACCAGGGCAGTGTGAATGAAAATACAACACTGAAACAGACACTGTGTAACACTTAAAAAAACTCTTTTAAAGCTGATGTTTTCATCGTATTGCAGAGTAGTGGTAGAAAGCATTGGCAGTCAGGTGACTCTAGAGAGAAAAAATTTAAGTCCCATTTGCCTCACAGAGTCAAATAAACTGAGCCTGTATAAAACACAATTGTACACTTGTAGCTAAATCCCTCTCTTAGGAGTTCATGCAATGAATAAAGCAAAAAAGAGAAGAGTTAAGATGATCAAGAGTGTGGAAGGAGAAACTCATCTTCTGTATACAAAGAAAATACTCCTCTACGTCACTTACAGGATTTGGGAAGCAATAATAATAAAGACGATATCCTGCTGCCTTGAACAGTGCAAACCACACTAATTAGTCTATTATAAAGACCTGACGCAGTTAAAAATACATATCCACACACATACACGTAGGTCAGCCACAGAAACGTTACCTTATTCTCTCAGCACCAGTTTCCTTAGAAACGACTTCACGTAGTCATCCTACACTAAACCTAAAACATTCTCGTGTCAGGATCCTGGTGATAACCCATCCTACAGTCAACAACACAGGCTTGTCCTCCCTTTGCATCAGTTCATACACCATCACTCTTCTTACACTAGTTGGTCTGTGTGAACTTCTTTACTTACAAAAACATTTCCATGCAAATTACTTTCCCTGTAACCCTACCTCTCCTAAACACCTTCTCGGTTCACCGTTTTGGTTCAAGAAGTAAATTAAATCTACAAAGACTTAAATAAAGCTACAAAATGGGGGGGGAAAAAGGAGCCTAAAAAAAACCCCAAACAAATCTAACAGCAAAGTAACACTCACAAAGCCACAGTTAAGAGACAGTGCTAAGTTCTAAAAATGATTAGGCACAGGATAAAGAGAAATCTTGAAACAGAATTTCTCTGGGAACAAAAGCAAAACAAGATTCAAAACCAAATCAACAAAAAAATCAACAAAAAAAATCACACCACAAAAACCCCTCAACATGAGCTTTGGAATAGGGCTGCAGACATTACACTACAATCTTCTTGCCAGGAAAGGAAAAAAAGTAATGCAGAAACAGCTCTAGAGATACAAACTGAAGATTCTAAGCGGCTTCCCATTTCTGAACTGTAAAAGCATCACTTGATAAAAATAAATGCCTGTTACATTATGAAAATAGCCATAACAGAATTGAAGTCCTCTGTCAATTCCAGACCAATATATACATTCCAATATCAGTATACATTTCTTGCTGCAGTATCCGGTACCAACTGTAATTCACACAAAATGGAATTTAGGTTACATATTCATTAATTAATCTACCTAACCTCCTTTTTTCTACCCTAAATATTCTCCAAGAGACCTAACCTAAAGGATCCTCTTCTGAAAGTAATGAAAACCCTTATTCTAATCTTTCCAATTTCCAGATGGTAAAGCCTCCAGCTCCAGGAAGTAGAGTGTAAATAGATGAAGTGGAGGTGACAAATTTTCCCCTCATGCATACACTTATTTACACATTCACAAATTCTTAAATGAGTGGAATTTTCAAATTTATCTGAATTTACTTCAGTTATAGCTAAAATTATGTCATCTTGCTGACAGAGTTAAAATAAAGGTCTGTAAATATTAAGATATATTGTTTTATTACGCGATGCCATAAATTTCATGTGTGACCTAGATGCATCATTCACATTTAAGATGCACGGTTTGCGAGGATAAAATTAATTGTGATTGATATTTTGGTCTTACTTTTCCAATACAAGTTCCCAGACTTTAAAAAGCAAACTGAACAACAAATAAAGTGACAAGAAACATCAAAGATCACACCACTACTCATCAAGAACAACTCCGAAACAGCACAGATCTCTTCTGCTCTACCTAACAGAATATATGAGGGAGTTAAACCCTACACACATACAAGACAGACTTAAGCCACATAGAAGCTGTTTGCTACTACAGGTAAAGCAGCGCAGCATCAAGAACCCTGAAATCTGAGATCTGCTTCAGCTTTCCCAGCTAGAACTGCTCAGACCGTAGCTGACTTTTTTACCTCTAGCTGTCACTTCACAGGAAACCATTTGTCTCCTTCCATGTCATGCATCACAGCACTGTTTCAGTGTCACTCATTGTCAATCTCACACTAGTTTTCTGGAAGTTAGAAAGGGGTTTTAAGAACTGCAAAGACCAATCACACAAAATGAGAGGAAAACCACTGTTAATTTCTTATTGGGATTAGACAGACTGTACAAGTCAGAATTTCCACATATACGAAATAAAACATGGTCCTGACTATCTTAGTTCTGCATAACACAATGCATTAAGAGCTATGTGAACATCAGCAATCCACATAGCTGACCCAACCGATGAAGGCAATTTTGCTATAAATACTGATGCTTATGACCAACCCTACTAACTTCACTAGAATTCCTCAGGAGCAAGAAATGACACGGCCTTTGTTGGACTCCCCTTCACAGAAGACAGTCAAAGAAACAGTGCCTCTAAAGAAAACGAAACTCTTTTTTATCATCTTACTAGAGGCTCTCATGAAACTCTGAAACGCAGCTTACCATAACTGGCATTCTGTGGCTTATTAGCTGGAAGTATATGCTACTCCTCTGTGAAACAACTGTATGAGAATTAACACATTACTAAATGTAAATTAGTGCAACAACTACACCAGTTACCTCCTTTGCCTGGGTGTGAGTTTAATAATTAATCTTCACTGCTGAATAGTTAAACACAATGCATATTATTTACACAGTTGTTATTCATCTCCTATTAAACCAATATTAGAACAGAATACAGAGTGATCAGTTGTAAGGAAGGACTAATTAATATTTTAGTGAGAAATTATTCATTTTTCATATAGTTTTAAATAATATTTTTTAAATATACATTTAAAATAAACAGAGGACACTAAGTCACAAATATACATGGAGGTGTTTCTTGGGGAGGCTGTTTGGTTAGTTTTTGTGAGCTTTTTTAGTCTGAAATTTAAACTTTTTTGAGGGGGCAAAACTTTACCTATAATATCTTCAGGAGCATAATATAAACACAATGCCAGTAACTTAAATCGACCCAGTCTTCTATGCACCCTTTCAGGCAAGACTTTCCACAACACTTTTCATTTATCTAAGCTATAGATCAGTATAAACCCCAGAATAAAACCACAACAAACAACAGCACCAAAAAAAAAACCCCAAAAAGCAGCCTTCCACAGGTATAGCCTTGATGACTTCAACTGACATGCAATTCCTTGTTCCCTTCTCCCCAACACTGCAGAAAGAAGAGCAAGATATTAAATGCACACTGCTATTTTCACAAATATACTTGTAGCCTGAACAAAATTTAAAGTTTTTTTGTCAAATACGGCCCTAATGTATATGCAGAAAATGTGAGTCTTTCAAGATCATGAGAACTTAACGATTTAACAGGCATCACTGAAAATCCATGTGGCTTCATGGCTATGCTTCCCCAACTTTGTTTGTTTGGTGTGGAGAGAGGAATGGAATTTATTTATTGGTGATCAATTTTACCATGATCTAGGTTCTCAAACATATTTTCCTGCACTCAAAAAAACCCTCACTGAGGACTCAGTGTTCCAATCTTTAGCCATTTTTACATAACCTCATTCATGCACATGAGATACTCTGGGGTTTTGTTTGTGATGCTGAATAGTTTTCCTGCTTAAAAAAAAAAAAACAACTTCAAAAGAAGTTGGTAGAACAGTGTTTCTCCTTTCCTCAAGTCTCCTGAGTAAATTTATCCTCGGAAAAAGACCAGAGATGGCCTTATAAGCAAACATGTCATGGAGTTATACTACTGCTTTTTGCAACATTAATCTTCTTCAGCAAATCCTGAGTATTATACATACTTGAAATAGAAATACATTCACATGAACTATACTAAACATAAAGAGTTTCTTTCTTCTTTTACAGGAAAGTTGCACTGCCCATCTGTGTAACATTTACGATCTTACTTTTTTTAATTAGTTACGGTGGCATAAAGCAAATTCACTCCATTCCCTTCAAACACATTATCAAAAAATTTTAATCAAGGCCTGAGTTTAATTAAACAGCCTGTTCTGTTTCCCTATACAATTGTGCTGATAGAGATCAGCAGCATTTACCAAAGTTCAAGCACTACTCACCTGAAATTGCTAAATTATACATTTTGGCTGTAAGTAATATAGTCAACTAACAGCCTTCATACAGTGCGCCCCTCAAAACACGCAGAGTCTTTCAAAGGCAACTTAGACAGAAGGTTTAGAAATACTGAGGTTATTGGCATGCACAGTGGATCTGCAGAGAGAATACTGAGTAACTGGTCAAAGAGTAGGACTGATCAGGTATAAAGCCAAAACAAAAACAAACAAAAAAAACCACCACATCACCAGGAAAATAAAAAAAATGCCAATAACAAACCAAAACCAAGGCACAGAGTCCACATGTGATTTCTTCAGCACGAGAAAAAAACTGTTCTGAACAAAATACAAACCCATACCTAACACCCTGGTGCTTGCAATTATGTGCAGATTTGTAAGTTAAGATGATTACACCATAATTCTTTCTTATCGGTGAGCATCAAGAGTTTCACACTCGGGGGGGAAATCCGCATGCTTTTTACCTTCGGAAAGACTTTCATAACTGTATTTTAACAATTTTGTTCCCTAATCAGTTCTCTCTCTTACATTTGAATGACTAAAACCAAGATGATGGTAACTTCAAACATTCCCCTGCAATAAAAAAGGAAATCCTAATAAAAACCCTTTTCATTTTCCACAGATGAGACGCATACGCATAAACACGCAGAATTTACTTATAGCAACATTACACACTTTAGCAGCTCGAAAGTCTGCATTCACAGAGACAAAGAGATAATCAGTGCAATCTATTCCAAGCCTACACACATTACTAAGGCAGAATGCCCCGGCAGTTCACAGAAATAGCAATAAAATAACTACTACAAGAATTCTGCATAAAGCCAGTACGTGCAGGAAAGATATTTATTTTGTCTATCAAAAGCTACCCACTGGAACATTAGTTTGAAATACATCAAAACTTGATAGAGCTGACAACTCTTTACATGGTGATTAAGGTTTCCTAATTAGCATGATAATGTCCATTTAAGATTTGTTCCCTCCTCTCTCTCCCAAGACCAAAAATTTCTTGTCAAAATAAGCCATCAGCTACTGTAGGTTACAATCATGGGAGTATCATCAGCGGAGAAGAGCAATGGACCATCACACCCACACACATCTCCACCAGCCATATGTGATAATATTCCTACCAAATGTTTCAGGAAAATGATGAAGCAGCTCTTTCCTAGCAGTTAGAAAGAAAAAAAGTAAAGCCATAGTATTTCCACTTCCCCAATGGCCAACAGATCTTTTTTAAGCTTTCTGCATTTATTAGATGCAATTAACATCAAGGGACACTGCACTTAAATTTCCTTGAACTTCCCTCTATTTTCTACATTGAGCCTAATTTTCTGTCTTCAGCACAGACCAGAATCTGCAAGTTTGAGAAAAAGGCCACAAAGGAAATAAAAAAACAACCTTTGAACGTTTAGTTAATTATAAGTTGCCAAATAGGGAGGGGGGAATGGTGGGGCACAAAGCACCCTGTGACAATAAGCACAATACTTGATTACACAATTTCAGCAGCATTAACGCCAATTAGTATTGGCCACTGACCCCTAAGTCAGTCTGGAATCCATCCACAGCCCTTAACTTGATTAGGACTTCATGTACAACAAATACGAAATCCCACCGTTGCACATTTATTTTTCTGTCTTAGCATCAGGAGTTTTACTCAATTTAAGTAGCTAGAAAACTACAAACAAAATTAACATATAAACATTATTATGGAATTCAGTAGAGCATCTTCAACCATTTTCCTGAAAATTCCAGAGTTTAATTTTGGGCTAACTTGGCAAGTTAAAAACTACAGCACAAACATTTTAGTTTAAATTAAAAATGGGAAATCAGTGCAGTAGTTTTAGTTGTGCCATGTAAACTTTACACATTAATTGCAAAAAACCACAGTAGGCCTGTAGCTAACTAAAAATATTTCACCTATGGAGAGGAAAAAAGCAAAGCTTGTACTCTCTCAAAGAGTTAACGCCATGATTCCTGAAACACAGCTGCCATTTGAATGATTTAAGCACCCAGATGCATCAAGACCACTTTTCTGTGGCTGAGGAGACTGTAACTCTCCAATGAAGTTTCATTTCCGTAAGTATTTTCATCAGTACTGCAGAAACAGTACACATTCTGTGAAGGCAGCAGTTATCACCACTAGGACTACAACACACAGTCCAAGCCCACTCAACACCTGCACAAGCAAAAGGGCACCTCAGTTATTTCTGCCATTGGTCCTTTGCAGCCTCATGGACAATAAACCATACCTAAGCTGTTTTAAAATTCTTATTTGTCGTCTCAAGTTCTAACACTGGTTACATTGAGAAGAAAGAAAATCTTGTTCTCTACCGCCAAACAAACAAAAAGGAAATTAAGATACACAGAGGCTTCTCAAACTCCTGGTGTTTACAGAAACAGGGGTGAAGGCAAAGTTGAAGTGTCACAGCACGTGAAACGACTCCTGGCAGATGCATAGATCTAAGCAAACAGAAAAGGCAGTAGCCTGCTACTAGCCATCCTGCTCACTGGAAACTCATGAAATGCATCAGACATCTGTGACTTAAAGGAAGGGTTGCCATCACAGGGTGCATATGAAAATAAACAGCATAGACATACAGTTTATGAGTGCTTAGCTTACATTCATTCAGTATTTTAGGTATTTCTTTTCTACTTTCATTCAACTGAGCCTCCAGCCCAGGATTCCCACCTGTGTTTGTATTTCCATAGGTTTTAGAGACACTGTTTTAGAGATTTTCACAAAACTCTTGCCCCTCTGGCGTGGCAAGATTTTCACTGCAATCTGCTGCAGGTCACTAAAATGAAGAAAGCTATCAGAATGGCTCACATGAAGTGTGACAAGATCATCCTCTCTCTTCCCCAAAAAATTGCCACAAATATGGTGGCATTTATATAACGTCCAGAAACTTAAGGATGTTACTATTTGAAACTATTGCACAGATGCCACATTGGAGACCGCTGGGTATTGCGGTTTGTCAATCACATAATTATCAAACAGAATGAATATGCATAATTAACAACCTAGAAGCAGCTTTGGAAGCTCAGCAGTTTTGTCCAAGGCCTGTTCTATGCTGAGAACAAGAAACAAACAGCTTAAAAAAACCCCACAAATCTACATGCACAAGGATCTAGTCATTTTTCCATTCCCCATCCAAACCCCCCTCACCCTCCACTGTGTCCATATTTAGCTCACATCTCTCTGTCGTTTCGGCTCAACCAAACATCTTTAAAAAAAAAGGCAGTGGAAAGTTCTCCACTGTTACACATAAAGAAATACGAGCTTTTGCTGGGATAAATCCTTCGTCAGCATGCCTTACATTTCTGTGTAAAAGGGCACATTACTACCATTTAAACTCCTCAATCACTTCTTGTGTAAGTTTACTACAGTAAATGGACTTTAACCAATCATCTGTCCGTCCCACTGCTGTTATTAATATATGAAGAGTTTGAAAATACCTTAACGCTCCCTTTTACACTATTGCTGTTACACGAAGAAAGACTTGTACCCTCAAGACCGGGTTCTAACTACAAACACATACTTACTTAGCACTTTAACTGTGCCAAAAGCACGAAGACTTTTCATCTGCAACATTTTGATAGCGGATATCCAACTTATGGAGTGATCTCTGCCATCATCTGTTGCTACATGCAGACACTAAAGACCAGTACAACAACCATTCTAAGTAGGGAGCTTTTATTAATTACCACTTTTAACTGCATGTGGTTCCCAACCACACAGCACGAGAGACAACAGTGACATGCAGAAGCATCAAGTATTTTTATCAAAAAAGCATACCTCTAACCTAGGGTAATAAAGAGATATCAAAACTCAAAGTTGAACATTTAGATTTTTGTTCTTTGCCCTACTCTGATGGCATGCACCAGAATGCTTGATAAATTGCTCACTCCACCCTCTCTATAACTACGTTTATATAAAAGGCTCCCAGTTTCACGAACATGCCTCATTGATCCTTCCTACGTTCAGCCAGAACAATATCGCTGCCACACAGTGGATGGTGGAATTGCCAGTATAGCTTACACATGGGGCACTCTGGTCATTAAGAGACCAGATCTTCAAAAAGATCACGTTTTAAATTAAAATTAAAATTCTAGCTAATTTGTTTTCATATGAAGGAAATATAATATTCCAATTTACAGAGACAAGCTAACTTGAGCTGTATCTAAACCAAAACTTAGTACACTTATGCCCATCTGTCTCCAAGATCTTGTGCTCAGGATATTTAAAAAAGTTACTTGAGTAACTACTATGAACTTCTTTTCTAAATCAAGTTTTCTACCTTGTGGGCCTATTTCAGCCTCTCCTTAAGCTCAAGATGTCTTCAAACCTAATGGAGACAGAAAAGACAAAACAGAAAATAAGAACAGAAGATGTAAAGCAGAAACAGACACCAGAACTCTTACAAATAACCAACCTGTCGGAATAAAAATAAAATAAAAAAAAACAAGCAAATTTTATACATATTTCACCTCATTATCTTTCAATCCAATATCTTCTCAGCTGAATGGCCATGAAAAATAAGATTATTCCTTTAAGCTTTCTCACTATCTTTCCAGATAGATGTAGAAAAATTCCCCCAGCCCACAGATGGCTCAGGGCAGGGCAGAAATGGGGAGGAAGACCATAAATACAATTACAATTTAAAGTCCATAAACTACTAAATATAGGGAATGGATACAGAAAAAGATTCCAGAAGTATCACTACTGCCCTGTATGAATCAGCAAAGTACAGTCATGCAGCCTGCACAAATGTCCATGTCATACATTTCACTTAAACAGAATTCAGAGGAACAGCAACGTGTAACTATTTAAAGAACTCGTGAACCACACACAATGCAGACACCACTAAAGGACATCTAACCAGCCTAGCTTGCTGAAGAATCACAGTCAGTAAAATAAAAACATAGTAAGACTAGATAAATCTACGCACGAGAATACAGACTTCGTGTTTTTGGACTGCAAAATTCAGTGTTAGTCAAACACCTGCGTAACAATGCAACATACAGTGACATGTCATTAGAGACTTTGTCCTAGAGGAAAAGCCCCCACAGAACATGCAGAAAGAGGGAATTCCTGGAAGAGTGTTTTAATAGGTCTGAACTGCAACAACCATCTCCATCAGGTCCTGTGCTGAACAATATTACACAGCCAGGGATTGGCATTTTCCAAGCACCAAGGGACAAATAAATAAATGGTTTACCACTTTTCAGTAGTTATAACCTCACATTTTATTTCACTACCATAGCGGGATCTCCTTACAGATGTCTCTGGCTGTCTGTGTTCAGGCAAAGTGAATAAATTTCATCCATAAAATCTAAATTCTTTTACAGAATCACACCAAGGGGTCAAGGCAGCAGGTCTGACATAGGCAGTGGGCAGCAGAGGCAAGCTGGACTGCCTGCAGAACAGAAAGCCAAAAAAGTGACTTGCCAATGATAGTTCTGTCTTTTACAAATCATCTGAATAGATTAATGATAAAACATCTAGTGAAGTAGATAATCATAAGTGATTTTTATTCCCAGGGACATTTTCAAACAGAATCCACAATATGAGAAACAAAGGATTTCAGAGAAAAAAGGTATCTGCTGGTGACAGAGCAACGCTGTTATGGAGTTTAGCCTAATTCTTCACCAGGGTACATGAGATACAAATTACTTTACAGTGGCATTAAATTAAAAGATGCAGATTAGTTTAAAAGTAGCTACATGGTTTGTTAAGCAAATGTGTTCCCTGCCCATATAATTCACTATTCTTAAAATATACACATGAATATAAATGTCACACAAACATCTGTAGCACACCATTTCTATCTTCTTTGGGTCCAAGGAAAGCAGAATATAAAAATCCTGAGCCCAAATACATAATTTTCATAGAAAAACACAAGCCTAACAGAAGAATGATTAATGGCCCCACAGGAATTTTTCTTACAATACAAAACTTCTGCTATTATTGATAACCTGCAGCACATATTGAAACAGTTTGCAAACCACACACTATTTCAGCCAGTCCCTGATTGTGGTTTCTATGTTCTCTTCTTGTGGCACTGCTGGCAATACAGATTTTTGTTTTACAGTGGGGTTTTACTAGATAACTATATTTTGTTTCATTGGAAGTGCCCCTGTATCTCTTGACCTTGTATTTAAAGCTTAGAAACTAAAGTCAGAATTCTATACAAAAAAGGAGACACATTGAGTCATTGCATACATCTGTCCTGAGACTAAAGTTTGGGAAAAAAAAAATCCCTTTATTTGTCTTGTTATTACTGCCTGAATTATCCAAGCAAAGGTGCTGAGAGGGAAAAATTCAACCAGCTTGTATAACCAGCTGTAGATAAAATTGCAAACAAATTCAAAATAATTTTTTACTCTCAAAAAAACTGTAGAAAACAGCATTAAGTCAGTCCAAAATTACTTCTCACAATTATTCTACTTGGAAATGAAAATAACTGACAGAATGAGCAAATCAAACTGTACTGTTTGTGACTGTCTCTGCTCAGATCATTTTTCCCTGAAAACAGTCACAGGACTTCCTAAGTGATCGTTACTGTGGCCCAGATGTCCTTCAGCAAGACTGAGCTGGGGAAGCCTCCAGCCTTGCTTCCTGATGTTAGTTCATATCTTAATATAAAAGAACAAGAATAAAGAAAAGCAATGGAATCTAAAATTATTTTCCTGCCCAGACAAGTCTTTGAGTGAACACATTACCCTGATCTGTAAAGACACTCAGCTCAGGTCAAACTGCCTGGGAAACAGCCAAACTGTTCTGCCCCTCCTCATACAGAACACGGGGAGTATCACATGAAGTTCTCAGGTAACAGGTCCCAAAGAGAGTAGAGGAATGACTTATTCACACAAGACCTGAAGTGTGGTGCTTATTGACAGAAAACACGGGGCTGCAAAAACCATACGCAGGCTCAGAAGTTTTTATAAATGAAACAAAAATATGTACAAAACATCACCCCCACTGGGATGATGAAACCCTGGGAGAGCTGACCTAAGGAGTAGCCCTATATACCTGCCTAGGAAAGAGTGCAAGAATAAAGCACCCGCTGTCAAATACTGCTCGGCTGGGGCAGACAAGCAGCGCTTGAAACAATGGTCCTGTCACACACCAGGATGTCAGAGCTTTAGACTTCAAGAGAAAATAGCAGATTAAACCCAAATGGCTGTTCCTGTGAAGAATGGTCTTTGGGTTGCCCTCTCCAAAAAACCCTAAACACACACCACAAACAGAAAGAAACTATAACTACTGCTCCAGCCAATCCCTTCTCCAAGAGAGAGATGAAACAGTAGTTTGAGACTGTGATACCATCCATAAAATATTTAGCCCTCTAATCATGCCTGAGAAGATAATTTGCTTCCCCACCTTTCACAGCCTTTTTTAAAAGACATCCAAAGAAACCAAGATGGACTACAGAAAGATCTTTGCCATCATCACTGTAATTAAAGCAGGTTGACCATTTTATTCAAATGACAAAAAGCTTCTAATGACTTGTGAATGACAACTAACACAAAGCTGGAAAAATAACATGCAATTTCAGGGAAAAAAGGATGCACTATTTAAGTAGCTCAAATATATATTAAGATATTGAGGGGGAAAAAAACCAGAACAACAACTCCACAACTCTTTTTTGTCATCTGAAAACTGAAAATACTTCAAGTCACTGTCAGTCACACAGCTCTCTACTCCAGAACACAGTTATGAAGAGCACAGCACTAAACACCCTTCCATGCTAGAGAGAACATTAAATGCTCAGGGAGAGAACAGCAGTACCTTGAAGGTACCTCACAGTCTGCTAATCCACAATGCACAGCCACACAATTGTTCAGAAACACAGACTTTTGAAAGCTATTCAAGAAAACCCTGACACCTTCCTCTAACCCAGCAACACGAGCAGGAATCCCAGCAAACCATAACTAGCATGGCTGGATACAAGCTAACATAACTTTATCCTAGAACACTTAATCTTTTCAGTTATTATCACCATCATGAATAATAATAAAAAACCAAAACAAACAAAACCAACTGAATAAACCACAAAAAGTACTGATTAGTTGTACATGGAGTCCAAATGACCTTCCCATCCTAAAGGACATTCAGGTTTTTGAGTTGGTTTGTTTGTTTGTTTTTACACAAAATGAAAATTTCTTTATGTTATTTCCTTGTGCACACTATTGATTTCTTCAGACTAGCACTGTAATTATGGGGAAGCTTCCTTCTCAAAACAGGTTGTAGCAAGACTGTAGGCCCTTTTAAATTATGCAGACTCACTTGGTGAAGATGCAGCTTCAGAAAGCTTACTATGTTCTTAAAACATCACATCCCTCATATATGCAGTCTTATTTTTAAAAGACTACGGTCCATGCTGAAAGAAAAGGAAATTCAGGAAGCAAAATACAGTAGAGCAGATCTATCAATTGCACATAGCTTTGCCTATCAAGAGTCTTTACGTACCTGGGGGGGTGGCAGGGAGAGAGGTAGGAACAGTTACCCAGAACCTTATTAAATCTTGAAAGAGATGGCACTTAAAGACAAATGGTGCCAACTGCAGTCCCCTGCTACAAATCTGTTCATCTGCAACACATTACACAAAGCCAATGCTCCGAGAACAGAACTGAACATCCAGGCTGACAGACTCAGCAATACCAGTATTATTTTGTGGATAAATAATCCAGTCGTGCTTCCAAGCACCAGGAAATAAACCCCCAAAACAAATAAACAAAAAGCACCAAACATAAACAAAATCAGGACTTCGTACTTTTCCCTCAGAAAACAAAACCAAGCTATCTGGTATCTGACGTGCCTATGGGTCACTGAAAAAAAATTTCTGAGGAAAACATCAACATTCCTCAGCACTGTTGGACTTTGAACACGTACACATTAATGGTCAGCCACAACAGGAAAAAGAAATACTTTGCAGGTATCTGAAAGAACTTCATTCTCTTGTAAGACAAGGATTCAGGCACCTCACAAATAAAGAGCCCTCCTACAATTCTACCCCCTGGACATTACAGAAAAACAAATGTGTCTCTGCTCACCCTGAGAAGAGACTGCTCTGAATCTTCCAGACTTCATCTCACAGTGAAAAACAGTCAATGCCGAAACCAGACTGAGGCAGTCTGGATTAAACAGATGGCACTCTATTTAGAACAGTTTCACTGTTAATAACATGATAATGCCATTCCTCCTGGAACTCTTCTCATGCGCTTCCAGTATCCCTATTAAAAAAACCCTGAAACCCATAAGTAGTTTCACATTGAAATATATTTTTTAAAAAAAGTATCATAGTCTGTTCCAAACTTCTGACAGCATCATACTATAATCAGTGTTTATTCTCATTCTTATAAGAGTATCAAAAATTAACAAAACGGAGTCTGTACTCTGCTAACAAAACCCAGCATTTCTGTATCATGTACAATGGAGGACTAATTTAAGTCTTTATAAGTCACTGACTGTGTAGTTATCTTTTACCAGTCTCTTCGCAGATGAAGGGGACTATGCACCTGATGAGCGCAAAAGATAATTTTAATTAATCAGACACAAAGGCAGTTGACACTTCACAATCACACAGCCGCAGCATGCAAAACGCCGAGCCCCCCGGAGACAAGTGCTCGGCGAAATCAAGTAACCATCTCACTCAAGACGCCGCTGCAAGAGAATTCTTAACTTCCACTTACCTTTCAGTGGACTTCCAGGATTTCGGGATGCCTCCCCGGTTCTCCTACGGAAACAAACACCAGCGCTCCTTTAAGACATACCCACTGCAAACCGAAAGGCAGCTCCTGGAGCCAGCCGGGCTTGTGAGCACCTCCGCTTTCCCGCACGGCTTCTCCCGCTGCCGGGGCGCGCCCCGAGGGCGGGCACAGAGCGGGCACTGCCCGGGGCCCGCCACCGCTCCCAGGGCAGGGCGGGGGAACGGCGCTCAAACAGCACGGGCAGGGAGCGCCGGCCGAGGGCAGCGAGCGGGGACGGGAGAGGGAGCGGGGACGGCGGCAGGAGTCGCGCTGACGGGAGCGCAGGGAACGGTTCGCGCCCCCGCACGCACAGACCCTGCGGGGCTTCCGTCCGTGCCCGCACCGCCGGCGGCGACCGACTCCGGCGGGCAGCCAGCGAAGGGCACGGGCCCCGCGGTGCCGGTGCCGGTGCGGACCCAGCCCAGCCCCTTCACCCCCTGCCCGGCGCCGCCACCCCCTCACCCCGCTCCGCTCCGCCGCCGCCAGCCCCGCACCTCAGCAACGCGCCCGACCATTGGGCCACGCCCCCCGCAACAAGCGCCGCACCGATTGGCCTCTCTCCCGTCCGCGTCTCCTTCCCCCCAGCCCCTCGGCCCGAGCCAGCGCCGGTGGTCCCTGCGCGGACCCCGCCTCGCCAGGCCGGGGCAGGAGCGCTACCGGTGGCAGCGGGGCGGGAGGCGGCCCCACGGCCTCCGCACCCGCACCAGCGCCAGGCCAGCGGGAAGGACCGGAACGAAAGCTTCCCGGAACCCGCGTGGCTGGCCGCGCTTCCTGTAGCAGCTGGTCCTCTGCCTGCTTCCGGTTCCGGGTGGCGCCGCGTCCTGAGCAGGGTCGCGGAGCGGGCAGGTACCGGGCACGGGAACGGGAACGGGCCCTGCCCTCCACAAGGCCCCGTGTGCGGGCAGCGCAGCGCAGGCGGGGGCGGCTGTCGCTGCGGGCTGTGCCCTCCATGCCCCGCGCGGGCCGCCCCTCGGGCACGGCCCGTACCGGCCCTGCGGGCGGGGGCGCCCGGCCGGTGCCGCAGTGCAGCCCCCGGTCGTGCCAGGGCATGACCTCCTTTTGGAGAGGTGAACATTGGTAGCAGTGTAGAGAAACTTCATATTTTTGTAGTTCTTTAAGGTGTATGTAAATAGAGGGTGTATTTCTCAGCTTCATCAAATGACTAGTAAGGTGCATCTCCTTGTCCACTTCGTCTCTCCTGAACCTGTTGATCACCACGGTTACATTTCACTGAACTAGAGGCAGCTGAAAAGGGGCTGAGTGGCCAAGCTTTTGTTCCTCACTGGTTTTTCTTCAGAGCTTGGCAATCATAGCTCTGCCATACCCAGATTAGAAGCTTTCATTCTGAAGTATTTTTGATGTATTCTGGAAAGCCTGTAAAGTTATGGGTCCTGAGTGTTGCTGAAAGGGCATTTATAGACATTGTAAGCCTTTGGTTTGCTTACACTCTTCTCTGGCACAGAAGATTGACACAGCTGCTCCAGGGGTGTCGTGGTGGTGGTGACTTACAACACAGCAACACGGAACTCTATGTTTTGCTTAACTGGGTGTTACCACCCACTTCTGAAATGCAGCTTGAAGTCTCTGGGCTCTTTGTTTTACAGAACAAAGCTCCTTGTTCTCTGTTCCTTTGTGTTACCTCCCTATTTTTCCTGTACAGGGGATCGTTCTTTGCAAGTGTGTGAAAACACCACAACGCTCTCTGGGAAGTAACAGACTCTCCTTTTGCTGTAGGTATGGGACACGGAAATGAGCACGGCCATGGCCATGGCCATGGCCACGGCAAAATGGAGCTCCCTGACTACAGGCAGTGGAAGATAGAGGGCACCCCGCTGGAGGAGGTCCAGAAACGGCTGGCTAAGCGGGGTCTTAGGGATCCGTGGGCTCGGTAAGTGCAGCAGCCTCAAAAATAACTTTGATGTGTCGTCTTGTAGCATCAACTGGACCTTGTCATTGCAGACCGTTCTTTCTTTGGTAAAAGCAGTGAAAATTGGTTAGAATTTCAGGGAAGTCTTTGTGTACTTTTTGTGTGGAGGTGAGACCTTCCATCCCCTTGACCAGTCTCCACGCACTGCAAGGCAGCTTTGCCCCTTGTGATGTTTCGTGATGATACAGCTCAGGCACAGTGACCAACACCTCACCCCCCTCAGTAATACTAGGTCTGCACATGTCAGTAAGCCTTTCCTTCTCTGCAAGGAGACTGTGCTCAGATCCTGATGAAGGCAATGGAATTGAGCATTCCTCATACACAACAGGAAGCCTTTCTTTGAAAAGAAGTGTACTTGTATACAGGGTGGAATTGCATCCAACTGTGCACTTCATTTGGCTAAAAGTGAATGACATAATGAAGAATCAGCTTTTACCTCTTAAGTTGTCCCACTCCACAGTGAGTACCTCCTCCTTTTTAGATAGAGCAATTTTGGATCGTTTAGGCAGCTGTTAAAACAAGGTTTTAATGTATTTCTCCCACCTAGTGAATTATGCAATACTTTGCTCAACCACCCTTTCATCTTGGGGAATAAAAATGCTAAGTGTCTCGTGCTGTGTAGTCTGGTTCCTCTGTAAGGAAAAAGTTGCATGAGCAAACTATTCCAGGAGCCTTCATAGAAAAAGCTTTACTTCAAATCACTACAAGAAAAATGGAAGAGCAAACAGGTAATTTGTTAAAAAGTTGTTTCATGCTACAACCTCTGGAGGGGTTCGGGATTGACAGCACTTTTTTTTCTTCCTTTGAAATAGTTTAAAGCTGTCAGCATAAAGTAAAACATACTTTTAATGATGACAGGAATCTTTTGAAATACCAGTCCTTAATGAATTTTCCAGGCCTGTGTCACATTTATCTTGCCTCTAAATCTGTGGCTTTCCACCTTTATGGCAAATGCACATTAATGTACATATTCATTACAAAATAAGCTTAGTGAAAGATATTGTATTTGGAAACTTTAAGTGTGTATCAATTAGACCCTGTACTGGCATCTAGACAATGCACTTCCATTCCCAAATGTTTTCAACCCAAGTCACAAAATCCATCTGCGCAAGGGGATTATCTATGAACGTAAATACCCGATCCCCTTGTTCTAAAACCTTGTATCTTCTTCTGGAATGACAGTTCTGATTTTATTGCTTGGTTCTTTTTCCTTTTCTTAAGGACTTCTGAGTCCTTAGAAGAGATAAACTGCATCCACCTCTATAAGTAACAGTGGTCCTAGTGCACATAAATGGTGGTAGTCAGCTAGTGACTGACGTTTCAATAAGAATGTATATTGACAATAGTAAGGCAAAACAGTGTGAAGTTTGTAAATATTCTGTAGCTAAAGCTAAATATAATCTCTTCAGCCTTTTGTTTTTAATCATCTAATAAGTGTTGTATTGTAAAACAGAAAGTGCCTCCACACAAGGATGAGTTTTCTGTATCCAGAAAAACTTTTCTTGTAAGATTTAACTATGCTAGATACTGTTTAGTATGGTGAGGAGCCTTTGTAGTTAGTCCATCCCATGCAGGGGCTAGTGGGTTCTGATTTTGTTTCACAGTAAAAACAGATGTCAGCAATTACAAAAATTGGGAAAGGGGTTCTTTTCCTATAACTGTGATGTTTGCTGGAGTTACTTGTCTCTCAGATGATGCTTGTAAAGATTTTAGAGTTAATATTGCGAACTTCACCTCTGGTAACTCCTGGTACTTAAATGGCAGAACTTTCTATAGAGGCTCAAAGTCTCTCTAATTGAAATACCTTCAGCAAGCATTCCTTATGAACAAAGATATTCCTGTTCATGTTTATCATAGTGGCTCCATTGATCTTGTTTTTTCTTTTGGTTTCGTTTTTCTTCTAGTAACGAAGCCTGGAGATTTATGGGTGGCTATGCAAAACCTGTCACCCTAACAGAAGTCTTTACTAGGGGACTCAAGTGGGGATTTGCGGCTTTCGTCATAGCTCTTGGCGTTGAATATGCACTGTTTCCTCCAAAGAAAAGCGGAGGCCATCACTGAAGATCAAATATGACAACTTAATACTTACTAATCGTAAGCTGAAATACACATAAACCTGCTGCTCACCCTGTACTTCTGATATGCATATTAAAGTTTATCACAGGCAAAACCACGTTTGTTTGATTTTGTTGTACTTTTGTGGAAGGATCAAAAAACAGCCAGAGCAATTTAACTGACCTTGATCTGGGGGAAAAGCAACACAAGACTGCTCTTGGGTTTGCTGTACCATCCTTTAAAGAACAAGGGACACTATCAGACAGGGCTTTTTCAAGCCCTGCCAACGTTCTGTTAAATGAAATTGAGAACTGTGTTGCTTTTAAGAGAAATTTTGGAGTATATTTGTTAAAGGTTTAGTAACTATTATTTGTTAATAAGTGGTAATGAATGTAATTTCTTAGATATATTTGTTACTATTCACTCTTATGTCTCTAAATAAAAATATTACCTTAAAGCTTTAAAAACTACCCCAAATTGCCTCAAAGTATGAGAAAAGACCAAAGGTTATACTTAGTCTTATTGAACAGATAATGAACTTGGCAGGCACTATGCACCAAAATAATCTGCTGCGTAATATCCAGACGTTAAAAATTACATTGCTGCCACATTTGCTTAGTAAAGCAGAATAAAATCGACTCAGCACTAACTGTACCTTATCTTAATATGACTCGCAATATACTTGACTGTGCTGTGAAAAAGAGAAAGAAAAATTCCTTTTTTGCTTTGTTCTGGTGTATTAAGTACATATTTATTTTTACACCTAGAGTATATTAATACTTTGTTTTAAATGTCCTGGTCTTCCTTAAATGATCTAACAGCTTCTGGAGTGCTTTAAGGATGCCTGGAATTACAACTACAGAAGAAATGGGCTTGTGGGCAGTATATGTCCTCTGCAGTGCTGGGAATTAGAATTGACTGAATATCCTACTGTAAATTTTGCTAAGCCATTACTAACGAAGTGAGGAGGATAAGTTATATCATTTTTCAATCCAAACAACAGGATATCTGTGTCACTAAACAGAAAAGCAAAATTAGACAAAAAAGTGAGAAATTGTAAATGTCACTACTCAATTAGATATTGTACTTCCATGGTGAAGAAAATGAAAATTTTAGTAACCCTGTCAAGAATTGCAGGTTTACGAAAAGTTGAAAAGTCCAAGCAAAACATGGCTAAAATATATATATATTTAAATATATATATTCACACACAACCTTTTTGAGTGAGATAACAACAGAGCTTCATTTTTAGAGCCAATAAGCAATATCTGTTACTGTGTGAGTGCAGCTGTACTATTCAGTGGAGCCTGTCATCTCTGTATGACATTGCTCAAGGCACTGTTCATAGCGCAAATATTGGTTTTACTAAACTTTTTTTGCCTCATTGTTTCCGCAAACATTCCTATCCAATTGCATCATTCCCCAAAAAACAAATCAAGAACCTACTGTGTAAGGTGTGTTGCACAAAATATTTCTGTTGTCCCTCAGGCAGTACCATCCAGAATACACATTTTCAAAGACTGGTATTCACTACTTGTTTTCCATCTGGGTCCAAGAACAAACTTCCTAAGAGCACTGAATTTTAGATGGTTGCTCAGAAAAACAATTAGCAGAGCTAACATTATGTGCAGTATGATCAGTCTTTTTAAATGTTATAAGACTCCCACTTCACTGATAGAACAAATATATCAAGCATATTCACTGTTAGACTAGACTAGTTTAGGTGAAAGTCATGCATTTATGAATTAAAGTGATATAATTTTATGGTTTAATAGCCAGATGGCAGCCACTGCCCTAAACAACTACCTTTAATTTCTGATTAACATATTTTGCCAATATTATGGAATATAAAAATGTCCCATCATTATAATACATACAATACTCATAAAGATTTTTCTTTCACATGTATAATAATACCAATCCTGCCTGAGGATGGAGTATTTCCTGTGTATGAAAATAATAGTACCAAATCTGTCTTCACTGTAACCATAGCAATGGCTGTCCTTACATTAAAACAGCCTGTTTTACAGTGCAAAAAACAGGGTCATAAATTGCAGTGCACCTGCAGATTAAGAACATCCATGATTGTAATACCACGGTCAGGAAGCTCTTTTTGTATCTTATGCTCCATTTTCTGAAATGCAGATGGAAATCTCATCTCCATCAGTAGTCAAAAGAGCTATTTTTGCTCCCTTGGAAAGATACTTGTGGTTTATCTATTGGTTTTGCTTATTCTGCCATTGATGTTTACATCATTAGCATAATCTTCCAAATTTGTATTTTACAGAAAATCAGCTAAATTATTCCAATAGTGACTACATTGCAGTGTAAATTGTCTCTCTGAAATTCCTATTTCAGAGCATAATAGAATAACTGTTCTCATTGCATGAGGCACTTGCAGTTGAGATACCAGACTGTCACCATGCGTTATTACCCTGCCTTGAATCACTCCTGAAAACCTTCACACAAAAATTTTCCTTGTGCTCTCAAACTACGACTTTCTATCCTGCAATTACATCTTTGCCAGGTCAGCTTTTATTA
Organism: Pseudotriccus pelzelni; assembly: GCA_035584735.1. NCBI lineage: Eukaryota > Metazoa > Chordata > Aves > Passeriformes > Tyrannidae > Pseudotriccus > Pseudotriccus pelzelni. The sequence goes on along the minus strand of JAWMRA010000164.1, from coordinate 27,428,976 downwards.
GCTAAACTTTATACATCGATGCAAATGTATTTTCTGTGTGGGGCTAATTGAATTCAGGAGTATTTGCTTCAACGGTTTCAACAGGAATATACTCAGGACCTGTGCTTGTCTTCCCATTAAATTTACTGATTTCATTGTGGGCATCAAAACATTCAGGGATTCATCTAAACTGTTTTACATGTATGACAGGAAACTGATTTTACAGATGTTTTATACGTTCTCTGTCCTCAACTGTAGGCCAAAGAGAAATCTAGAAGTCAAATAATCTCATTCTTTCACCATTATTCCAATGGAAAAGAAAACTCCTTGAAAATTAGTCACTTCCCTTAGTGACGGAGCCTTTTTTAAATAATGAAACCAACACCAACACATAACAAATTAAACTAGTGACACCATTTGTATATACAGATGGAGCACAGTCATCCTGATCTAATGATGAAATTATAGCATAAAAGACAAGTGCAAAGTATTTTAGGAGACGTAAATTCTTAGAGCTTTTGATTTACATAACTAGGAGAATCTACAAAATTAAATAGACCAAACCTATTATTAAAGCATATCACCTGTTATGAAAGCATATTAAAAGAAGTATGTCCAAGCCAGAGATTTATATCCAGAGCACTTTGCATTGAAACACATAGGACCACCTCTTCTCCATCATCTAATCTTACTGCTGTGCTCCATGTTGTACATTTATACTAATTTACAGTTCTAGTTTACATGAGTAGCTATGGAAGACAATGTAGCATTTCAACACAGAAACGGGGAAGAATGAAGAACTTTGCATACAACTTCCAAATGCTGCCTATGAAAATGTGAAAACCACTTAATAAGCATGTAAAAATTAGGCGCGTTAAGGAAAAAGTAGAGCATGTAAACAAGAGAGTATATTGGTAGCTGCAGTAATGGCTGTGTTAAATGGGTAAACCACTCATTCTTCTTTCCTAAAAGAGAAAAAGAATCCTTCTTTCATACGTCTGCAGCCATACCATCACCTTAAACCTCTTTTATTAGCCTGTACAAATCTTTATGTGTTTGTACAGAACAGATCCAAGGAGAAAGTGTACATATTGATTCACAGCAGGTAGCTGGTTGCCCTCTGAATTAGCGCTGATCCAATGCCACATCTAAATAGCCAGGATACTGGGATACCCTTGAATGACTGATTATTACAGTGAGAGCCTGACCACACAGTTTCAGTAAGAGCACACGTATTTTTTTCAGAACAAAGAGCTGTCACTTGGTTCCTGACCAAATTCTACTATATGGGTGATTACTTTCTGCCTCCTTTTTCTCTGCATTTCCAAAGACAGTATGACTGTGTGTGTATGCTATCCCAGAGTACTGTGCTTCCACTGCTCTATTTTCAGCAGCACCAAAAAAAGACTCGCTTTGAAATCCGTTGAGCTGGGAGTTGCATGTATCTAATTTCACCACATATGGAGGTGGCTTTTGTCTAGTTCAGGAGACAAAATAGCCCGGAATTTTAGATTTTAGGCCTTTTGGAGAGCAGCTCCAGCGGCACCACTAGCAGCTCAGTAAATGGCTCATAGAAGTTGCTGGGAATTGCAACACCCAGTCTTCAAGAGCAAGGCATTATTTAGTATTCACTTAAGATTATACAAAGGGAAGCATACAACTTTCACACACCTCTACATTATCCTCACTATGAACGAAAAAATTCATACAGAGCAAGACATGAACCAAGTAGGGACTTACATCTGCCTAAGCCCCAGCCAAAACACGTATTCACACCGAACGCAGGTCTGCAGCTGCTCACTGGAAAACGCTCTACTACTTAACAGCTCCCAGGGCAGTACGGAGCTGTCCTGCCTGGCCCTGGACCAGCAGCGGTACAAAACCACAGCCTACAGACTCCTGTGCGCACACCATACCCAGGACCGCGCTCCCGCCATCCCATCCCCTCCCATGCCATGCCATCCCGCCCCATCCTCCCCTTCCCTCCCCTCGCAGCGCTGCCCCGCTCTGCAGGCGGTCAGCGGCTGCCCGGGCCAGGCTCCGGGCGGTGCCGAACGGCCCTGCCCCGCCTCCATCGGGAGGGACCCGGGCGGGCACATTTACGGCCCAGAGAAGTTTCGTCTCCCGGAGCGCGGCCGAAACGGAAAACACAGCTCGTCACCCCGCCTCGCCTCGCCGGCACTGCCCCCGCCTCCTCCCTGCTCCCAGTGGCGAGCTCGGTGCTGTAGACGAGACCTTCCCGGCGTGTCTGGGTGCGTTCTACCTTTCCCCGCTCCTTTCCTCACACTTGCCTTGTCCCGGCGCGCTCTCGGCGTGGGCGGCCAACACACCGTGCTCGGGGCCGGGTCCTCGCCACTGTGTCCGGGCGAGCGGCGCCAGCGGGGCCTGAGCCCGGCCTTGGCTCGCGGGGAAAACCGAAACCGAATGCGGTCTGAAATGACGTAGTTAGAAATTTGAGTGGAAAACTGCATAAACCGCGTCTAGTTGTTGTCCTGTGTGTGGGGGGGGGTGTGGGTGTGTGGGGAGGGGGGCGGGTGTTGTTAGGACTGGGGCGTTAAAAGTAGTGCATATCTAAAAAACGTAGCGCGGGCACTACTAGTTTACGCTGTGAGAAAACTGTTCAAGCCTAACAGAATAATAAGGAACGCGCAAGTTCCCGAGGGAATTCCCTGTTTTTCCGGAGTACCTCGCACGAGTCCCTCTGTTAAGGGGCGTGGGGCGCTGAGGAAGTAGGGAGATGGGAAAGCTGCGGAGCAGGCTGTGCTGCTTTGAAAAATGCCGGATGGCAGGAGCGCGGCCCTTCCGCCCCCCGCCCGCCCAAACAGGGCCAGCTCACCTCCTGCGCTCCTCCTAGCGTGGGGTATTCCACATGTGAACTTATCCTTGTTCCCCGAGATCACTTTCCACATCAGCCGCACCCACTGGGGTTATATCCTGGTTTTGTTGCCGGAGAGATGACTGTGAAACGTTCGAGCGTTGAACACACAAATTACTGGGGCGGCTTTGTCTCCGAGTATGAACTTTTTTATTTCGTCTTAGAAGAAAAGTTGTTCTTTTTCCTCCTCTTCGTAGAGAATCTACATTCAATGTACGTCCTGTTGCAGTGCCTGGGTAATCTAAATAAAAAGCCAGGCTGCTGGGTTTTATGTTGCCATTGCTTTCTCTTTTTATTTTAATTACTGCGGCTGTGATAACTGTATCTATGATGTTTGAAAAAGTCATTAGAAGGCCCCTTCATCTCTTCGAGTGAAGTGGATCTGGCTCAGATAAAAGTACGTGGAGTGCATTGAGCTTGCCTCAGTCCTGTGACATACCTGCTATCAAAATACGGGCACGTGGTTTTTGGTTGCAAAGTTATAAACTGGTTGAGTTTATGGTAAAACCTTACTTCATGTTGCTCTTACTCATTCTGCACACAGTACCCAGTGAATGTTATTGGCAAATCACTGTGTGTGCACAGTTGTTTTTCCTTTTATTTAGAGCATCGTTCCTGGTCCAGTGGAATCATACAGAAAAACACATGACTCCACATCATTTTTCTTTTGTTTCCCCCCCTTCCCATAAAATTAGAAAGTAGGGCCTCCCCCCCCCAATAATTTTTGGTCTTGATTCTTGTCCAACAGAGAACGAGTTGATGTAATAAACTGTCGATGGACCATCCGTGGAAAATTCTGGATGGAAACCAGTGCGTGCTGGACCTGGATCAGTGATTTGGCGATGGTCAAACGCCAGTCTCCCAGTGTTTTTGTGGACAGACGTGCGTTCAGGTAAGACAGTTTCAGCACTGAAAGTATGATTTTTTATAATGAGCATGTGATTTAGCTTATAGAAAGGAAATTCCCAAAGTAAGTAATTTATATGTGTTTTAAAGGCAGATTATTTTTAAAGAAACATATAAATAGTAATTTTGCATGTATGAAATTTCAGCTCTGTAGGAAATTACACACACACGCTCCCTCTTTTTTTAACTAGTTTTAAAAGACTAGATAAAAATTGACTGGAATAGTTTAAAAGTTTTTCTGAGATTTCTGAAAATGGCCAAAAGTTGTTAAATTCCCGTTTGCTTTAGAGTGAGTCACACATAAAACTTCCTCAAGTCCTTTTGAAAGTCCCAGCTGTATCAGGGAGATACTTTCATATGAAAATATTTTCTGTCTCCCCTTGCTTGACTGCATTATGGCATGAAAACAGTCTGTGTCTTTCAGTATAATTCTCACCAATGTTTGATGCTACATTGAAAATAAGTTAGCAATTAACATGCTTTTTTCCTGATAGAACATTCTCCAGAATACATTAGAACGTATGAGGAGTTCCTCTGCTTATCCTCTGATAGGCTCTTTAAGTGGGTGGTGACACCCAGTCCATGGGTTTAACCAGATCTGTTTCTTACTTCCTTTCTGAGGAAAGTCAAGTGGATCTGTAGTTACTTTTAATTTAAACAGCACTTGAGGAGGGAGTGCTTGTAAATTAGTTTATCTCATCTGCTTCGTTTATGAACACAATTTATGACAGTGTTGCTTTTAACTTCCAGAAGGTGTAACAAAAGGCTGAAAATGCTTTAAAAAAATCTTCCTCAGGTGCTAGAATCTTCGGTGTGTTAGACTTTGAAGTTGTGTTGGCTTTTGCTTTCCAGTACAGTTTAAATGAAACCATGCAGTTTAGTGATCAAACTCCTTTTAAGGACTAGGATTTGTATTCAGGTTGCTCATCTCACCTTTCTCCATGTATGTAATGGAGATCAGAGGAGGCTAGATAGAATTTCCAGAGGTGGTGGCAGTGGAAATTGAGCATACACCCTGCTGACTTTGCTAATCACAAGGCTGGGGGTTTTTCTAGGGTGAAGTTTTTATTTCAGTTTTCAGTATGGTGACACGTGAATGTTACATGAGGAAAAAGACAGTTTGTGGTTTATATCTTCAGAGTTAACCACTTTGCATATTGAGGGTTGGAATTTTTTCTTTGAGTGGTTCTTCAACCTTTTTCAGCATGAAGGGTGTGTATGGAGAATCCTTAAAACCCCAGTAACTCATTCAGATTGGATCACTTTAAATGATGCTAAGAAATAAGAAAATCCACACACTCCTGTATTCACAGCTAATTAGTGTTTTAAAATATTACATGTTATATTGTGAATATTTCCATAATTTTTACTTCATTTAAGACCAAGTGCATGCCTTATAGCAGTGGTTTTATATGTGGGGTTTTTTTTCATTCTTTCATCTACTATATATAATTTCACTGCCTTATAGCTCCAAAAGCTTCCTGAAAAATGGCTTGAGATTTTAGGGGAGAAAAGGTGGTGATAAGCACAGGGGTGGAGGGTTGCTGGGAAGAGGTCAGAGCTTTCAGAAATATTTGAAGTACCACTCATCAGCAGGCTGATGACTTTTGTTTCACTTCCTACGGAATTTACAGATTGGTGTTAAGGTAATTCACTTTAAAAGAACTTGCAAGTCTTTCTGATTAGTGTGATCTACCAAGTGCTTTTAGTTCTGTAATGAACAGCTGGGAGAGTCCCTTGAGCACAGGAGATCTGTGAAGAGTAAGTTGGAGTTTTGGTTGAAAGCAAAATACTTCAATTAGGAGAGTTGACTGTGAACTTGTGCAGCAGATCCCTGACTTACTAACTTTTAAATCTCTCCCACAGAACTGCTTTTGTAAAAATGCAACTAGTTAGGAATGAACATCAGAGAAGTGCTGCGATAGGCACGGGCTTCATGTCATGTTGGTTTCCTGTTTAAAACCAGTAGGCTGGCAATTTTAAAGGCGCAGCAACAAAGTGATGACCATGTGCCAAGTGCCAGCTGCCCTTATTCACCAGATTCAGGAAGAACTGGATAAAGAAGAAGAAGAGATGATGGTTTTCCTGTGCCGAGACCTTGCTCCTGACTTGGCCACTGCCGATCTTAGAGAGATCTTGGCAGCTCTGAATGAGAGGGAGAAACTGTCTCCTGTTGGCTTGTCTGAGCTGCTGTACAGAGTTAAGAGGTTTGACTTGCTGAGGAGGATCTTGAACACTGAGAAAGCAACAGTGGAAGTTCATCTTACCAGGAGTCTCAGACTTATCCCTGATTACAGGTAATACATCTATTTCAGATTTTGAAGCTATGCTGTCTTGTTCAAAGTAAATGGGGTTTTTTTTCTTAGTTTTGGAGAGGGATGGGAGGGTTGGTTTTTTATTTATTTTTTAAAAAGTTATTAAAGGTAAAAGGAAAGCAGAAAAGAGCGTTATATCTAGAGTTGTAGTGAAAAGAATATGCCAAGTTTAGTTCCTAAATTAAACCTTAGTAGTTTCTCACAAGTTGTGGCATTAGAAGCATCAGTATTTCAGGAGTTTGTATGTTAGTCAATAAAACTAATGATGTTTGTAGAATTCTAGATTAGCAGATAAAATTGGCACTTTAAAGGGACATCATTAGTTAGAGATATTTTCTAGTTTGCTTTGGTCACATAGCCACGTGGTACAGCTTTTCTCAAGGGACTTCTCTTACTACTTTTTTACTCTTATTAGTTTTGAGAGGCTAAAATTAAGAAGTTCCAGTTATTTTCTTTGAGAGACTTCAGAAAGAAATACATGTACTCAGAAGGAAGATTTTCCTGTGTTAACTTCTCACTACAGTAAAAGCCCTGTAACTAATAGGTAAAAAAGTTAAAGATGTGGTCTCTTGTCTCATTCTCTATTGGAACATTGAGGAGACTTTTGTTTTCCTAACAGTGACTATTACACAGTCAGTGTGAATAACACAGGTGCTAATTAACAATAGTAGGATCTTGTAGCAGAGTAGGGTTTTTTGCCTGTTTATTAATTGGAAATGATACATTAAGACTGGAACATGGGAGAAGTTGAGTAGTTGGGCAAGGGAGGGATCTTGCTTCAAGCTAACCCTTTAGAAATATCTCAACTTTTTTCCAGGGTACTAATGGTAGAGATAAATGAGAATCTGGAAAAAGAGGAAGTGGGTTCTCTTGTTTTTCTGCTCAGAGATTATACACCTCGGATGAAAATGGCAAAAGATAAGGTATGTTTTTCTGGTATTCTGCCCTGGAGCAATGAGAGATCAAAGCAAAAAGGCAAGTAGCTAGAGATCAAAGGAGAGGAGACAGTGCTGCAAGGGGTAGCTAGGCAGGAGTATAAAGACATCAGAAAGTGGACACAGAGTAATGGCTTCTATTTCATTTTCTTGGTTTTTAATTCAAGGAAGGAAGCATGGAAAACAGGGGAACAGTGCTTGCTGTATCTAGATGCATAGTGTTAGAATGAACCTCACAGGCAGAAGGCATTTTTGCAACACCTTTAGTAATTCTGACCTGAAAGCTCATATAAGAAGGATCTGAAACCAGTAATCATTTGAAATGTATCTTAAATTGCAAGGTCACTTTTTATGTTTGTGCTCTGCTTCCCTTACAAAAGAACAGATTTATTTTAATTATGCCTTTCTCTGTGCCTTTGTGTTCTGAATATTTAAGTCCTCTGAGAAAGCAGAAAGTCAGTAGAGAGGATTCGGAAAACTTGTCCACTGTCTTCTTGTCCATTTCTGTCTTCTTCAAGACTTTTTCTTTGATCCAGGAAGGAGAGGCCCTGCAAATCTCACAAAGCTTTTCTTGCCTCTTGCTTAGTGACATGTGAGGTGACGTTCCTAGTGACTGGCTTTGTAGCAAAAATGAAATGCAAAACTCTTTCCTCAAAAACTTAAGATTAATTTTTAAGAATACCACTTTCTAGTTACTCCTGTGATAATACCAAGAATTCTTATACCTTTCAGAATATTTTCTTAGTGTTTCAGAAGGTAACATCCCTGCATTGCTTATACAGCTTTTATGACCTCCCCATGGTATTTTCTGGGCTGTTTTGTTGCTTCTGGTAGAGAACAAATTACTGATATGTTTGGTTCTTGTTTGCTGTTCTAGAGTTTTCTGGCTCTTGTAATTGACCTGGAGAAACTAAATTTGGTGGCTCCTAATCAACTGGATTTGATAGAAAACTGTTTTCGGAGTATTCACAGGATAGATTTGATTAGGAAGATTCAGAACTACAAACACAAGGGTAAGATGCTATTTTTGCAGTGGTGACTCTTGATAGCAAGAATGAGATGTGCTTTAAGTGAAAATAAAACTATGAGTTATGAATCAGAGTATTTACATGCTTCACAGATTTAGGTTTTTTAAACAGTTGATACATCATGGTGTATTTGTGTGTTTCTGTTAAATTTGCAGCTTTAATGTCCTCCGTTCATTCTCAGCCGGTGTATGTAAATGCACGTCAGGCATCTCTCACTAATCTCAATCTGATTGATCCTCCTTACAATTCAGGGGTAAGTATACAAGAAATCAGACAAATCCTTTATTTCTAAATATTGCCAGATGTTAAAAGGAGATTCGTCTTTCAGAGCCTGAGGAAATGAGAGATTGCTAGTGACTAAAATACTACTTGCTTTATTTCTGTTATTCCTGCTTTTTGCTGGGTTTAGGGTCTGATTTAAATCTTCTGACTGAGAAAGGTCCTCTTTAAAGAACTCCTGTGAATTTTTTCCTATTAGTTGAACATATAAAATCTGTATCTTGAAAGGTTTTTTTCTACTAGACTGTGGAGTGAAAAGGTTTTTGCTTTGGCTGGTCTTTACAAAACATATTAATCTTCTTTGTACCTCTGGACCTTGCAGGGAAAGTAGCTTTTAATTTTTGATTCTGGAGATTAAAGCTTTTTAAGAAGAAGAGTTTTTCAGATTTTTTTTTTTGTGATTTGTTTTAATCTCATTTTAAGAAAATATGTCAGTATGTGAAAAGTCATCAAATCGTATTGCATGCAGTATTCTTTAGATTTGGGTTAGATCTGATATTGTATTAGTATGACCTAAAAGTCTTTAATCTTGCTAAATTGGATGAGATTATTTCTGTCACATGTTCAATAAATGTTCCCTGCTGCTCTACGGGCAAGAAAATTCACATCTGTGGAGATTTTTTTGTTTGTTTTACCGGATTAGGGAATAAACTTTTCTTTGCTGATCAGGACAAGCTGGTAATTTTTCTGAGGAGGAATAATTTTGGAGTTTTTTGTTTGTTTGTGGTTTTGGTAGGTTTTTTTCATTAGTTATGTTGTAATCCTAATAAGCTGATATGTATGAATCTAAACCATGTAATTCTTTTATTGAAGAAGATATGCTATTGTGTTTTATTTTGGAACACATGATTATTAATTCTTGAAGGAGAAAGGGAAAATTATGTCCTTTTTCTTCATTTTAGATTCAGAATGGGAGCAAAGAAAAATTACAAAATGGACTAAATCATACTCTGGGTAAGAGTATTTTTATCTGAGTTTTGATAATCTAAAAGAGCCAAATGATTAATTTCTTTGTATCAAAAGGACTGTTGTTTGATAGTTGTGTTTGTGCCTAATCCAATTGATAACACTAGGAGCAGAGAGTATTTGGTACCTCTGAAAACTGAGCCTGGCCTTGTTCTTTGGTCTTGTAGTTACGTTGCTTGTGCTGCTACGTTTTAAAACTTTATTAAAAATTGTTGTGGGCTTCCACTGTCACAACCTTTTAACAGAATAAATACTTTTTAATAAAACCATGAATAAGATTGACTATCCTGAGTACCAAGTTCTTTCCTTGTGTATTGTGTTTTCTCTGGAAACCCCAAATACTGCTCAAATATGGTGATTTTTAACAGCAGTTGGCTGAATTCTCTCAGTGTAGGAGAGACTCTTTTTTACTTCTAGTCACAAGCAATGTAAAATGCAATCCAAATGACAATTTAGAGGAAGTTTAAGGATTTTAAACTTCAGTGGCATACGTAGAATCTCAGAGGTCCGGATGAGTGAGATACGTTCCTCTTTATAACTGATGTGGTGTCAAAGAAGTCTCACTGGTACTTATGTACTGAGGTTACTTCTGTATGTTTTAACTGCAGCAGAACCAGTTCCCATGTCCATTCAGGAATCGGGATCAGAGTCACATAAGGTATGTGCTTGTGCATGTATATGCATGTGACTATAACAGCCTTTGTGAGAAGTTACCTCGGTTTTCTGTGTGTTTTGTTTTGAGATTGCCTGCACACAATTAAAGGAAGAGCCATGTGTACACCCTCAGCCGTAAACAGGTTCTGTGAATTGCTTTTGCAGAATATGTTTTTAAATTAAAAAATGTGCTGCTACTCTGGAAGCAGCAGTGTGCAAAATCCAAGTATATGCAGTGTGCACACAGAACTTGTACATTTATTAGTGAAGGCCAAGTTAAAACCTGTTGGAGGTCAGACCATCTTCATTAGAAGTCACAGGGCTTGTTTGCATGCAGCAAATTTTGGTTTTGCTTCCCTCCTCATCCCTTGCTGCTCCAGGCAGGATACAGACATGCTTTGGGTATTAATGATAAGAATGGACTACTGCTATTTTCACTAGTTCTCCTGTAGGACAGGAACCACAGGAACCACCTGTAGCAAATGGATTTTAATCTCTTTAGAGGGGAGAGGAATTGTGATAGAGCCATTACAGATTATTTAGGAACAAGGCGGTTGTTCCACTAAATAAGGAAATAAATGTTCTGATGAGCAGTGCTTGCTTGCGCACCTGAAGAACACAGAAGTTCTCACTTCGTTATGTTGGCAATATGAAGCTGATAGCTCCCAACATCTCAGTAGCAAAGACAGTATTATAATACTTATATAAGTATTTATTTTATACTTAAATAAATACTTAATTTGCAAGTACTATAGAAGGATCATTGCTATCATAGTGCAGGGCTTTAAAAAGCCACTCCACCCCATATGGCGAAAAAAACCCAAACTGACAGACTTAAAGATCTGTTTAGAGATAAGGTTCATTTCAGACTTGCTTCTGTCATTTTTGGTATAGTCTTAGCCTCTGAGGATTTTTATGGTGGCAGGATTGCATAACACAAGGAGACAAAAATTAAGCCTGTACTAGAAATAGGGGAAAAGAATCATTAGTCTATTTCTCCTGATTTTTTTGTTGTGTAAATAAAACATACTACATCCCAGTAGATAGATTTCTGCTAGCTACTCTGTGGAAAACAACTAAATGTAACTTAATTGATCTGAGGTGGTAAAATTGGAGAAAACAGTAAGGTCTGTAAGTTGAGAGAGTGACATGCTAACTTTGTAATTGTCCTTTCATGTTGCTCAGGGGATTGATGAACCTTACAGAATGCAAAGTCAGCCTTTAGGAATATGCCTGATCATAGACTGTATTGGCAATGACGCAGGTAAGTCTCTGGACTTTAAGTTCCTTAACTTGTTAATCTCAGATAACTAGAAGAATTTAATATAAAGAATATGTTATACATTTACCAGCCAGACTGGAGTAATGTCCTAGTCAGCTACTCTTACCAATTCTTGTAAGTCTTCTAAAGCAGGGAGTTGGAAGGCCCAGCCTGAGGTTAAAGCCAGCTGTTCCCCTAACTATTGCAATCAGTGTTTGGTTTTTTCGGTGCAGAATCTCTGAATGAAAGAACTTTTAAGAAGATAGACTGAATTTTGTGAGGGAGAAAAAGGATGTTCAGAGACCTACAGAATAGTTAAGCTACAGCCATACAGCAGGTTATTGGCAGACATGGTGAAGATACTGTTTCCCACCAGTTAAGAAAACCAAAACCAAGGCTGTTGTGGATTTGAAGGACAGTCATATCAAGACATCATAGGTTTTGAGTAGTCATGTGTTCCTTTGTTAATAAGGCACCTATGGCGGGCTTCTGCCATACCTTGCACAGTTAAACTGTCACCATACCTGTCACTGTGACAGTGGGAGTCTGCTGACTGGAAAGGAACAGTAATGACTGACATGTTTAGCACCTGGCAGGTCAGATACACCTACAAATCATGACTCTGCTGCTGTTGTGCCAGAATCACCCAGCGTAAGTCTTAGTGTGCCTCAATCTCCATGCGTGTCTTCATTGGATGCAGAAGCAATTAAACCATATCTGTGTCTCAGATATTGAAAGTCACCAGTTCTTTATCAGCATTTGAAAGGGATAGACAGCAAGACTTCCACTGAAATCCATTACTGTGCTAGTGAGATTCAGGAGAGACAGGACATTTGGCGTTGCTTAATTTTTTGATGTTTAAGGCATCAAAAAGAGTTTGTTAGAAAGGCATTCACCACTTAGAGAGTTGTTGCGCCATACTGTTTTGAGGTCTAAAAGAAACATTAAAGAAACATGGGAGGGCAGGGAGAACATTAGGAATTGTATCTGTAGCATCCATTACAATCTGTAGCCATCCCAAGATTTAAGGTCCGGAAGGTGAAACAGTAGTAGGTTCTGCTGGATCAAGGATTGCAACAGTTGAAAATGCCCAGTGTAAACAACATGAATTTATTAAATGTGCTGCTGCCTGACGGAGTGCTTCATCGAGTATGTGGCAGCCAGAGCGTGTTGATACTCAATCCTGTACCTGAATTTTGAGAGCATGTTTTATTGCATACAATAGAGGGGATTTACCTTGTGTTTTCAAATTAAAGAAGTCTGGACAGTTTTTGAATTATTGTACAAAATTTAATCAAAAATTGGAATGAAACTATAGTTCTTGTTTATTACCTCTCTGTAGTAAAGGGTTTGATCTACCCTGTATCTTGCTGAGGAAAGTTAAGAGTTCCGTTCCCTCTTTTCACTGTGGGCTTTTTGAGGAGAACAGTGTGTAGTACAGCTGCTTGGCTGCCAGTTACCTCTGAAATAGCCTCTGCTAGTTAGGGATTGTTAAACTTTTGAAGTCAAAAAACAGTCAAGCTTCCTGTGTGTGTAAGGCATTTTATGTCAACATGGCGCCACCTGATACTTACTTTCATATCAGAAACTGTGCATGGGCAATGTATATTTGTGGTTTATAGCAAAGATAGAATGGTACAGGTATGAGCTGTAGTAGTAGCTTTTGGTTCTCTGAACACTTCATACCTGTGGTTTTAACCACCGTGTATCTGGTTTCAGTCCCATATTAAAAATCATCCAAAGTAGTTATTTAGAACTTAGCACATTTTCCTGCAGCACAGGTTAACACAAATACAGTATAGTTAAATCTTGGAATTTGGCTACCTACAGTTTTAATTTCTAATTCATTTGAAAGGGTTCTTTGTTCAGCCTTCTTTTTTACCTGAAAATGCCATTCTGTCACCGTTAAGACTCCAGTATGCATTCTTCACCTGGAACTCGTCACTTAAGTTCTGTTCTGTATAAGAGGAAGCATAAATGACTGCAGAAGGTTCATTTCTGACTGATGTAAGGGAGCCTCTGTGTTTTTTATGCAGTTCTGTATATCTATAATAACCATTCAGAGCAATTTTGACCAGTTAAAAGGGGAAACAGACTTTCCATGCTATTCAGATAATTTCTTACCATTTCAACTATGTGAAATATTTTCTGATTTTTTTTTTTTGCCTGATATTTTAAGTCCTAGGAACTTGTGATGCTGACTCTAAATGAAAGTATGTAAGGGCCTGTGGAATTTGGAACAGAACACGTGCCAAATAATACTGTCTTTGTTATCATGAAGTAGATAACTCACATTACAGACAGCATGCATATAGCACTATAAGTATGTAATGTACTGTGATCAGCACTGATTTTTTAATTATTGTGATGAACTGCTTAGTTCCAATAGCAAAACACTGTAAATACTGTAATTCAGGATAGTTGAAATTGAGCCTTGATGTGCTGTGATTTAATTACACCTTGCTTCTTTCAGATGTGTTGGAAGAGACCTTCAGAGGCTTGGGCTATGACGTTCATTGTCACAGATATTTAAATATTGCCACCATGAAGCAAACGTTGCTTGAAGTTGCAAGGTTGCAGCAGCACAGAAATTATGACAGCTTCGTTTGCGTATTGGTCAGCCGTGGAAGTCATCAGGCCATCTTCTGTACGGACATTACCTGTTCTGGATTCCCTTTGGAACAAATAAAAAATTACTTCACACCAGACTCATGTCCTGGACTCCTAGGAAAACCAAAGCTTTTTTTTATTCAGAGCTACATTGTGCCAGAAAATGAGCAAGAATGTACCAGTCTGTTGGAAGTAGATGGGAATGATAAGAATATAATTACTAAAGTCATTATCCCTCGAGGAGCAGACATCTTTTGGAGTCATTGCAAGGTGGATGTGTCTACACTAGAAAAATCCTCAACTTCATCCTCATATTATCTGCGTTGTCTGGCTGAGCTACTCTGCGATCCTTACATAAGGTAAATTAAAAAAAGGTATAAAAATAACCCATTTCCCGTGACAGCCTGTTGTCACTGAGAAAGAGAAACCTTTAAGCTCCATCCCATCTGGTCCTGTAGTGTCTTCAGTGTCATAGGCTAAAAGACAAGTATACCTGATCCTCAGACGATCAGATAGAAAGGTAAGGTAGCCTAAGGAAGGAATGAATTTTCTGATTATGAAGAGTAAAATTAAAGTGTGTTACGGCACTGGGTTTTGCAGAGTGAGAAGATAGTCCTGGATAATGTATGTCAGCACTTTAGAGAGGATGGGAGATCTTCCTTCTCCAAGATAACAAGGCACATTCCAGGCTTCTGTTAAATTGAGGATTGCCATGTACCATTAAGAAGAGCTCTGCTTGCAAATATAGAAAAGTCAGTGCCTAAGTTCAGGAAAAAGGCAGTAGAGAGGGAAGGATGTTCTGCTTTCTGTAGATTCAATTAATCTTTCCCTCAGGGAGCCACTAGATTGCCAGTATTCTTGAATTTAAACTGTCAGAAAACTTTTTGCTATTGAAAGAAATCAAAAGGAATCTGAGCAGAAGTCACACACATTTGGATATATAACTTAACAAAAAAGGTTTTTCTCTATACAACTGATCTATCAGGGAGCTAACGGCTATTTTTCAAGGTAGTTGCAGCATTAACATTTAGTACCTTTTTACAAGTGCCAAAACCTTGAAATCACAGATCATCATATCAGCATAATTAATATCACAGCAGTGATTTGGGTTATAGCAGTTTGTCTCAAAATGCATCTTCAGCGTTGTGTTTTAGAGGTCTAGCCTGTGCAGTAAAGACTGAAATGTGGAACTCTCTCCTTGCTGAGTCTAAAGTTGTGTTCTCTCTTGTGGATTTTTAAATGGTGACTTGCTTCATTCCCTAATGGAATGCTTTTACTTTTGTTGCTGCAGGAAACTCCCTATATCAGATATCCATACAGAATTGAACGGAAGAGTTTATAAATGGAATGAGACCGCTGACCCGTGTCAACAGTACTCACTTCTGCTCCAACACACACTGACCAAGGAACTTTTTCTTTTTCCCACTTAACTGCTCTTGGAAAGGACATATCTGATGTTTCTAACAAGTATTTAATAATCTAAACGATTTCACACATACTTTTACTTTATGCATTTTATTTCATGTATATCTAAAGTGCCTGTTGCTTCCAAACCCAAGAATTTCAAAGATTTTAGTGCTTTAAGACACTAGATTTTATATTGTAGTGCAGAAATCTCTGAAAGCTTGGATGAGAATGGTAGCTATTGTATAGCACTGCAGCAGATCTTGCAACTAAATACTACAGGTAAACAGGGTGGGAAGAGCTCCAAACTGTATAGCTGTTGGGTTTTCCAACAAAGTTAAAGTGGTTTTGTTGTTTTATTGGTGGGTTTTTAGCATACCTGTTAGCAGTTAATGCTTAAACAAATACAAGCCAGCCCAAACCACTGAAATGCTGTGGGCACTTTCCCCTGCACCTAATAATGGCAAATGTGTCAGAAAAGAATTCCTTAAATTAACATATTCTGGCTTACGTGCCTCCACAGACTAGCAAAACAGGAGGGGGAGAGAGATGGTCTTTTTAATAGTCTGGATTCCATCTGCTTGCTGCCTTAGATGTTGTGTCATCGGCACACAAGGGCTTTATGTTAATAAATGAGACAGTCTGCCATGTTTTGGACTAAGTATGTTTGCCACTGATGCAAAAATGAGTCCACATGTGGCAGGACATTACAGTACTCTGCCACACAGTTTTAAAAATGGGGGATTTTGGCAGATGTTTTGTGGAAGCTGAGACATGATTCACACTCATTACGACCATAGTTGTAAAAGGACAATTAAAAATGTTTAAACCTAATTGTAGCATGTAGCACAGCTCTTCAGCTGTGGGCTCTTAAGACTTGTTGTATAATAGTATAACCTGGATGAATTGTCCCTCCTAAAGTAGGCCACTTGCAAACTTTTGATATTCCTAATAGAAAAAAAATAGGAAAAAAAATAGGAAAAAAATTCAAGGCCTTGGCATGCCTTGCTTGGTTTCTGATGCAGTTTTTTAGTGGGTAAAGAGGAGGTTTGGAGTCTTAGTTACTTCCTATGAGGGCTGATAAATGAAGCAAATGGTGAAAAAATTGTTTTCTGTGGTTGTAGGAATAAGATGTCGTTTCAAGTCATATGTATCTAAGTGATGTTAACAAATGTGATCTCTTTCACAAATAACTTCACTTTCCCATTTCCCTCACTAGCTTTTGCATGTGATGAGCACTTCTGCTGCCTTATAGACAACTAAACACAGGGAGAATGGAACCAAGAGGAGGCAGATTAGGAAAAGAAATATGGAAAATGTAAGCAGGAACAAGAAGGGGAACGATAGGGAGCATCTAGAGAAGAACAGGTAGGGAAAAGATGATTTGGAGGAGAAATACAGTATCAATATTCGTAGGAAAAGAAAACAGGAAAAAGGAAGTAAGAATTATAGTGGCTATCCTTACAGGCTCTAATAATGTGGTGGATTGGTTGATGTTTTGTTGGTTGGTTGTTTGGGGGTTTTTTGGGTGATGCTAAATACAGCTATTTTAAATATTAGCAGTAGAATATATTCTTCAGAATATGTTCTTACAGTTTTGTGACAATATAAGTTTGGTTTGAGGGTCAAGAAGTGTACATATTCTTTGCCTTAGTGCATGACACAGTAAGTCCCTGTTGCCTTTGGAAAGAAATGCTGTTTTGAAAACTGGAGGGTCCTGTAATTAACCTTCACAGTGGAAAAGGAAGGGAGTCTCTTTGTATCTGGCCGCTTGGATTGGAAATGATTGCAAACCTCTGAAGAGTTGTGGGGACAGTTATGTATGGCGCAGCATTCGTGGATATCAGATACTGATTTTCTACACTGATGTTTTGTCCCTCAGTAGATTCTGTAAGCATACAGTACTCAATCTGTAATCATTCAAGAAGTATTTAATGCCTTTACACCTCTTTCTAGACTGATATATGAGTAGGCTGATTCCCTATACCTAGTGCACAGTGAAAATAGAACTGAAGTCAGTATTTATGCAGGAATTTTGTGATGCCAGTTGGACATCACTTCTCCCATGGCTTGTAGAATCGTAGAATGTGCTGAATTGGAAGGGACCTATCAGGATCATTGGGTCCAACTCCTGGCCCTGCACAGGATAGCCTGAAGAATCACACCATGTGATTCCTGAACTGTCAGGCTGGTGCTGTGGCCAATTCCCTGGGGAGGAGCCTGTTCCAGTGCTCAGCCACTTTCTGGGTGAAAAACCATCTCCTGATACCTGATCTAAACCTCCCGATTCAGCTTCATGCTATTTCCTTGAGTCCTGTCACTGGTCACCACAGAGAGGAGATCAGTGCCTGTCCCTCCTCTTCCCCTCATGAGGAAGTTGTAACTGCAGTGAGGTGTCCCCTCAGTCTCCTCCAGACTGAACAGACCAGGTGACCTCAGCTGCTCCTCAGAACCCTCCACACCTGTCTGTTCTTGCTGTACTGTGCACCAAAATTTGAGTCTAGAAATGGATGCAGGGCGTAGGCTGCATCAAATTGCACCTGTATTGCAGAGTAATTAAATGATTTCAGGTTCAATGACTCAGTAGCCAAAAGAAAAGGGTAAGAGAATGAATTCTGGAGTCATCATGAGTTCAGAGTGCTAGCACAGGAACATTAAAAGGGACATGCTAGTGAAGTTTCATGGTCTTGGACTGCCAAAATGTCCAGTTTTCAGAAACTGCTGTTCAACAAGGTAAAACAAGTCACTCTGCTCCTGCATTGTCATTGCTTGGAATATGGCTGTCAGATTCACTGCTCCATGGCACTTAATTTCAGTTTTGATTTTTGGTAACTGGAATAGAAGTGTCTTGGAGTTCCATATGTGCTGTATATTTGGAAGGGGGGAAAGAGAATTGGTAAAATATAAACGATGCCTTTTCATGGCTCAGAAGGTGTACCTGTGAGGCAGGAGATTCTGTGGTGTGTTGTTCCAGACTTAATGTGCATGATTGTTCTCAGTCACCTACATTGACGTGGCTGAGCCTTAAATGGAATTTACTTTGCACTGTTACATACTTGTATATTATGATGCTTGCCAGCTTATTATCCAGAAAAGAAGTTATGTTCAAGAGGAAATTATGGTGCTAGGACATGCTAGCAGTTGTAGATGGAGCATATTGTATGTCTGATCTCCCCTTTCAATTCTGCATAAGGACTGACTTCCGTTACAGATACCCAAGTCAGGGAAGCTTTTTGAGAGCTTCTGTGAATTCTTGTCTGCTATGTGGAGTTTTAAGTTTCTGACATAAGTTTCTGTATGGATGTTCTAACTATGGTCCATTTAAAATGAATCTCCTGTACTGAATTATTTAACAGCTTTTCTGTGGCTGTTTTGAAGAATATCTATTTTTCAGCTTCTGTATTAGAATCAAGAAGACATTGTATGCCGATCCAAATGGTGGATTTCAAGCTGATTTTCTGAATAAAATTTTTGGGTGCAATCAGACTGACTATCTCTCTTTAGTACGCAGAGTAATTCTGAAATTCTTGGTCGATTTATCTTATAGACCTCTACAGCTTGTTAATTTTGGCCTCTCCTTCCTGCAGTGAGGGGTGACACACAGACCCGCACAGAAACTGCAGTGCAGCCCTCTCCCACAAGCACTGCTCTTCAAGCTTCCTTTCACCGAAAAAAGAAAACCTGGCTGAGATGTTTGAGCCATTTTTGTGATGTAGCCTGGTTTAAAATGGCTTGGCAGCAAAGGCGAGAAGAGTTCACTGGTCTTGTATTTCCTGCCAGATGCAGAGGCGTTGTCTGTAGCTTTGTTCCAAGTCCCCTGCGGAGATCCCTGGTGGCTCATGGGTCCTGAGCCCGAGGGAGAAGAGTCAGGATTGGAATTCAGGTGAGAGTCACCAAAACGGGGGGGCTGAAAGGGAGAGAGAACGAAGGCAGGCTCCAGCTTCCCAGCCTTTGCCCTTGTAAGACTCCACCTGGAGTGCTGCATCCAGCTCTGGGGTCCCCAGCACAGGAAGTACATGGACCTGTTGGAGTGGGTCCAGAGGAGGGCCCTGAAGATGATGAGAGAGATAGAGCACTTCTGTGACAAAGACAGGCTGAGAGCTGGGGTTCAGCATAGGCAGGAGAAGGCTTTGGGAAGACCTCATTGCAGCCTTCCAGTGCCTTATAAGGGGGTTCATAAAAAGGAGGGAGAGGGACTTTTTATCGAAACAAATCAACACCAAGATTTGATCATTGCTAAGCAAGGATTCTTTATCAGCAGCGCTGGGATCGCACTGAGGATTTTCCTTACATAAGTACTCCTAATGTTTAGTTAACTACAGATCGCTTATATTTTCCATTTTTTTGGAAATACTTTGCATAAGCACAGCTATTCCCATATTTGTTTTGCTTATTACAATTTAGGGTGTTTTGCTGCCATCTTCTGTCGGTTTACAACAAAGAGAAGTTATAGATGCCCCATTCCTGAAAGTGTTCAAAGACAGGTTGGATGGGGCTTTGAGCAACCTGATCCACTGAGTGGCGTCCCTGCCTATGGCAGGGCATTGGAACTAGATCATCTTTAAGATCCCTTCCAACCCATTCTATGATTCTGTGATCTTGCTTCAGTTTGATTTGCTGATGAAATAACTGTGTACAGCCAGTGTATTCTCAGCTTATCCCTGTTCTAAAGTAATGATTTTTTTCAAAGTCTTTAAGTTGAAATCATTTGCTCTAAATTCTGAATTGTCATAATTCAGTTTGAAACTATATAGGCTTCTTAGTTTAGACAGAATCGGTTTAATCTAAGTTATTCTGCTAAATGTAGTTGAGTAAAAATCTAGATAGCTAAATTTAATTTGAAGCCTGACATAATTTCTATGTGTAGAAGATTTACATTCCCAATACCAAGGGACCCTCCTCCTTCAGAGCAATATCAGGGCTTTTAAAACACATGATTTTATCATCTTATTTAAATGCAATTCATCACACTGCCTGTTTTAAGACTGTTATCCAAAATCCTTTGGATCTGTTAGCTTCAAGGCAACTCCTCATAAATTTTTTGTCAAATGAACTGTGAAATTGGAGGAGACAATATTAATCCATGTGCCAGGTATTTGCATCATCTGTGTATTCAGAGTTACAAGGGTTTTGTGAAACGTGCTTCTATCATGTTAAGCATTTTTGTACCTGCACAGGCTGCAGACAGAAAAGGATTTTTCTGGCAGCATAGGGGATGCACGTAACCTGCCATGTCTAAGCCAGGACTGGTAATGGTCTGGTTTAGGCTCATAATATTTTATTTTGCAGGCTGACAATTTTAAATCCTTGTATTGGGTCCGGCTGAGCAGCCCTCACAGTGCTGTGCTTTGCATTGGGAGCCAGAAGGGTGTTGATAACACAGCGGTGTTTTGGCTGCTGCTGAAAACAGCATCGGAGCTGTAACATTCCTTCCTCACTCGAGGACCGGATTCTGGGAGGGGGCACAACCAGGCCAGCTGACCCAAACTGACCAAAGGGATATCCCATACCAAATGATGTCAGCTCAGATATAAAAGCTAAGGCAAGGAGCAGGAAGGGGGGCGCACCTGGCATCCAGCCATGGTCAACCCACCACAATCCTGCTTCTACATCCACCGGCTATGTTCAGAGAGAGAGAGAAAAGTGGGAATGAAGAGGTAAAAGCTTAGGTAGTAAGTGCAAAAGGATTTCTTCGATCTCTAAGGTAAATGGCATTTAACTTAATAGAGGACCACTTACAACTGAATTCAGGAATTTGTCCCACAGTGCACAGTGATACTGTCAAATGCCTAACATAAACTTCACGTGCAATGAGATCTTTTCAAAACTGAGTAAAGCCAAAATGCTGCACATTATTGCCTCTGTGAAGCCTTGTGAACTGTTACTTCCCCATCCCTTCTGAGAAGAAAACTTAGGGTAGAAGATTGGCATGCTATGAAATATGCCATTCAGCAGTGTTTCTCCATAGGTTTATCAGATTGATTAACTTTGTTAAGTATTACGTTTTTTGATTATTGCTTCTTGGTTTAAGATCTAAAATGCAGCCATACGAGAAACAAGGCTCCTTGTTGATTAAGCTTCTAACAGAATTTTGTGAGTTAACTGAAATAATGTCATGTTGTTTTGTTATGAGCATTTACTACGTATGCCTGTGTCCTTCCTGTTTATTACTGCATTAAATTCTTAGTTCGAAGAGCTTGGTGAGATGAAAATTATGCACTGGGGTAAGGCTTTTCCTTGTTTCTGACTGGCCCCTGCACTTTGTTGGGCTGCATAAATCAGTGGGGTTTTCACTGCTTCAGGGTTTAAGCTGAAATGAAGCTTAGTTAATTTCACTGGCACTCATTATATATGGTTACTAGCCATACTTTAGGGTGAAGATTTGAAGGAGTACTGCTTAGTGCTGTTGGGTGCAATTTCTAGCTTGCACTATTTTTAGAGGGGGAGTTTTGCATCGCACAGACCAATGAAATGCAGCCAGTTTTCCGAAACACGATGGTCCCTTTTTATCATGATGACCAGGCACCAACAGGTTAGTATGACCCATTGCATTTTATGTGTTCTGAGTCTGTATAGCTGACACACTTGAAGTCACATTTATGCCACAAATAAGAGAAAACAAGCAAACAAACCTGGTTGGTTGCTGCTGAGGCTCACTGATGGCACACAGTAACACACGCACCTGTGCATGCTCTCCACCTACAGAATCAAGGAAGGGTTGTGTCTTGTGCAGCCCTTGTTTAGACAGACTTAAGTGAAACTAGTGTAAAAAGAGTCTTCTGGGGAAGTTGGGAAGTCTTGGGAAGACCAGAATCTTGAAGTGGGGTTTGTAACATTCACAAGTTCCTGGTGCCCCGTCCCTCCTGTCGGTTTTTGTGCCAGAGCTGTGCATCCTGCCGTGTGCCAGTGGAGGCCACAGTCACTACAGCTGCTGAGCAGTCAGTAGCCTCAGCAGTTTCGCTTCCTCAAGACCACCCTTTCTAGGCGAGGTGAATGTTTGGCACGCTGTACCAGGAAAAGATGGGGTCACTGAGACAGTTCTAGAGAAAGCCAGAGGGACAAAACCAGGGCACAGGGGAGCTGAGGGAAATTAGAGAGACTGTAATTTAACAAAAGGACAGGAACGCTTCCTGGAAGGGTGAGAAAGGAAGAAATCAAAAGTAAAACTAATGAAGACAGAATGATGCCGGAAGGGGTGGTCCTTTAAATTGCTATATGAAGGGAGAGGCCATTATCAAGTATTTGTCACACAGTGCAGATCACGGCATGGTGGCTCTTTCAGACTGCTATTAAACTCTTGATTCAGGTAAGACACAGAAGAACTAATCCAGGGAAAGAGTAGCTGAGACTTGAGATGACATGGAGACAGAAATATTTTTGACCTGAAGATGAAATCATAACTTGTGGTGGCTCTTTGGTTAAAGGCATAGCTTGTGCCAGTGAAACAAGTCGGACGGGTTTCCTGATCTGTTACTACCCTAAGCCTTTTGGAAGGAATTTGTGTGCCTCATTCAGGGTATGTTATAATTTTGAGTTTGTAGAAGTGGATAGGTTGAAATCAGTGAATGACTGTTTTCGTTGCAAAATTTTAACAAATTCCCGCTCTCCTAACCGTCTCTCTTCATGATGCTGACTTCACAATTTTCTGGGAGCCTGGGAACCATACTGACCGCTGCTCACTTATTTCCTGCTGCACAGAAGAGACTGGTGACTAGCACACCAGGAACCTTTCCACTTCAGAGGGTGATAACGTCAAAAGTTAATTATTGCTTCAATTCTCCTCTAAATGGGGAAGTATATTGCATAAATAATTTCAAAAGAATGTTTAGTCATTGAGTCCCCTGTATTTACTGAGTTATGCTACTGAATCTGGTGCTAAATGTTGACTCTTTTTAATTTGGGAAAAAATTTTCCTCTTGAAAATAGGCTAGGATGAGTTGGAGAGGGACTTCAGAGAAAGGAGGTAACATGGCGGATCTGGTGAC
The DNA here is from genome assembly GCA_035584735.1 of Pseudotriccus pelzelni. Classification (NCBI taxonomy): domain Eukaryota; kingdom Metazoa; phylum Chordata; class Aves; order Passeriformes; family Tyrannidae; genus Pseudotriccus; species Pseudotriccus pelzelni. Next base: position 27,405,779 of record JAWMRA010000164.1, on the reverse strand, counting down.
TTGGCAGGACTGTGGGTCTGAGACTTGAAATTAAGAGATATGGTTGATTCACCCTTCCTTCACTGTCTCTTAATTAGGATTTTTGTAAGAGATCAAAAGTACTGAGTTGTGCTGTATGCTAGAAAGCGCTAGGAATGCTGCTTAGTGTGTCCCCCTTAAAAGCAAAACCTGATTACTTTTGTGGCTTACTTAAAATTTTTTCTCACAAGTTCTGCAATAACCAATTTTCTGAAACTGGAATTGTGAGAGGTGGAGTAGGGATCTGCTGCTTTATTACCAGTTTATTTGTTTTAAGGTACTTCTTGTAAGTCAAGATAGCTATCGTACAAAAATACTTTTCCTGGAACTTCAGAGACTATGCCTGACTCACTTTTTTCAGAGTTATTCCAGCACTCCTCCAGCCTGTCCTCCCATGTAAGTGATGTAAAATTACCATTATTATTCAATATGCATGTTGTATCAGTTGCATCTTCAATTTAGTAAAGTGGGAGAAAAAGACAGTGGCAGTTAAACATTGTTTTAGTTGTCCTCCCTGTAATTATAGACAAGCTTAAATATAGTATATAGGTGGCACATCTGTTCTAACTGCAATAATTGGATGGGTTTGAAACTTACAGCCTTCAAGAAATAAAAATGGGAATTCCCTTCACAAGAAAGATTTGGTTGTGTAAGCATATACCTTGTATCTTAAACAAAAAGCATGATTTATGTGAGAAAGAAGATAACTGCCTAACTAGCTACCAAGCAAGTACTCTTCTCTTTCCTGTGTGAATACAGAAATATAAAGTCAGATCTGAAATCGTTGAATCGTGAGTAGGACAATTCAGATTCTAATGGTTTTGTGGTGATATGGGCTGAATGGTGTGGATTCTAGTCTGTTTAAAAGTTCGGTTTTAATGGATTTAAAGAAAACAATATTTGGGGGTGGGGAGTGAATCGTATGTGCTGTGTCATAACATGTTTTGCTGGTTTATTGTTTTTTTGAAAGCCAAAGGCTTGAGATTCAGTTGTACATTCATTCTTGCTAACCAACAGAATACTGACCAAGAGCATGCCACAAAAAGCTGTTTTGCTGTACAGTGGTCCTTGGAGGAGAGCGGAATACGATTGTCTTCTAATTATTATTACCAGTTAGTCAGCTGGAGTTACCAGCTGGAAACATTTGCGGTAGCAATAGGATTGCATAGTATTCCAGTAGTGTAGGAATAGAAAGTTTTCATTTGCCCTTGTCAACTTTCCTGTCTCCCAGTGACAGTGTCTCTCAATGGGACAAGAGATCTCTTCTGAAGGCATTTCTATTGAGTTTCTCTTCAGAGATTTACAGGTGTCTTATGTTTAAGGAGGAGGGAATAAAGTGGTACACAGTTCTCTTGCTAGAGGGAAGTGGAGGCAGGTCCTTTAAGTATGAGCTGTAGGGAACCAGGTTTGTCCCAGGCTTTCTGAGTACTGCTACTGGAGAGGCGTGATGGGAGGAGAGGGTCTGTGGAGGTGACGCAGTGCTGTTCTGGGCCAACTCCCTGCTCTGCCCTGAGACTCGTACCCAGTCACTCACCACAGCTCAGTTCCTGGGGAAGGGCTGGCTGCTCACTCAGGAACAAAATGCTCAAAAAGTCTCATTTAGATAAGAGGCATGCCCCAGGTTAACTGTAACAGGGTGTGAACTGAGCCCCCCCCTCTCTTTTTTCCTCTCTTTTCTCTGGCTCTCTTTCCCCAGCTCCACACCATCCACATGACAGCACCAATGCAGGATCTAAGGACTGGTGATATTCTTTGTTTTCTTCCTTGCTTTGCCTGGGTAAAGCTGGGCTATCACATTCTACCCCATACTCAGTTTTGAAGTTTGTTGTGGGAAGAGAGGGACTTGGAGGTCTTTGTTCTTTGTGGGCCAGTACCTCTGTGGTTTGTAAAGCAGCACCTTTGAGTGATGATGTTGTAGTGAAGTCGTGGCTTATGTGCCAGCACCTTCTGAGGAGTTTGGTGTGGGAGTTGTGAAGTGTCCTGTATAAAACTAAGGGCTTGTTAGCCTCCACTTTTGTGGAAGTGTACTGTACAAATTTAAGGGTGTGTTAGCCAATACCTCATGAGTGTAAATAGTGGGCTGGTTGCCACAGTTAAGAAGATGGTACAATAAAACAGTGAGTTCCTGACACGTCTCTGGTATCTTTGTTCAGCCTGATGAGAATTTATAACAGACATCACACCCCTGCCACTGGGTCGTGACATCAGCAGAGGCAGGTCCTTTAAGTGTCAGGGTGAGATAGTTGCAAGGCTTGCAGTTGGTATTTTCTAACTTTCTCTAGTGCTCAAAGTTGAATCCATAAGCCAAGTTTAATATTTCTAAGGCTAATGGAGGAAGTGGAGGGGAAGGGAGATGGTATTTTGTGCTCAGCAAAAGAGAGGTAGTTTGATAAGAATTCTTCTGGTCTTTTTAAAATGGTTGACATGATCTGTATTTAATACTACAAATTGATTGAGAGCTGGGAACTGAGTTTTATTTGATGCAGATAAACCAAAACAGGAAGAGGTGTTTTGGGTATGCTGACCATCATCAGAAGCAGTGTAAAAAGAAAGGAGAAGCCAGAAAACTTAGGGCAGTTACATTCCTGTGGACTCTTTAGCTTTGTTACCATGTAAAACCTTTGTTATGGTGTAAAACTTGGCAGTCTCACTTATTACACAGTCTATATTTCAGACTGGCAAGTGGCTGTTGTTCCCACATGTGATCAAATCTCAAACAAAAACAGCAGCAGCCTTCCAGGATTGTATGTCCTTTACCTTGGTACTTCCTACTGCCTAGACACACTATAGGAAGCAAGAACAATCCTTGACTTTCTCTGTTAATGTCACTTAGTACAGAGGTTTTAATACTCCTTGTTAAGTCCAAAGAACCAAAAGAGCTAAGCATCAAAACTATGATATCAAAGGCAGCCTCTCTCTACTGAAGTACTTCTGATTGCATGTATTAATTCTGGGCTATTCTACATGATGTGATACCTTCTGTATAAATCAATGTTATTGCACTACTGTCACTGGCAAGTGAAATCAACTGCTGTTTGTATTTAGATCTAAATCCTGATGTGAAATGAATACAGACTTCCACAAACTCCTTTTTGAAGTTTCCGAGGCTTTGGTCACAGATGAACTGGCAGCACTCAAGTTCCTCAGCCTGGATCATGTTCCCATGAGGAAGCTGGAAGCCATCCAGGAGCCCAAGGCCTTCTTCGAAGTGCTGCAGGAGAAAGACATGATCGAGGCGGGGAACCTGGCCTTTCTCAGGGAGCTGCTGTACCGCATCGGCCGGATCGACCTCCTGGCTGCCCACCTGGGCTCCAGCCGGGAGCAGGTGGAGAGAGAGCTGCAGGTCCAAGGCAGGGCAAAGGTGTCAGCTTACAGGTGAGCAGAGGAGCAGTAAACATAAAATGTTGCACACAGAATGTACAGCAGTTCAGTTGTGTACTATCTTGGTTTTTGTCGCCACTGTTGTCCTATGAGTATCCCAGCATCATGGTATTTATTACATCATGAATTCCTGCAATAGTGAGTTTTACATTTTGCAGTTCAAATGTGTAATTGTGGTGTTTACTTCTTAAAACTTTCTTGAACAGTCTCTCTGTTCTTTATTGTCAGGCAACTGCTACATGGAATTGCAGAGGACTTGACTCCAGAAGATGTCAGAAGTGTGAAGTTCCTGCTCCAAAAGCAATTACCTAAGAACAAGCTCCAGGATCATGCTGTATGAAAAGTGATCTTGAGAAGTTTTTTTGCAAGGCTAATTCAGCGTGTGGTAGTTCTTGTAGGAAGGGAGGAAAGAGGAAGCAGTCTACTCTCATGAAAATCTATTGCTGAAAGAATTGTGATGTTAGCTGATAGTTGCTGTGTGAAAAAATGGACTCTTATTTTTTTACCTTGTATCTTTTCTCTGCCCTTTTATGGTTTCCTGGTCTTATTTTCTCTCCACCACCTGTCTCCCTAATCTTTTCTTCTTACAAAGTCCGTCAAGCTCTTTCTTTAATCTTTGCTTGACATTTATGACATTTACTGTATCTAAGAAGAGTGATGTTTGCTAAAGGCAAAACAATGTTTTGGAGACAGAAAATCGAGCTCTAATGTGAGTTCAACCACAAATTTTTGTATGTCATTGAGTAAATTTTCTTCTTTATTGTAATTTGGAGGAATGGCATTTTGTTAACTTCTCCCCAAAGATATTAAGAGTTTTAATGAGCTAGTTTAACACTTGTAAATAATGAAGTATTATAAAAATGCTTGGTATTATTAAGAAGCTGTCTTAAAAATCCTATTCATGTATTATGGCACCTAGAGGAATATTATCAGATTTACTTCCAACTTTGTGGACTATTGAGCTTTAATAAACAAAATTAGCCCTGAACACCTTTTCTGTAACAGAAAATGTAAAATGGCATCGCTAAAGGACTTAACAGCCCTCCATCAGAACACAAAGGCACAACAGGATGCCATGTTGTTACCCTCATGGGTGCTTTGTACTGCTGAAACAAAGCAGGATAACCTAGCCAGAGGCAATTTCTATTCACCCTGTACTAACCTCAGTGATGTATTTATTCAGTTGCATCATGACCCTTCTTTCAATGAGGCTTGGAGGATAAAGTAATTGTTCTTTAGCTGGTCAGTCTCTGTGAGTGAGGATGTTGTCTTCTGCTCCGTCCAGAGGTGCCTGCAGTTACTGAGTTTGTGTTGTGTGTTCTTGTTCTACCAGTCAATGTTGCAGGTTTTTCTGGAAATGGAAAGAAATAGGATAATTAAAGAAGATGACCTGACAGTGCTGAAAGATATATTAAAGCAATTTAGAGCTGACATAAAGAAAAGAATTGATATCTATGAAGAAAAAAATAAAGGTAAATTTATTTAATCTGCAGTTTAATAATAGAGCTGGGGTCTTTTGTGGGGTTTTTGGCTCCATTTTTGCCAGCTTAGAAGTCTAGAGTTGAGAGGGAGACCTTACAGTATCCTAGGACAGACAGAGCGGCTCTAGAAACCTCTGGTTTCTGAAGTTTTCTGCTACTTCATTATCCCATCATACCTTCTTGTATCTGTCCCTGAAACATGTTCTGTGCCTTGTAAATGGTTTTCTACTGCCTCCTCTTTGCCTTAAATGCAGTTTATCTGTTCAGGAAAAAGTGCAGTGCTAGTTTTGAACCAGCATAGCTTTTCAGTCACCGAAAGAGACTGGAAGTTGACTTGGAGAAACTTGTAGTGGGAGATTGTCAGCATCACTTTCTCTTAGCCAGGCTGTTTGCTCTTAGTCGGAGATAAAGTCTCTGAAGCCCTGGTACTTGGCTAAAGTGTAGCTTTCTGTGACCAGATGGGAAATTTCAAGGACTTCAGTACATCTGGGCTGTTGCCTCTGACGTGGTGCCTTCTAACACCACGGCCAGGCCTTACTCTTTGGAAAACAGGATGTGTCACTCAGTGGCAACCGAGACCTATTTTCCTCATAACTTCCTTTTGAATGACTCAGGACATGAGTTTCCTTAGACACATTTATACAGCCCGTACAGTTCCCTGCAGAGCTGCCGAGAAGTTTCCCCTGCATGTCTTTGTGCTGCTGACCTCTACTGGTGTCTCTAAAAGAGCAGAAGAAAATTGCCAAGGGTGGTTAGAGTAATCAAGTCCCGTGTCAAAGGAATGGCTTTTTAGTAGTGTTGTTACTATTTTGTGCCCCTTGATAAGTAGAAAAAGAGCATGTCGTGTAGATCTTGTTGCCTTGACAATTAAATTTCATTTAAACATGTCTGTGTAACTTGTTAAAGGGGCACTGTGATTTAGTTTCCTTGGGTACAGTCATGGATTGGATGAGTTCTTAACTTTTTTTCAGAAAGTTGTATTCAAGTAAGTGTTTTGTTGCTTTGAGATCTTCCATATGGGCATTTTACATCACCCAAACAGTAAAGTTCTCTGGAGAAGAGACAGTAGCCTCAGAAGTAAACTGACCATTGTACAAAAATGGGTCTCTTCTCTCACTTATGTATCCCATAGTGGAGATGCTAATGGAATGGCTTGGCTAGGATGACTACTCACATTCAGCCTTCTATTGTCTGTATCTTGCTACCAGTAAAAGAGCAGAAAGGAAATGGAGCACAGCTCTTCACAGCTTCTGTAATAACCAGTAGTCTTTGAAACTGGAACTGTGCTTGGCGCAGCTCTACAAAATGATGGTGTGAAAACCACGCTCCATCTCACTCCTTGTACTGATTTTTTGAGTGTTGAAATATGCACAGTGGAAGATTTCTCTTTTTTGTCCTAAAACATTCTGCTTATCTTCTCCTTCTAACAAAATTATTCTAAAGAAGAACTCCACTATCCTGTGTCTGAGCATCCAGGGGAACGAGGAGCAGAGTGGAACACAACACACCTGGTGAGAAATACTTGAAGATTACCTTTGAAGTATTTATCCAGACTTCTGGGAGAGGGAGCATAAATTCATAAGACTAAGCAGGTGGAACAGCTGAGAGGGAGGGGCTCTGGCTTTAAATGTAGGCCTTGGAACAATTCCTGTTTTCCAAACAAGACCAAGACCTCTTCCTTTCTGGGGACAGAGCTGTCAGCAGCATTTTAAGTAATAAATGAAGCTGTTGTGTGAAGAAAACCAATCTTAATGATAATGGAGACGGGGACATTAAAGTCTTGGATGGAATATTCCTGGACAGATGGGAAGGGAACAGCAGAACTTGCTACCTCACTAGAATTTTGTGAGGACTACCAGAGGGAATGGTAGGGTGCAGGAATTTTTCCTCAGCACACGCAAATTTGTGTTTCTGGATACATGCTCTCTCTCATATCAAAATCATATCCTCACCACAGAGGGAGTGGAGGAGAGATTCAGGGAGCCAATGCAAATTCCTCTCCTCTCGAGCAGGACTGTATTCTTAGGCTTTTCCTTTCTTGTTTCTCAGCCCTTACGATTTTTGTCCTTGGGTTCTAATGAAGGACCAACAATCTGTGCATAGTGTATTTCCCTTCTGAATACTTGCCATTGCTTTCTTACCTGATTTTTTGTTTCTACAGCCTGTGGAAAAATATAAGATGAAAAATATCCCCCATGGTTACTGTGTGATCCTTAACAACTACATTTTTAAAAATAAGCATCGCAATAGAAAAGGAACAGTGAAAGATGGAAGTAAGTCCTTTTTTAATGCAATTACTGATTTGATTTTTTCTCTCATAATTCTCTAAGACAATTATCTAATTTTTCCTGTGGAGAGGAATCACGTCCGCTGTACTCCTTGGCCTTCAGAGTAACTGAAGTGGCAGTCACTGTAGGAATTGAAGATATGCCACTTCCAGCAGTTTAGCTGATGGCCTACAGAAGGATCTGCTTTTTGTTGTAGGTAAAGTGTTAATTGGTCATATGTACCAAGTAGTGAAGGAGGGATTACTGTTCCACCTTTTCACTTTTTGATTGTTTTTAATTCTTAGCTATCATAGGAAAATATTTTTAAGTCCTTAAATTCTCTTCGAAGCTCAAATAAATGCTCTGTAATTTTCCTTAAAGCCTGTTTTCCTGCAAGTCAGTTCTAAGAGTTTATCTTAAAAAGGTAAAATCTGTCTCATGAAAGGACACATCAAGGATATTTTAACTCCACCCAGCCTGTCTGCAGGCTTCTTCTTTCCCAGCTGCTTTCTCACAGCTCACACAACAACTAAGTCACCATTTGCTGAGAAGTCTTCAGAGCATTTGTGAGCAGGTTACTCTGCCTTCCTTCTTGCTGCATTGATCATTTTCACAGAATGAGAGACCTATTTACTTTGAGGGTGGCAGAATTTGTCATTCTAAAGAGGTGGTACTTCTTAATTCACGAAATATTGTTCTTAGACATTTGAGGTTGTGATGCGACGCAAGTTAAAGCTTGCTTTAACACAGTGACCTTCACTAATTCGTACCAATACATCATAGAATCTGAAACCTGTTTTTGTTTTAGATAGCATGATACTTAACCCAGCTGTGTTTAAAAAAATAAAATGAGGCAAAGTAGGCATGGGTTTTTCCAATAGGATTTGGCAGGCTGAGAGTCAGTCCAGGTGAGTTTATGGATGGTATCTCAACAATTCTGCTAATATCTGATCTGCCACACAGACACTGATATTTCGGCATCTTTCTTGCCACTGTTTATGTTTAACAAGTGGCTTCTGACTTTTTTTCCCAGAGGCTGTGAAGAGGGTCTTTGAGTGGCTTCAGTTTGAGACAATTGAGTACATGGATCTGGAAGCAAAAGAAATATACGAGAAAGTTAAAGAATACAGCCAAAGAGATCATACAAACATGGACTGTTTTGTTTGCTTCATTTTTTCCCACGGTGAAAAACATAAAATAAAAGGCATTGATGATGAGTGTATAAACATTAAAGATTTAGTCTCCTGCTTCAGTGGATCTAATTGTCCTTCTCTTGCTGGCAAACCCAAGGTGTTTTTCATCCAGGCTTGCCAAGGCTCTGTTGGTCATCCAGCTGTTCCAGTAGAAGCAGACTTTTCTGGACATCTTGAGACAGATGCTACCCCTCTGACTTCCATTCCTGATCTGGCTGATATTCTGGTTGGCATGGCTACAGTGGAAGACTGTTTGTCCTTCCGCAAAACGGACTTTGGCAGTATTTACATTCAATGCATCTGTGACAAGATGGAGTTGCTTTGCCCACAGTAAGTACTGGTTTTAATTCTTGTACATTGTTGGTATTGCAGACATACATACTTGAAGCTATGCTGAAACATCAGTGGTTTGCATTTTTGCTCTATAATGTTTTTCACCTGCAGGATGGCAGAGAATAGTAATTATTTTGGAATTGGGCATTGTTATTCTTCTATGGATGAGCCAAAGTATAAGTGACTTCCCCTGTGACAAAACCAGGGTTGTCATGCTGTAGTGTTACACAGGAACAAGTGTGCGTATGTGTGTTTTTTAACATTTTTGACTGATAAATGATTTTTCTTTCAGTGACACTTGTTAAAAGTGAATTTGTTGAGTGATTGCACAGACAAAATAATCAGTGTTCTCTAGTCATAATTTTCATTGTTGCCTTCCTCCCATCCTCTCATAAATTTGATTCGGAAAATAGAATTTCCCTTCAGACATCACTTTCTTGTGATGTCCAGAAGAAGACAGGCAGAATGCATAGGTTTGGCCCTGTTTCATCTTGGTGTGCTCTTCTGACTGTAACTAAAGCAGGGGACTGTGTTTGCTGGTAAAGCAATGCAACACAGAGGTTGCTTTTGCTCCCCCAAACATACTGAATTCTGTGGTTATACAGTGGAGTGTGCAATGTTTCAGTGACAGGTAGGGTGGGGCAGGATTCCAGTCATCCCTTTATTGGAACAAACATGGATTACCTTATTGGCTGAGCTGCAAGTACCATGTATTTCAACGTAACTTTTTTCAGTACATGTATTTCAATGTAGCTTTTCTTCCTTTTTGTTCAAGGGGCGTCGATCTCCTAACCATCCTGACAACAGTGAACAAGGAAGTGGGAAGACAAGAATTTAAATTCTGGAATGAGATGACAGGAGCAAAATTAGAGAAGCAGATGCCACAGATAATAACAACACTACGGAAGCAATTGATCTTCGAAATTCCACAAGGACAGTCAAGTAAAGAGTAGAAAAATAAGAATGCAATCAGTTTAGGAATCACATCTGGAGTGGGCTTCCATGGGAAAGAGACTTTACATGAGAAATTATCTGGATCTGCATAGTTAGCCCCAGTCCTTTAAGGATCCATAGGACGTAAATTTTAATATTTCCATATTTCATCAGTGTTCTGTCACCATGGATCTGTGGCAGTCAGGTGAGGCTGTAGAAGAGTACAGATCTGGCTTTTTGTGCTGCAGAAGCAGTGCAGTATGTTCGGTCTGGCTTTCAGGTGAGGAAGCATGTGTAGGGTTGTAACTGCCTTACCCAGAGGTGAATCATTGTCTGTGTTGGAAGTTAAGTTTTTCATGGAAAAATAACATTTTCATCCAGAAGGATCAAAAACCCCAAGATTATGATAATACGAGTTTGGTTCTTTTCCTCCAAATATTTAGTTTGGTTTATGCTATTAATTACTTGGCTAAGCAGCATTTTGGCGTAAGCTTTTTATAGTAAGGGTTCTAATTGCATTTTTTCTTAGCACTCTCCAGAGGACAGTGTGTCATGAATGGCTGTGGAACGCTGGAAGGAGATTATTGTACTCTTGTTTCTGCTGGAATAAATTGTCTTGTTTTTTACATCACTTCAGTCTGTGGTGTGTGCCTCTGTTGGATGGACTGTCTGAGGGACAGTCAACATGACAAACCCTTTTACCTCAGCAGAAGTCATTTTGCTTTTGTTGGAGTGTCTCATGGCAGCCACCCCAGGGGGTAGCAGATTGATATCTCTTCAACAGCAGCCGGAGAGACGGCAGGAAAGGGTAAGTTCAGGAGTGTCATGGTAGTGGCAGCTGATGCCAGTGAGACCATTCTTGCCTTGCATCCTCAGCAATGTGTAGGTATTATGTGGGAGCTGTATGGGATTCTAACAGCTACATCCCTTTTGAGTTTATAAAAAGATAAAGGATGAATTTGAGACACTTCGTAACTTCTGCTTTTTTTGGTTTGGAATTTTTGGAAATCCAAGTAAAAGAGAAACTGCCTGTTTTCAGAATTACAGCTCTGTTCACACTGGTTTCATAAACAACAAATCGACATTACAAGTCCCATGTAGACGATAATGCCGCAAAACAAGAAGCTGTTATTAGTTATGATGCGGTTCTGTGGCTGATACTTGGTTAACCATTTAGGAAATGTGGCAACAATTTATTTACATTTTTTATAATGTTTCCAGTGGGACCCTGATATGAATTTAGATCAGATTAGTGGATGTTTCTGTATGATAAGGAAATATAGCTTAAATTAAATAAGTGCTCCCTCTGGGAGAAACTTGCTGAAAGGTGGTAGCTGCTCCAGAAGTGAAGTTGTGAATCAATAGCATTTCTGTTTCTCGTATTTCTCTCTGTCGGAGTTCAGTACACTCAGACCAAGTTCTTTCAGCTGTGTTACGTGAGGAGGAATGGGATACCGACTTTACTTATTTGGTATATTTGGTGCTACGCAGGATTTTCATTTAGTAGAGTGAGAGATCCCGTGGTGGCTGTGAGGGTACGGGGCCTGCAGGGAACGTGCTGCCTTTTCAGCCAGCAGCCCCAGAAGGCTCGCAAGGAGGAAGGCGAGCCAGTGGCATTATAAAAGCTTCTTTCTGTTTGCATTAAAAGGACAATGGTTTGTGAGTGCCTGGGAACCAGCGAGAGGCAACTGCAGGGAAAGCCCGGGCAGAGGGAGACCTTTGGATCCGCGCTAGCAGGTCGGGTTTGCTCAAGGAACGGGCTGAAGAACAGCCGGTGTTCGGAGCTCTGAGCAAGGGGCCCTACTCCGCGCCGCCTGCCAGCGAAGTGGCGGTGTGCTTGGCTCCGGATGTTCAAATCCAGAGGGAAGCACCGCCCCGGGCTCCGGGCCCGCCTCCCGCCCGCCCCGCCCCGCCGCGGGGCCCGTCCCGTCCCGCTGGAGGCAGGAAGCGCTCCCAGCCCGGTCCCGGCGGAGCGCGGGCCATGGAGCTGCCCTGGGGGCGGCTGCTGGCGGTCAGCGAGGAGCTGAACGAGGCCGAGCTGGCGGCGCTGAAGTTCCTGAGCCGGGAGCACGTCCCCAGGAGGAGGCTGGAAGCCGCCCGGAGCGCGCACGACCTGTTCGAGGCGCTGGAGGAGAGAGGCGCGCTGGAGGCGGGGAACCTGGCCTTCCTCAGGGAGCTGCTGTACCGCATCGGCCGGATCGACCTCCTGGCTGCCCACCTGGGCTCCAGCCGGGAGCAGGTGGAGCGGGAGCTGCAGGCTCCCCCCGCGGGCGGGGCGCGGGTGCCGCCCTACAGGTGAGTGTGGTCCGGGCTCCGGGAAAAGCTTGTCCTGCTCGGAACGCCGCGCTGAGCTCCGGCAGCACGCGAAGGTGCCGTACGGGAAGGTGGCATTTCGACCCAGCAGAAGGGAGGACACCGGGCTGTGCCGGGGGCGGACTGCGCGAAAGGGGCAGTGCAATAGTGTTAAGTTGTGCTCAGGGACACGTTTGGGAACGCGATGAAAAAGATCCCTCCACTTCTCTTTCTAGATACTTGCTCTTTCAGCTCTCAGAAGACATGACCAAAGATGAGCTGATGTCTTTCAAGTTACTTTTGGATGGAACTTTACCAAAAAGCAAACTAACCCCTGAGACCGTAAGAATCTCTTTAATACTTTAAAAAATATTATTATAATCCATAGAGGAAATAGGGTTGCCCGTGGGGGAGTGGGTCTTACTCTTCTTTATGGTGTCACTCTGATGGTGAAACCACCACAAGAAAAAGGGTGGGTCTGGGTGCACATGGCACTTGTCTGTGCTGGTGTTGGGCACAGCCTTTTTGCAGCAGTGTCACAGCCAGCCTGGCAGGCACTGAGGGTGTCACATCCAAGCACGACATGAGGCTCAGGGCACTCAGTGGCTTTAATCAACAAAAGACTGGTGAGCACATTCACTCACCTTGCCCAACTGATTTTTTTTTCTTTTTTTACTGCTTTCTAAGCCACTATCAAATACAGAAAACCACCCGTTGTGGGCATTATTTTATGATTTTGTTCTTTTTCTCTCCAAGTGCAGAAAATGCAGATCTAAGCAGCAGGTCCTTAAGAAGGCTAAGGCCAGTGAGCTTGGAGTTTACAAATAGCCTTGGAGGAGATCCAGTGCTCTTATGGTGTCCCAGCCTGCAGTTCTGACTGCTGGGTAATTTGTTCTGTATAATGAAAACGTTGAGGATAGACTATGACCATGTAGTGATAGCTGTTCTAGTAAATCCTTGGGGTGACCACCGTGTTCTGTCGCTCACTGTTTGACAGGAGCTTGTCCCTTGAGTCCCCTTTTGCTTCACAGTAATCCCTATACCACAGTTGTGTGGTTATATCCTTTTGCCATTGCTTAAGATGGTCACTGCAGCGATTCTTCTGTTTCACTTAAGTGCACAAGACAGCGAGTGGAAGTCAAATGAATGAAAGCATTCAAAATGGTATTATATATTCCTGTATGACCACCATTAGATCTGCGTTAGATCTTGTCAGCTCTGAGCTGCAGAAGGGAAATGAGTATGTTTTGAGGTTATGTTTTTACTTAAAGTACTGGTAGGTACTGAACTAGGTTTAATGGGATCAGCTGAGGTCTCAACTGAGCTGCCAGTCAGCGGAACTGACTCTTTGGCTCGCACGTACTGTCAGTACATTAAAGCTTAGGTGCACATGCTCTAACTTTACTCTCAGTGGCAGCATGGATGTGCCCTGAGAGCAAACTACCTTTCTGATTACCCAGACAATGCTCGACATTTTCATCGAGATGGAGAAGAAGGGGCTTCTGGGAAAAGACAATCTAAGCATGCTGAAGGGTCTCTGTGAAAAAATTAACATCAGCCTGTGGGACAGAATTGAAGATGGATTAAACCTGTTTGGTAAAACAAAACAGCCTCTCCCCCTTAGTTATTCTTGAAGTAACACACAGGTATCAGACAGGACTAATAATAGATGCTTTTCAGGTCAAGAAGAGATGCTCATCACAGAGGAAGAGAAGGGCAGCACAGGAGGCGCTAAAGGGCATCTGGCATCATCTGTGGCACCTGAATTTCCTGGCAGTTGTAATACCCCTTCCCAGGTATGAGAGTTTCTTAGAAACATCATCATTTTATCTTTGAAGAGATCACCCCTGCATGAAGTGAACAGTTATTATAAGACCAACTGTTATAAGTACAGTCTAGAAAGAAGAATGCCCCACTCTACGTCTGTTATTCTGAAGCTGTGTCACAGCTGCTGCAGTGTTACCCCCTCACAAACATCTGCAAGGGGAGCAAGGCAGGCCGAGTCTGTTACAGCAGGGAATAAGCGGTTGGCAGATGGCTTGGCACGGAGCTGTGGGTGAAGGCAGCCCTGTGGGCTGAGCCTGACAGTGGTGGTCAGGGGGCTGTCATGCACAGAGTCCCAAAGGCAGTGGGACACTGCACTGCCAGGTCCTGCAAGCAAAGCTGTATATAGGGAGAGCTGCCTGGAGAGGAAGGCATCTGCCTCTGTGCCCTGCTGTGCTCGGAGGAAAGCGCAGTAGTTTCACCACAGGTCTTTCTTTTTGACAGCTTGAGGCTTACAAAATGAGTAGCCGACCCTGTGGAGTGTGCCTCATCCTGAATAACCACAATTTTGCAAAAGCTAGAGAAGCTGCGCTGGAACACAAATACCTGAGGGACCGGAATGGGACGCACGTGGATGCAGGTACAGTGAACGTTAAAGACGAGTTTGTGAATCTTCAAAAGCAGAAACCTTGTTTCTTTTTCTATACTAAAGGTCTGAATTCCAGTCTTCCCTTTCTGGGATACTTCTGTTGTAGTGGCTCAGCAGCTCTGTTTACTGTGCTGACAAACTCTAATCAACTCAAGCTTTTACTGGTTGATACAGAACAATTTTCCAGTATTTTGCAGTTTTCCTGCGTTTATGCAACCTTAAACAGCAACCTGAGCCTGGACTTTACAAGCTAGGCTGTCTTTGCATCAGCTTTGTGCATACTACTTCTAAAATACGCAGAATTGGAAACAGATCTGCTGCTGAATGAGACTTGGGCATTAATTACTTAACATCCAACTTAAAAAAAAAAAAAAGAGGGATGATGTTGGTATTCAGGGGCCCTGATTTCAGCAGGCTGTCCTGCAGCAGCAGAGCTTGTGGCAGGTCCTGGGATCTGTGAGATCAGTGTATTTGCACTGTCTATGCCAAGAGAGAAAATCCATCAATGGGCCTTCCCTGATTGAACTGAACTCCAACTTAATTCAAGAGTCAGAGCCAAGGTTTTTCTTTCTGTAATGGGGGTATCTCCCAGGTGGGTAGTGGTGTCCTCTTGGGTAAAGCAACTGCACTGTCCAACACCCTTTGAGAGGCAAAAGAGACTAGCTGTAAAGTGGGTGGGGGAAAGAGGTACAGCTTTCTTAATAGTTCTATATCCTTTCCAGATGGAGGCAAGATTGCAATTATGCCTTCTAATGACAATTAAGGGAACGCAGTAGAGAGATGAGTAGTGATTAGACTACTAGGTTATTTTCAGACCAGCAGTGTAACTACCTGGATGTAGTCATGTAGCAGGATCTGAAAAACAAACCAACCAATTTGCTGTTGCAGAGTCCAACTTTCATATAATGAAATGTCTCCAATTTCCCTTCTGTTCACTTTCCAGCGGCTCTGAGGAACGTCTTTAGCAAGCTTCATTTTAGAGTAGAAGAATATAGAGACCTCACCGCAGATGAAATCCGCAAGACTGTGAACATCTTCCGGTGTGAAGACCACGAGGACAAAGACTGTTTTGTTTGCTGTATCCTGTCCCATGGGAAAAAAGGCATTATATACGGTGTAGATGGGCAGGAGGTTTCCATCCGGGAGCTGACCGCTTCTTTCACGGTGCAGAATTGCCGCTCACTTGCTGGAAAACCAAAAGTCTTCTTTATCCAGGCCTGCCAAGGTAATGCTTTCCATAAGGGCGTGACCATTGAAGCAGATTCTGCCGAGCAAGACGCTTCTGCAGCAAGAGATGTGAGATTTCAGCTCGACTGCATCCCCGCCGAGGCAGACTTCCTCTTGGGCATGGCCACCCTGCAAGATTACGTTTCCTACAGAAGTCCAAGGGAGGGGACCTGGTACATACAGGCGTTGTGCCAGCACTTGGAGTCCCGCTGTCCTCGGTACCTATGTTTGTTTCCATAAGCTTATTTTTGGCAACACCCGTATTTTCCTTCTGAATGACAGGGATTTTAACTGTATGCAGAGATAGATGATATGCAGTGGGAGTGCTTACTCAAGAGTGAAAACAGTAATGTAGGACAGAGCAACACTATGCAGACTGTTCAAAGCAGCTTAGCTAACTGCTATGGAGTCTATTTGAAACTGGAGCCATTAGCACTGGTATAGATTAAGATAGATGAGAATGTGGTATTTTTCCTGTTAACTGCCTCCCTAATACAAAATGTACTTGTGTCTTTGCAGAGGAGAAAACGTTGTCAGCATCCTGACAGCAGTGAATCGAGAAGTGAGCAGAAAAACTGGCGAGCGGAATGCAGAGAAGCAGATGCCACAGCCAATTTTCACATTAAAGAAAAAGCTCATCTTTCCTGTTAACTAAATGGGAGAGAACTACGCGTCAGAGGGAGCTGCAGCATTCTGGATTCAGCTGTGTCAGCTAAGAATTTAGTAAAACAGACTTTCAGTGTGTCTGCTCTTACTACAACAGCAGATATTATTACTGAAAATACAGCTGAGGAGAAAAAGCCTGAAGGAATTTTTATTAGTATGTGTGACACTTTATGCTGGAGAGCATCTCTGAGATGGTCTCCAATAGGCAGATTTTAAAAGACAACTGTTATGAAACTTTGTATACTTTACGCCTAACTAACTTCTATAAAATAAAGGAGGCAATGCTGCAAATTTTATGGGATATAATCAGCTCATAGCAGTGTGGTATTTTTACTGCTCCCCATCACTTAAAATCATTCCTTCTTAATGGCTTAGTACACCTCAGGATAAAGTCAAGCATTTGTGCTGCAGCATCCTCAGCAGGGTGTGTCTGTGTATTGGGTTTCTGTGGCCAGGTTTTGGTAGGAGGGGAGCTACAGGGGTGACTTCTGTTGGAAGCTGTGAGAAGCTTCCCCTGTCTGGTGAAAATCAGTTGCTCTGGTACAGCTTAGTTTTGAAAATGTCCAGTTATCCTGTGTTCACTTACCTTACTGATCTTCAAGTCTTAGTTCTAAGCACGGAAAACGTCATTGGGTAAGTCCCTGGCTCCTTAAAACATGCTATATTGCCTCCTGTGGTAAGCCTGCACACAGAACACTTTCAATCTCTACCCCCATTTTATCACAAATATATAGGACTGACATAACATCAGGCACTGAGATGAAAAAACCACCACGGTAGTGTTAGACAACAACTGTAGTGCTTAACACTATAATGCTAGAGGAACAGAGCTGCTGTAAAATAAGGGAGGGGAAAAACCCAAAGCACCACACCCGCACCAAAAAAATCCCAAAATACCAGAAAACAAACATTCATTTAAAATGAGGCTCAACATTCAAACATTGTTTAGAGATTGATGACCTGTTCTTCATTTGTGAAGTTTTTCTCAAGTAAAAGGCTTTTTGAAGTGCAGCAGCAGGTTCTCAGTTCACATTATTTACTATGCAGAGTCAGACCACAACTCGTACTGCACATCTGTCACCTGTAGGTATAAACACAACAGCTTAGATATAAATGCAACAGCCCAGCACAGCCTGATCCCATTTTTTAAATCAATTTATTGGCTTCTAAAGCCACCACTTCTGCAGATACCAATTCACTAAGCTTGTATATAATAATCACTAAATTTTAGCCAACAAAAGCCCAATTTTAGGGTTGTTAGAGAACACTGTAGTATACAAGATGACATCTGGAACAAACCACAGAAGATGACCAAAATACTGAAAAATGGCATGTTATACATGTTTATTATCAAATTTACATTCCACTATGAAACAACAGTTAAGTGCAAAAAGCAGATGAAAAAAATACCATGAAAATCCCAGACTTTTAAACATTGTGTGTAATCCCCTCATGTAACAGCCAAATGAAGCCCAAACCCAATTATTCTCCTTCCTTCTCTGCTGCTGTTTGACCACAGTAGACATCCACAGGCATTTTGAGCATGCAGGTATCACTGAGTTTATCAAAAACAAACAGTGAAACTAGAAAGCTTTAGGTTTGTGCTTTGCTTAAGACAGTCGGAATACGGGTAAATGCAACAAGAATTTCCTTCTGTCTCTTGTAACTCTCACAAGCATGCGTAAGTCCTTTCTAGCATCTGTTTTTGACTCAAACCTGCAGGATAACAGAACCCTGCTGAAATGCAATTCTCCATTCCTTCTGGCTTTACCTCCTGCTCAAACAAAAGGTCTGGTGCAGGATCTTAGCTATTTTAGTCATGCAAGTTTGTCACCTCTCTTACAAGAGACAGTAGAAGCCAAATCAGTTCCTAGAATGATGGCAACTGCTAAAATGTTTTCAGAAACACATGTTATTAGAAAAAAGTTTACCGTCTAGGTTTTGGCACAAAATGGTAAACTCAGGAGAAGTATGAATTTTCTCTGTTGCTGCAAGTTAGGGGATGTATCACAAACTGTGCATGACCATCCAAAGGTATAAACGCATGACAGAATTTCAACAAATGCACCACAGCATTGACCAACTGGATAAACACACAAACACAATGGTATACAGGTTCTTCCATTTCCTTTTTGCCTTATGTAAAGCATCTGATGATAAATCTCATCCTACAGAAAACAAACCAACCAAACCTCTCGACATCCATAGCACTGTTTGAACTGAACTGCTTTATATTGCTGGGCTATGGAATTTGGAGGCCTCCCAAAGAGAAACATGCATTTAATTTATATGCTTTTAGATTAGAGGAATTCTGCTTTAGCTGATTTGCTACTCTGCTGACACACAGAATGATCCAATGGCTGGAGTTAGCTAATGAAGCCAGTTAGAAACACAGCATTAATACCTTCTGTAACTTACACATATTCCTACGCTAAACACACAAAATGGACATACTCTGACAGGCTCCACAACTTCTCTGGTGATACCAAACCGTCTAATCTTTCATTAACTCGTTGTTTCCCTGTAAGTTCCTAATACACAGCAGGCATACCTGTCTCAGTTCACTGGAGACCAAAATAGCACCCCCTCCTTTCACTCTCACCTCATGTAGCTAGGCAAGACATGGCTAAGTACGTACAAACATAAATACTTACAGGAAAAAATTAAATATTTTTCATTTAAAAACCAAAATGAACCCGTATACAGTCTTTTAAATAAAATTCACCTTTTATAAGCGTAAGATTTTGCTTAAAGAGCAAAAAGGCAACTCCAGGAGTTCCTGAATATTTCTGTGCGCTGCTGACAGACAAGTTTCTGCTCAGAATCCCTGTGCAAGTTTGAAGTGGTTACTCCTTTTCCTTTTACAAAAAAAACCAAAAACCTTTATCAAAGAGTCATCACAAGATCTACAGAACTGTAAAAGCAGAAAGGCCACGTTACAAATTTCCTATGAACAAAGTTAAGAAGCTTTCTTTTCCTGCCCAATTCCACTCAACCCTGCAGCAACCAGGGTGCTGATTACGGTGGATGTGCCTTACAGCGAACGCCAATCAGTGTAATTGCACTGATTCTTCACACCACACACTCCAACAGCCACCAGCCATGTCCCACATCCACATACAGGCAGGGTGAACTTAACTGTTTCATCTAACTGTATGGAAACTAAAATAATTTTGTAATGTCGACAGGTCCAGTGAAAATTGACATGAAGACTGAAAACCTGTTTCCCTTCGGGTCACTAGCAAAGACCCATTCCTCCAAGCAATTTCGGGCAAACTTTTCCTTTTTTTAAGTTACACAATAACCCTACTGCAGATTGTTCATTTATGACTAGAACCTTGGACAGGAAGAAAACAAAAAAGCAGCATGGGCAGTAGTATTTTGATGATGACCACTCAGAAACCAGATTTCTAAAATGAAGTTCTCTTTTGAGTTGGAAAGTCTGCCCCATTTATGTTCAAAACCACACTCCATCAATCAAAACACTGGGTTACAACGTTCATTAGAATGCCTCAAAGAGCACCAGTTTTTTTCTTCCCATTTCTAAATATACACTGGCAAACCTTGCTCTTAAGGAAATCTTTTAAACAAATCCTGCCTAAAATCAGATATAAGTGAATGTAAAGTTTACTGCAGAACTCCCAAATGTACAGAATGTCTACTTGTCAAGAGAAGAGGCAGGCTAATGAATTTCCAACACTTTTCTTGAAGTAAATGCTCTTCACATATGCCAGATAAAAAGAAACCCTGAATCAAGCACCTAGGGTTTATTTCCTTTTGCAACACTGAAATGTGCCTGAGATATTTGTGTGTGTGTGTGTGTGTGTGTGTGTGTGTGCAAAAATATCCTCATTTAAATAGATGCACATTACACTTTGGCAAGATTTCTTAGCTTGAAGTTTTCCCCAGCACACACTTTCCTGCTTCTTAATTCTTATTCATTGCACATTCCTCTGTGTGCTTTGTTCTGAAGCTGTGGGAAAAAAATAACTTCTGTTGATACCTCACCAGCACAATTGCATTATTTCAAAGTATAAATCCTGGCCACCAGTTTCTGTGTTTGTAAACTGAAGTACTGTTTTCTAACACAGAGCTATATATTCTCTCCCCTGCTTCTCAAAGTGGGGAGGAATTCAAAAGAGCACAGTTTCTGAAATGGAAAATACAAGAATAAAAAAGAAGTTTTCATATTTGTTTGCTACAGAGAGGAATTTGGATCAATAATGCTGGTCAGGCTGACGGTTATTTTAATAATCTATGTAAATGATATAGCCTGACTGCTAGCAACTAGTAAAATACTAAGGTCATATGCTAGAAAAAAGTAGGACAATTGCAAGACAGTCCTACACATACAGTTTAAAGGGTTAAAACACTGAGAATGTCTACAATAGTCTTACTTTTGCTTAAGACAGATGCTGAAGGGGGTCTCAAAATTAAGCTTTGGTTTCTTCTTTCTTATCTCCCACAAAAGCCTTCTTCCTCAAACCCGAGCAGTATTCTTTCCTCCTTGATCCCAACACTTGTCCCTCCCACATCTCTAACATGCACGTGCCTTCTCCAACTCTTCTGTTAACACGTCTAGTGATGCCTGAACTGGATGTTCATCCCTCATATTATTTACCATGTTCTAAGTCAAACCTTCTTCAAGCCAGTTAGTCTTCCTTTAGGATACCCATTTTTGATGTCTGTGTGCAAGCTGGAGCTCCCAGTGCTCCAATCATGACTGGAAGACTCTGGTTTCTTCTCAGTCCTACCATTAAGCTGCTGCTACCGGCATTTAAAAACCCAGCTGAGTCCTGCCTCTGCAAGCCAACCTCTGGGCCTTGGTTTTTGCCATGGTCCTGTGTTTCAGGGGGCTTGATCACCCTGGCAATGCCCAGCCTCTTCAGTCTGTCCACCAGGCTCATCTTGAGCTGGCCTATGTCTGGAGCGTTACGGGACGGCTTGAGGCCATACATTTCCTGCAAGAATGTTTCTGCTGGTCGAGAAGCCAGGAAATTTTCAGAGTAATGCACTCGAGGCTCAAACAGTGGAGGGGAAGGACAAGGTGAACGCGATGGGGAATTTGGTGGAGTAGAAGGAACGGGAAGAGTTCGAGGGGGTTGTAGCAAAGGCAGTTTTTCCAGTATGGGGCTGTCATAAACCTTGGCGGAGATGCCTCGTTCTTGCAAAAGTTTGGCCAGGCTGTTTGTGCTGCTGAAAGTAGTAGTTGAGTCTCTTCTGTTGGTGAGAAATTCTCCGATACTAAGTCTGTAAGGAATGGCTGGAGTGCTCGCTACTGAGTTTACAGTACTGCTGGTATTTCCCAGTGAAAATGGAGCACCCATGGAGCTGAAATAAAATAAAACCAAAACAGAGAATATGCACACATTAGAGATCTTTGTATCTGCTCTGATTTGCCTTAGTATACAGAACACTACTGCTATTAGCTGTGACAGTTCTAGCTTTAGTAGACTCAGAACTACTGTTCTGCAAAGTACCAATTAATCTACCTCCTGTCATCACTTATGCTGTATTAGATAGAATATCAACATCACTGTCCAATTAGTTTAAAAAATACATGACAGAATCAGAAAATAAATTATCATAGAATTTTTTTTTTAGCACCAGGTATATGATACAAGGCACTTGCTACTTTAGAGTCAAAATTTACTTCCTTTAGGTTACCTTAACCTGTTTTAACTCTCATTTTAGAGTTTCCCTTTGTAATCACAACTATGTGCATTAGTAATATCTTATGTGCTGCCTCGCTGCCCTGGTATTTTTTTAAACTAGTCCATATAACCAGAAGCCAGAAAGTAACTGTTCAATCCTATGCAGCAACATTTAGGATGTTATCAGTCCTCATACCTGGGAGTAACTTGAGTGACATCAGATGGGTGAAGAATCCTACAGGTAGTAAAGGTAAATGTGGAATTTGTTGAAGACAGACACTTCCCTGGATTTGAGGCTGCAACGTGAAGAATTTACATCCATTGAGGGTACAAATAAAGGCAGATAATAACTACTCAAAGTTTAAGACAGTGTTAGTATCACTGCTAATTTTTTTAGTCTTTTTTTAAAGTAAAGAACAAAACCAGCATTGTCACACAGTCAAGCACATTCCATAGAGAAAATGACACTGCAAACCGAAACCAGGAAGAAACACTAACGATGCCTCTTACCGGTGAGCGGTACTGCTGCTGAAGTAATAGGTGGCAGGAAAATCCCTGGCTTTGCCAGTGTACATTTCTTTTCCTCTGGGAAGGACTGTTGTGCTTGAAATGTTATGCCTCCTTCACTTTCTTCATCATCATCCTCCTCCAGGTCAGCTATGTGGTGCACAGTGTCATCAGACAGAGGGGTAAAGCCTTTAGTAACAACACCCGGTCTTGGGTCAAGGATGGTGCCTAGGTTGGGTCGAGCAAGCTGCTGCCAGTGAAAAAGGGTCTGAGATCCTGAGGTGGTCAAAGAGAAGAGAGAGCTGTTACCTACTATTGCACTGAGTTACAAGAATTCATCAAAATAACTGCAGCAAGCTGGTGCCAACACTGTGATCCACACGATGCACTGGGATGGGCAGTGCCAGGAAGCAGCCAAACACTTAGCCCTGTGTAAGAAAGCCAAGTAGAAAGTGATGCTGATGAGCTGGTTGGCAGGGAGCCTACCAAATACTACTGCTTGCTGTTATTGCCCATCATACGCAGCTATACACACACCAACAATGATTCAGCTGGCGAATCTAAAATCCATTTCTGCTGACGAGAGGAGGAAGATCATCCTCTTACCTTCAATGGGTTTGACAATTTGCAGTTTTTCTGGCAGGAGGACACGGAGGTTACTACAGCTGGCAGAGAGATCCGTGAATTCCGAGTTTGTACCCGAGGAAAAAGAGCTTTCTGTCGGTGTACTGAAGCCACTGGCCTCTTCTTTCTGCTCAGCCAACAGATTCATTTTTCGGTCCCACTCCTCCTCAAAGAACTGCTTCTCCCTCAGGTAGTTCTGACGACGGAGGGAGAGCCTGTGCAGAGCTGTGACCAAGTCATTGTCTCCAGGGCTTCCCGGCTGGCCAGGAATATGAGTGTCTCTGTGAGAAACACCAAACAATAACACACGTTAAGACCATTAAACTAACTCTGTCTCCATTACAAGCAGAGGTCCACTCTGGATTTCTGAATCAGTTAATTTCAGAAGAAGGGAACAGGCTGTGATTCCTACTTCAGATTCTTCTCGGAGCTGCTCCCCACGGCCACCCGAGTGTGGCTCTCCAACTGGTGCACACCAGACTGGAAGGGCTTTGCTGTCATAACAGCACTTGACCGATTAGATCCAGGGATTGGCAGTGGAGCAGGAAAGGAAGAGGAGCGGCCACGGATGACATTAGCAGTCTTGACAGTGTCAAATACTCGTTTCTGCTGATCCCTGCAGAAAAGACAAGCAAACAAATGTGGTTTTCAGAACCAAAAAAGATACCATAAAGAAAAAGCTCTGAAAAACAGACTTTCAAAAGTCTGCTGAGACCTCACTAAAAAGATGTCCAGAAAAACAGGATTGGCTAAGACACTCATGTTTTCACAAGAACTACTCTATTAAGTATCAGAATCACCACTTACTTTAACCTGAAACACCTGAACCTCCACTGACAACTATTTTAGAATATTCAGAAGCATGTGTTTTATTTATTAATTTTTGCTCAGAAGACAAGCTCCAGGAACATGTCTTCAGGGTTTTGGAACCTGTTATCAATCTTTCAGCTATAACATCATTTGTCTGGGAATTTTTCTACAAGCATTAAAAGGGATAAAACTAGTCCTGAGCATCAGAAAATCTGGATCAAAAAATCTCAATAATTAAAGAATGAAATGATATCCTTTTAGCAAATTCCCAACTTCTTCACAGAATCCAGTAAGAATAGTAAGTTTCAAAATTAAAAAGATTACCAAACACTATTAACATTTTTTTATTAACTTATGTAGAAAACTTATTATAGAGGGAATATACACATTTATAGATTCCTAGAAATCAGTTTCACCTTACTTCATACAAGTCTATAGAAAAATATCAAAATAGGTCACAAGGGACCTGAAAACATACTTTTGCTTGGAGAGAACAGATTCATCAGCCTGACTCAATTCCTTCCGCATTGTCCCTTCAATTTCTGCTGCAAGGGAATCCTAGAGAAAAATGAAAACCACAAGAGTTGACAAGTTAGATTCAAGTCTTCCTTCTAACAATTTTAGCAGAAAACATCCGTAAAAATTACTTCTAAAAATCTCCATGTTTCCCCAGAAGGACATGGACAATGCCTTGGACAAACCCTTTGGACTCTGAAGGAAGAGCATGGGGGGGGGCAGCTTTCCACCATAGCTACACCAGTGTGTAACCAGTATGGCTTCAGTTTTCATTAGCAACATCTACTTCTTCTTTATGTGCTCTTTATGTTGGTTTCTTCAGTTAAGCTACAATTGTAAGAGCACTTCTTACAAGGCCAAGCATGTACATGAGTGATTCTGTACACAGAGAACAACCAAGATGAATTCCCAGCACAGCCCAGGTATTTTGAGTACAGTAATCACAAGATATCTGACACTAATGCAAAGAGGAGAATCAAAGCCTTTAACCTTTTTCATTAGTTTAGTCATCTCTGGCAGTCAGTTAGGTCATGCGTTACTGATGATGCTTAAAATTTAATCTCACAAGGACACAAAATTACTTTTTGAACTCCTGCAAAGATGCTTTGTTTCTTTAAGAAACACTATCAACTTATAAAATTCACATCAATATTGAACAATACACTAGCACAACAAGCTGCAGAACATGCTAAATCCCTCATTGAGCAGAAGTGGCATATAAAAAAGGAAAAAGAATTGTAGTACCACAATGTGTCAAGTGAATGGTTAGTTTCCAAACACATAAAATTCTCATAAGGCTGCACACTGAAAACCCATTAGATCAGCTCCTTTGCCCACTACACAACATCTCCTGCTGCAGCTCCTGTAATGGCCAGTGTGCTCCTAGAGCCACGTGCTACCACACCATCTGTGCCCGCTGGTGTGTGCCGTGCTAGCAGTGATTGTTACCACAGGAAATGCTCCGCGTGACTGGGGGTGGCAGAGACAGGACACAGAGCTGGCTCTGCTGCGCAGCAACTTCACTTCTTCCTGGGACTCGTGCAACATCCCCAGACACTCTGCATTCCGATCCTGCAGCTCATGGAGCTGAAAGAGAAAAGAGGCCATGAAACGGAAGGAACTCCTACAGGAACCTGATCCAACACTAATATTCCTCCTACTGCATGGCACAAGCCAACATCTGGAATGGACAAGGGTCAGCAGAGCACTGACACCGATTTTAGTGATAAAGCAGGAAACCTAGTGAGCTACAGTATTGTTGATATAATCAGTAATATTCACACTAAAACATTTCTTCTTGTAACCACTAAGAATACTAAGACCTCCCTTGCCTCCTTGCCTTTCATCCCCCTGTGAACTAGAAAATTTTTTGTGTAGATTTAAGTAATTATTCTTTTCGTCCAATCATATGACTCCAACCACAATGAAAGATTAAAAGTCCTACGTAATTAAAAAGTAGTAGTTTCCATTCCTTCCATTTTCTTTCTCTTATATTCTATTCCAAACATTTATCTAAATGTATATATACAGAAATCTTAAGTACCTCTGCTGTCAGTTGTCTCTGAGCATCTTTGGAGGCCTGTAAGTGAAGTTTCAGCTCCTCTTTCTCAATCACATTCTGAAAGCACAAAAAGGTGCTCATCATTTTCCCAGCTGATGTCCCTGAAAGGTTGATCCTCTGCCACAATTCCCTGAAACAGACACTCTCTTGCAATGTAAGCTCTGGGCCTGCAGGTAAATTTTTCCCTGCTGTAAGCACTGGTGAGCACACACTGCACAGACACGTACACAGACACACACGCGGACACGCTTTATCAGCATTCCCTTACTTCTTTGAGTTTATGTTGAAGATCTACAATCTGAGACAAGAGGGATGAGATCTCTTCCTGGTAGCGAACCACCTCCTCACTCTTCTCTGACAACTCCTCTGTTATCCTGGAAATGTGAGCGTTCGTTTGCCCTACAAACATAAAATGAACTTAGTAGAGACCTTCTGCCAGCAAATGAAAAAAAACCCCAAACTAAACCCAAACCCCAGAAAGGACGAGTGAAAGTCAAGAACAATCTGCAAAAACAACCAATACGCTTAGGATATCAATTCCTAATGCATAAGAGTAGGTGCCTTAGAGCACCTATAAGGAATCTTTTCCACAAGGAAAAGATTATGGAGGAAGAGGAGGAGTTAACTTCAAAAGCAGGTATAATATATTAAGAGCTGAGTATGCAGAACCTGAAATACACAGCACAGGTGTGTGAAATGACTGCAATAAAATCCAAGGTAAGCTGTTATAAACAATTTCAAATGACCCAAGAGCTCATGACCAAGGCCAGACTTGGAATGTGCTGAAGAAGTTGGGTTCTGAATTAATCTTATTATTAACTACCATTCTTTGTAAGCAAAGGCATTTTGTCAGACCTTGTCAAGTGTAACATACGCTCCTGATTCTGGTCACTCTCTCTTCCCCAAAGACCCACTGAATACAATTTCCTGTTTCTTTTTGTTTTGAGCCAAGTGAGATGACAAAACAACTCAGAAAGCTGACACATTTTTACGCAGTTAGTCTTGCTTGTATACTTGCCCTGAAAGCATTGCAAAGTCACAAGAAAGTCTGGTCAATCTTGCATAAAGGTGACACTACACATTTAGTCCTTGTTGTACCTCGCAGATTTACTGCAGAACAAGGTCATGCTTATAGGCCTTCTAAGCTCAGTGGGCATTTAAGCTCAGTCAGATACATTTCTGTGAAAATGTGAATTTTAAAGCTGTAGACAACATACCCTTTGAGATAAGATTCTTTCTATAAATCTAATTTACCTACCATGCCTACATGTGCCCTAGAATTGAATAAAAAAGTGAACTCACAGACATTCTCACGGAAGGAAAATAGGAGAGCTGCTATTTGCAAAAGACATATATTTTCCCAGAGGGATCAGAGTAAATTAACCAACTAAGTATAAATTCATAGTATTTTGTGGTCATCTGGAACAATAAAAATCAAGCAGCAACCCAGTCTTCTTTATGGTGGTTGTACACAAAAAAACCATCTTAAAATACAAGCTTACTATGCATAAAGAAAGTGGAACACATCAAATGACTACAGATAAAATATGTACCACCAGTTTACACAACCATCACAAAAAAAAAAACTTAACATGCACTTCTATAGCAGCAGCTGCACTTCTCTGCAAATAAGCCATCACCAAAGCAAATACAAACAACTGTTCTAGAAAAACTAAAACACTTGCTAATTTAAAAGCTTTGGCTCATTGTCTATATTTTAAAAATAAAGGAGTTCATAGATTCAAGAGTCTATGCACTGATACATTTCAGTGTCAAGTGAGCTGAATACTCTACACAAGATGAATATTTTGTCAATTTTCTAGTGTCTGTAGGCTTCAGTTTAGGAAGTTCATGGACATTAGACTTTGCATTCATTTGCTCTCTATCAACACAACATACCTACATTTGAATGCCAGAGTGAAACTTGATGAAACACAGAAACAATTTCACGTTTGGGAAAAGAGCAGGGCTTGAATGACTGGCATAAATTACTGAAGCTCATTTTTTGATTCAGGGTTAACTAGGAAGGTACAGGCACTAGGTATTTCAAATACCATTTTGTCATTGCAAGATGCAATCCGGATACTCACGGAGTTCTTTGACACAGTCATTGACCAGCTGCTGTTCCTTCTCTTCATATGTGATGGTTTCTGTCTTCAGATGGCAAGCCTTCAAGAAAATTATTGCTTTATCAATAACAATTTCAGTTTATCTATAATGTTATAAATTTTTTATTTCTAAAAGTCTTGCAACTGAAGAATCTCCCTTCTATAGCATCTGCTCACACTTCCAAACTGTTTTTTCCACCACAACCTGTTTCCCTGAATTTTATAGGTCTTTTGAGTGAAAGACACACAGACACATGAGCAAAACCTGATCTCTTGGCCCTAATAAAAAAATTGTTGCAAAAATATGTAATTTGGTAGGGAAAGTAAACCAAGACAGAAACCTGAAATAAGCAATGAAATTCGCTTCAAAACCTCATAGAGTAAAAAAATCTTGAAAAACTGTACGATGTTAGCCAAATCTTTTATGGCACTGAAAAGCTCTTGGTAGAACAGCTTTTCTCCATATTCCCCAGCTAGTCTGTTTGGACTGTAAGTTTTCTGGGCCAGAAACCAAATATCACAACATATCTAAACAATATCAAGCACATTAGATTGGCCAGTTCCGTTTTGACTGTGAGGATGATAATGTTAAACTCAGCCCAGACAAGTCTCCTATATTCAGGACTGATTGCCAGTAAGTGACTCACACCACAAGACTTCGTAAGTTTTAAAGATTATGCAAGCAAACAGCAGTACAGCCACACCAGTGCAGGCTAACACACTTCTTTACATAAAGCTGTCACATGAGAATAAGTTAAAAAAGAAAACATAGGCTCACTATGATTGAGGCTATTTTAAATCAATGAAGGGTATGTTGTATCACAGAATAATAGCAGGCTCTTTTCACTCAATTTCTTCACACTAAGGTAGACTAAATTAATCCCTGCCTGGTCTTGTGCAATCATACACAGGGTCAGGAGTATAGGAAAAGCAATCTGAACTTCTCCTTCTTATCCTACAGAACTACTAAACTATCCATCTTTTCTCAGGGAGTTTTAGGAAGAATGTGCATCTTATGCTGAGCATTTTGGAGACAAAACAAGGAGAAAAGTATATTTTGTTGACATTAAAGGGATGTACTGCTGAACCAAGCTTACACTGGGAAAGGCTGAAATAAAACAAAACAAACACCACACACAAAAAGACTCAAACTCTACCCTTCTTACAAACAACACCCCCTTTCCTTAAAAGCAGCAAAAGGACCCACTTTTAACCAATATCCTATTTTACAAGTCCCACTCTTCACTACCAAAGAAAAGACACTGCATCTGTAGATTCCAGTTCTCGGAACCTTTGCTGTTGGCTCCAAGACTTTTATAGCCATTATTTTGTCTGGCCATTTAGTCTTTATCCTTTTAATGGCACAGCGCCTGTATTCATGTTTTATACACAAGAGAAACCAGTTAAAATACAGAAACTAATCACACAGTCAAAACTGAAACCAGTTAAAATACAGAAACTAATCACACAGTCAAAACTAAGTGCATCTTTAAAATAATTTAATTAGAAGCTTATTAACCCTTAATATTAAATATTGTCTGATGAAAATGTAATGACAACAGAAAGGAATTCCCCAAATACTCCTGCTAATTGTGGTCAGATTTATATCGAAATAAATCACACGAGCCTGAGGGCCTGACAGATCCAAATTCTTTTGCTGAGTGCTTACATATGTTCCCATATTCTTTCACACATCACAAAGGCACCGAGAACGGACTACTGGAGAACTCTGGAGGTACTGAGGAGTGGAGGAAACAGAGGGATGTGGGCGTGGAGGGTATGATCTGTACACAGTGATACAAACCAGTCACCCTCCACTTCAGGAGAAACCCTGACGCTGGATTTTAACCACCCTGACTGGTTTCACACATGGCATATGCCGCAAGTGGGAGGTACCTTTGACCGAAGAGCAAGGTTCTCCTCTTCCAGCTCTCTGAGTTTATCCTGCAAGACATCCAGCTGCAACGGATCGTGTGGTACCGTGAAAGACTCGTTGAAACGCAGCGGTGTGGAGCAGCTGGAATCCGTTTCGCTCTCCTCAGAAGCGATGGAAACAATCCGCAGCAGGTCATCCTTCTTCGACAGCTCGTGCTGCAGCTGGTTAACCTGCCACAAACGGAGATCCCCACCTCGTGAAATACACTTTAGTTACCGTGTGTTATTTATGCAGCCCTCTTGAGTTTCACTGCTCCAGTCTAAAATGAGATGAAAGACTAGCTCACAACTCTATTTATTTTATAGGAATTTCACAAAATCATAATTTTACCACTGTAAGGGAAACTGAAAATTCAAGATACCACAGAAATGAACAACAGAACCTACTTTTCAAACAGTTCAAAATTATGTCCCAGCTGCTTTGATACATGTCTTCATTTTAACATGCTAACTCTCTTTTTGATTATGACCATTATTCTGAACTGTCGAATTCCTGGAGAAAAGGACTGAGAAACAACTATTTACATGTACAGACTGGTACCCTCCACTGTCCACATTAAATGAACCACAGGACAAATAAAAACCAAAAGAGACAGATCTCATTTTACATATCTAAATTTTTGTATGAATACATAATTTTATGCTGTCCTACAGCTGATTATGAGTACATTTTTGTTACCAGCATACTTACACAAACAGCTAAATCCATTTCACTACATCTGTTGACCACAGGATTATTTGTAAACTATTTAATTCTTTTTTTTTCAAGGAAAAAAATCCCCAAAAAAGTATTAGACCAAGAATTTGTGCTTACAGGAAAAGATGTATGAAGAACTTGACCAGAATTCACTTTTTATTACATTTTAGTTTATTCTTAGTGTAAACACGCCATTAAGTCAGTTCATTTTATGGATGTTTCCTCACTTGTGAAGTTGTTATGCAGCAGTCATGTCAGATGCAACCTCTTATCCTGACTTCTGTTACAGATTCTTAGTTTAACAGTGGGAAATCAGACTGATGATCTGATATACCCTAATGATATCTCACATTCTCATAATTTCTCAGTAATTACAGTATGACATCTTCATAGGCAGTTCCTGGACTGAGAAAGATGATTGAACAATGACGATTAGGAAAATGGTATCCAAGCACAATTCTGTAGTCTGAGAGCACCAACCACCTGCTTTCACAATGAAATAATCCATTTCTATTCATCCTCTTGCTGACATCGTTAATAGAAAAAGGAGAGTAAAAAATGGGAAAAAGAAACCTAAATAAAGGAAAAAAAAAAAGGAAAAGCAATCACTTACTCTGTCTAGGGTTTGTCCTAACTGTTCTTCTAGTGCTTCATTCTGTTCCATCAACAGATGGTTTCGCTTAAGGAGGGCTTGTCCAATTCGAGCTGCCAGTTCCAGGTCTCGATCTTTCTGCTCAGAGAATGAGAACAAATGTCTCTGTTTGATCATATGAGGTTTACATTCAGAGTATCTTTAGATTTTCCTAGCTACTGCTCAGTGCATCACCACTCTGAGATCCCCCTTCACTCTCAAATGGATCAACACTGCTAGAACAATGATTAATGGTTCATCATTTGGGTCCAGAACACATCCATAACTGTGTTTTTTGATACAGCACATTCTCTTCCACAGACATTTGCAGCAACAGGAGGAGGGGACAGCACCAAATCTGAGGACAGTTTTGGGTTTTGTGCAGAGTACTGGAAAGGTTATATGGGCTCTGCTGAATCATAGGAAGAAGCCACAATTACTTGTGGTTTTTCAAGTGATACTTTTTCCAGAACAGACTGCTCACCTTGAATAGCGGTAAGAGAGCAGAAGCAAAAGAGCAACAGGAAACCAGAAGAAAGCTGCTTCTTTCTTATACTCATTGGCTCCATGGGTACCCATAGTTTTGTTAAATTTTGTTTCTGAGATGGTGCAAGCAAATGGGCAGCTTGTCATTACCCATGTGTTTGAAAAGCAGCTCTTGTAGATAACTGAACCAAAATTTCCAGTAGCTGAATAAAACCCTTCCTCAAATACCTGCCCTCAAACATACCCACACAGCACTAGAGACGAGCTTACCTCAGCCAACAGGCGTTTGACCATGTCAGCGTCACTGTAGGTCTTCTGTTCCGCGTTACCTGTGCCAAGAACTGAAGGGACAAACATGCTTACTGAAGCAGCTGAAATACAAGAAGACTGTGGGAAGGGGGAGAGCTAAACTCAGAGGATGTTGTTTATATACAAATACAGTCGTAGGTTCATGAAACTAGCAGAGGCTACAAAAATGCATCTTAACTTCCCGCTTCAGAAATATAAAAGAATACTCATTTGGGAAACTGATAAATGAGGTATTGAACACCTACAGCTTTCAGCAATATTAACTAAGACTTCAGGTGCTCGCACATCCTTCAGATGGAGAAAAATCTCAAGATCAACTTTTTGCATACAGCTAAGCAATTCAGTCATCCAGCCTGCTGGGGAAAAGGGAAGAGTATATTGGAGCATATCTAAATATAGTTGAACACATAGTTTAACCCTGAAACAAAATTTCCACTAGTGTGTGTGACAGCTATACACAGGAAGTATGGGACCCCAGAGATCAGTCATGAAAATGCATTTATTAAGGGCTTCACCATCTTGGAAACAATTAGAAAGAGATGAGATAATGTACATCTGCATTTCAGATGTAGCAGTAAACCCTGTCTTACTAGCTGAGTGACTTCAACATTTGAAGAGTTTGTAAAACTATTAGAAAACTGAGAACAAGCAGGATTTGAAAAACAGGACTGAGTGAAGAATAAGCAAAGCATGAAGAATTTGCAACAACTTTGAAGAAAACACAGTCCTAAAATGCAAAGCACTGGTCTGCTCTAGTTCGGGTCCTGAGAAAGACAAGATGGTAGGAACAAAGACATCTTAATTACCTTGTGCAAATTTGTGAGATCCATCCAAGGAGGAGGAAGGAAGTTCAATAAGAGCTAGAGTGACAGCAAATGAAAGATATGGGGGGAAAAGAGAACAAAGAGGAGAAAGAATTAAAATGTAAGGAAATAGGTGATTTTTTGGCATGCATTTTCCACAACTAAAAATAAATGCTGGGGCAAACATACTTTTTTTACACTATTAAAACTTTCTTAAGCCTTTTAGGGAATCATTTAAATATGATTTTCTTCAGGAGCAGAATTATAAGTCTCCCTTGCAGGTGATGGATGTTTGTACTTGGACAAGTTCAACAGAAATTTGCTATTTTTGCTTTATGGCATGAGGATCATGAAAGTGAAGAAGGCAGCAGCATCTCCTTCAACTGAAGGTCTAAGTTAACCCATTTTGAAACTAATTCCATCATCACTGAACTGCAAAATGAGATTACTATGGATTTGGTCTAAGTATTTCCTTTCCTCTTTTACCTTGTTTAAATCTCACTCATTTCACTCTGAATACACAGTGGTATTCTCAGTTCTTTTGTTTGGCGTTGCTGAGGACTGAATACTTAATTATGGGAGAGTGAAGTGCCAAGCTAAAGTGTCCACTAACTTTATTTACCTGTCTCATATAAGCAGACTGGATACTTTACATACATAATGTCCACAATTAACCTTTAAAGCATAGCACTATGGCTATGCTAAGAACAAAAGCAAGTTGCATTTTGGTATAGAAGGAAACTTTCTTGCCATCTTGAAAGACAGCAGAACAGAAAGAACAGTACAGAAGGAAAAGGTTTACTGAACTGTTTCTCTGAGACCTGAACAGAAAAGTAAATCAATGTAGCAAACCAAACACTTTTTTATCCAGTAGATCATCAGGTAAAAAACTCCAACATGCTGTCCCCAGTATTTAGGAGCTTTGGACTTACAGCACTGTCATTTCATAATCGTATTTCTAAGCAGGAAAAAATAGAAACTCTCCACAAAATTTTAGGTATGTATCTATCAGTAGTATAACAAGCATTTGGGAGGTCAGTTTTACTGTAGTGGTTGCTGAGAGGGGACTCCAAACTTATCTGGCTTACTAGTAATCTGAAAATTCACTGCATATACATAAGTAATTTACAGCCATTACAGGCAGAATTTTATAGCCAGCTATCCTGTGGTAACTGTTCCTACCCAGTGATTTCAAGTTATAAGTTCCTATCCAGTCCCCTTAATAAAGATTTACACTAATTCCACACAAGGTTACTCAGGTGGCTAGGTTCCTAAAATCAAAAGCAAATACCTTTACTCTGATGAATAAAATCACAGAACTAACAGCTTTAACACTTAGCTCTACATAAATGTTGTTATTTTCTCACAGTACAGGATCAAAATCATACATTGTTTGTTAAAGTTCTCTCTTGTGAACACACACACGTGCAATCACTCACCTTGCCAGGCAAAAGTTGCAAGCAACTCTTCATTTTGGTTAAAATGCTTGTTATGTTGTGCCATGCCCCTTTATTCACACACACAAAATAGTTCTAAAGAGCTTTTGTAATTCAGGGCTTCTTATGCTACCACAGTTGAAGCAGAAAATATTCTTCCACCTCACTGAAAACACTGCCAGTGGGTACTCAGCTGGTCATGGGATCAAGCTAATAGGCAGCAGCAGCCATAAAAAGAGGAGGAGCTCAAGTGCAATAACTGTTGTGCTATTTTATTTTTATTCCTCAACTAAAAATTCACTTGAACCACGATTTTAACATTTTCTCTTGGAAAAAGTTGTAAAAATGTTTCCAAACGTATACAGGGGGAGAAAGATACGCACATAAAACCCCATGCTATGCTTCAAGAGTACGACTGTCACATTTGTTCCCAAAGCCAGGCAACAGAAAGAAAGATACAAATTTCACCGAACAAGCTATCTAACAATGATTATAACTAGATCTTGATTTATATCTTTATTTTTCTGGCACCACTCTCTCTGGGTCAAGTAGAAAGACACCGCTTTCTGCAGTACCTTGACCACCAAACAATGCACGACCGGCTTCATGAAAACATTGCTGATAAAACCCCTCCCTCTTGCTGCAGATTGAAAATGCAAGCTCATGCTGACTGAAGGTCAGAGCCCTGTGTTCCATCACACAGGTGCTGATCAGGGAGCTTCAGCAGAGCTGCATTTGATGTCAAGTTCCATCTGATAGACTCTGATCCCACCTCTTTATAATTCAAACTTCGAGGCAAGTACACACCCCACTGACTACACAACTGCTTCTAGTGAACTATAAAAGCATTCACTCGGCTATAAAATCATTTATGCTTGCAATATTATTATCAGAAACAGACTGAGCAATAAACATTAGGCGGCTTTCCAATTACTTTCCACAGTTAAAAGAGCTCCAAGCCTGCAAGTTCAACTCACAACAAGGTTGCTTTATACTGTCAAGTACTGCACTCTTAGGAGGTAATATTTTAGTCTTATTCTTTTGTTATGCACCCTGGATGGAAGCTTGAAGTACAAACAACAACAACAACAGAAAACATGTCAGAAAGAAAAGTGACATGTACAAGGAAGAGGTAATCATTACAGACTTTATATAAAGTTCATCGTTCTATGTTCTTTGTTCCAGTATATGGAGGAAACAGGACTTCCCCATTTCTCTGAAGTGCATTCTCCTCACACAAAAACACTTGAAACTACAGGCAAGTAAATGTTCAGTTCTTTTGGCAGCCTCTATACATTTGATTTTCAGTGTATTAAAGGTTTCTTCATGTCATTGAAGCTGTCCATTTTCTTTTTTGTGATTTGAGAGGTTTAGGAATAATTTACTATTTTCAGAACAGGAAAGCAGTGATCAACACTGATCTAGTACCCAGCTACCTGCCATTCATCCTTTTCTATCTCCAGAAGAAACCATTAACACCATTTCACACACACCAACAACACAAAACATCAGAGCAAACACCATCAAAAGAGACACAGCATCACTAACCTTCCTGAAAACAGACCTGCTGCATACTCCATACCTCTTGTATTACATCTATTCTAGTACAATTCTAGGGGCTCCTGCCTCTTTTTTCGCTATCACACGTTCCCAGTCCTATATTGGTGTGAAATCTAATGATCAGGCAGCCATGGGACGTACTAAGTCAGCCCTTAGAATCACAGTGCTGAACTATAAGCACTTCCCCTGAACTCAGCCTTCCTTTCCACCTTTCCAAAGTTTTCTGGATTTCAACACTTCCTAAGGTTAATATTAACTTCACATCTACATTTTTATCTTTAATATTTGGGAAAAAATATCGTAGGCCCAGCTATACTCACTCATGTAATGGAAGGACTCCTCATCACGAGCTGGGGAAGCGATTTCCGGGAGGCGGCCATGGCAAGCAGGGGACTGAATCCAGTCTTTGTTTTCATACAGATAGAGAGAGTCTACTCGTAACTTGTAATCTGGCAACTGTTCCTCCAGCATGCTCACCAGCTCGACCTCAGGAAGGTCCTCATTGGAGCAGACATCTGAAAATGGCAGCAAAAGTACATTATTAAATGTATATACAATTTAATAGCATTGCTACAGTATTACACCTTTTATGTACTATAAAATACTTTATAAGCCTTCAGAATGTTTGAAAATAATGAATCGGTATCGGAAAAAATTCCAAAATACTTATTGAATCAGTACTTGATTTACATTGTAGTATTGACAAGTTACTGATCCTGAACTGACACCACAATTTCCTGAAACGCTGGTCTAGCCATGTGTCCCTCCAGCTTCTTGAGTGTGATGTATGTAAGGAGCTTCAGTTTCTATCTCTTCCTCTCCATTGAACTAAAGCACAGACCTACATTTTACCAGCTATTGATTTTCTAAACTTTCATTGACTTTATCTTAGTTGTTACATTTCCCTTTTCTGAAGGAAATTCACATTTTTCGTTTTCTTCTGTTTTATGCATTTGTTTGATAACGGCCATAGACATAAACAATCTTAAAGTAACTACAAAAATCAACTGAATATTGCTTTGAAATCGGAGAACAAGTACAAAATTCCATTATCATCCTTATCTTCTATTATCATCACACTCTGAGAAACATGATACTCAAAATGCTGGAAAGGAAGTTTAACTCTTTCTGTGTTGTATTTTGTTGTGTGTGTGCCCCTTAATCTCTTCACAATCATTGCAAAAATAAAGAACCATTAGTTCTCAGTTGCTAACATACTGCTTATTACAGGTATATGATGATTATGATGATTACCTTTGCAACATTTCCACTCAAGAGGAAGCCTCTCTTCAGTGTCTTTCGGTGGAAAAAATGCCAATGTTGATTATTGACACCGAGAATTTTACAAACACTGTTTCACAGCCCATGCTGACTCTACAAGCAAGTTAAATGGACTCACCACTTTTGTTACCTTGCAACATCACATAAGTGATATAAAGAATGTGAAGTGTAAGGTTGTCTTCATGTTGGTGCTTTACAACACATTAGACACATTCAGGATTTGTAATAGTATTTCTTCAACTTACCAGGGATGCTCTCCAAGCCCCTGCGATCAAAACTCATGAGTCCTTCCTTCACAGTTCACTTCCTTGGAAAGAGCATTCTGTAGTCACATTGTGCACCATTCCTTTATTGCTTTGGTAAAAAGATGGCTTTGGTTTAGAGACAGAGTGAGAGCCATCAAGCCCCAGAGACACTTCACAAATCTGGCATCAACTCACTTCTGTAGGCTGGTTCATACTCCAGATTTACTGCCATCTTAGGACATGCTTATTTCATCTGGGCTATGCTGATCAGCAGAAGTTGCTACAGGATATTTCACGTAAGCTTCACCAGATCCTCTGCTCAGCCATCATCTAAACATAAAACAAAGAGAATGCCAAAGTTTAACAGATATCACTCTTTCAAAAGAGTAAATTAATGTGACTTCCTCTCTTTCAGTCTGAATTTCCTCTCTGCACTATAATTAACTTTTTTTTTATAAGGTAAACAAAGATTTTAATCCTCAGTTTACACAGTACATGAAGCATTAAAATGTATCTTCTCTCTGCAGACATAATATCTCACCTTAAGCACCAACTTTGACAATCACCTATTTGTCTACACCACTCCTCCTCTCTCATATAGTATTTGGTGTGTTCAGGCCAGTCACTGAAATAAGACATTTTCCTTTAATGCTAAAGGACAGCAGCTCCAACTAAACAGAGATTTTCTTCAGGCTACTACATTTACTTACACGGTGGATTCTAAAGGCAGGACTTCCAAACCACCATTCTGAGCACTTTGATTGTTAAAAAAGTAAGTTTGATACAACTGTTTAATTTCTTCTCCTTTAGGAGTCTGTTAATTAAAAATTGGGCCTATCAGAAATTAACCTTGTGGATCGCGACAAAATTCCTGTTTTCTCTTCAGCACAGAAAATATAAACCAGAAAATGCAACCACCATGACTAGTTCAGATAACCTATCAGAACAGTTTAATAAAATAAAAATTCTGCTGTTCCCCTGCCAAGACTAATTAATCAGCTTCCATATAAAATGCAAGAGTAGTTCCAAATGACAGAAAAATACAAAATTCAAGAGAAAAAATATTTCATTTTCCCTTCTCCTCCTCCATTCAGTAAACATAAAATTCCTTTGGAATTTTACATGAATCTAAAATCTGCTCTTAACATTTCTCTAAGATCTCCGATCATCAAGCACAACAATCAGAGGTCTGTCTGGCTGTCTGTAGCAACCTCTCATTTGACAAGATCAAAATGGACAGTGCAGGAGCTTTTTAAAGCAAGCCTGGAGCCTGCTAGTTCATCTGCTTGTAGGCTTTGGCAGGAGACCAAAAAAGAACTTTCTTCCATTAAGGTCAGCTCCTACTTGTGAGCAGTATCTTCTTGTTTTGTCATTTATTTCTTTTTATATGTACTCTGTTTATAAGCTGAAATTACTACCCATATTAGACACTTAATAATACTAAAAACCAGAAAGACTGAGATTTCAGAAACATTTTCTATCTGAATGTATAGCTGCTCCCAGCACTTGTTTATGGGTTTTTTTCTAGAGGCTGTTTTTAAGTGGATTTCTGAAAAGCATGAACTACACACACATCCTTCTCTAAAGCAACTCAATGTAGTATAAAAAAGACATGTAAGAAGACTGGTGTAGATACACAGATGCAAGATGAATTTATTTTGTAATATAAAGAGTCACTGTAGAGCTAGATAAAAGTCCAGCACCATTGGACAGTGTCTTCACAACTTGAAATCTTTTTCCTTTGAGTTGTTAAAATGTAACATTGTAACAATGACTTCTGGTACTTCTCAGGAGTGGATTTAATCTCTCTTGTAAGCGCAAAGCAAAAGCACTGCTTGTTGCAGTTCAATCTCAGTTCAGCCAAAGGGGGAAAAAAAAACCAAACCCAAAAACCAACAAAAGAAGAAAAGTCATTTGGCTTAAAGTTTCCTAGAGCATCAGGCCAACACCAAGCTATTGAATCGAAAGGACAAACTCACTTGGACAATCTTCGAAAACTTTACTACATAAGCAAACACCATAAAAGTTAATGCTTCCATTTTCGATGCTTCTCACAGTTCTGGTTTTGTGTATCACGGGGCAACTTCTGTAGAAATACAATCAGCTGTGCAGTTCCACCCTGACAGTGACTCCAGGACTCTTTTACGCTGCAGCTATAAAATTATTTCCTGACTGCAGATTCCTTCTGCAAGTTACAACTGTAATTAAATACATTTTAATAAACCCCCATAAAATTTACAACGTGGCTTTAAAATATATGACGATGCTGTAAAAAGATGGACTAGAAAGTAAAATCGGTAAATCGTGCAGAAAGGCATGTCCAAATGAGAAAACTTTATCAGGTCTTATTTTTAATCTCTATTTATAAAGATTATTTCCACTGTCAATTTACTATACTGATTCTACAATGACCTACTTCTTAGTAGTTTTGTTCTCCCACCTCCTCATATGCAATTTCCCACTGATGTTTGAGTCCTTTACTAATTAAAGTGAACATGGAAACACCAAGGGGAATTCAGACATTGGAAAACAGCCCACATGCAGGAGTGCTGCTCCCAGGAGGCTTTCTTCAGGGAAGGCTCAAGAGAGATGAAAACATCAGACAACATTTTATGTACATACAAACACATCTATCTCAGTCTGTGGATTTCTGTACTCTCTGAATTAAATTTTACTCCACAAAGTGAGCTTCACATTTCCACTCCCACTTGGCTTCAAGCAGTAAGCTCAAACCAGGAGCAGGCACAGCATGCTTCTCATAGAAGGGAGAACCAGCCCTACGCTTTCTGTATCTGCCCCACAGAATTCAAGTTGCTCTAAGGCTTGCTAGCTCATTTGTGCATGGAAAATTGAAAAAAAAATTTAAAAAAAAAAAGGGCAATGCTGAAGCCCATTCAGACCAAAAAGTTTTTTTAAAAGCATGGAGGGCTATCACTCATAACCCAAGCAACAGTCTTGCTGTTCATCAATGTTATAACAAGACTCGACAAAATCCCAGTGAAAATTGTACAAAAATTAAAGCATAAACATAAAGAAAAAATAAGGGCTGGAAAGACATGTTAAAAACATTACAAGAAATACATCAGTTGTCTACTCAACAGTAAGACAACATTACGCATAGGTTAAAAAAAGAAGAAGTAAAATAATAGGCACATATCCCATTAAACCAATGATCTTTCAACACGTGCTTTGATCTTCGTAGCAAAGAGATAAAAAAGAGTTCTCCTGACCACATGACAGAAGATATTGTTAATTTTTCCTTCAGTGAGTCAGAAGACCTTAGCCAACATCAACTTGCGAAAGCAATACTAAGTAAAGCCTTAGAGAAAGAAAAAATAGATATAAAGCAGTAAAAATTGTTCTTGTCTTTGCAACCACTGCTTTGAGCAATTCAGGATGGATGCAGAAAGACAGCTATGCCATCTCAATTCAGAGTGTAATTCTGAAGACATTCTACCACTAGAGAACTCCAAATTTGAATTATGAGAAAGGCTAGACAGTTACTTTACAACTGAAAATCACAAACATGTTCTTTGTGCATAGAAAGTTGAAAACATACCCAAAATATTGGCATCTAAATTGACAACATCCAAACTTAAAGATAAATATGCTGTTATTCCTGTTTTCTATTTGTTGAGAGTAGCTGGCTCCTCACAAACATTTGCAAAGACTAAACTAGATCTGCTCTGTACAATTCCAGGATGCAAGACATTAGGCCACAAGTAACACAAACAAAATTTTGAAGACAAAGAAGCCTCTAACTTGATTAAGAGAGAAGACAACATCCATTTTCCAAAACGGAGCTAACTGAATGAGTGTATTATTCTGAGATGCCAGCTTTTACTGCTACGTAAATATGCAATTAAAAAAAACTGTATCAAGTCATTAACACAGTACTTTTTCCATTACTAAAATTGGAATGCTGTCAAGCCAGCTAATAACAATCAACAGATTCTGCATTTCAAGGTTAACGAAACAGTTCTATTCTTATAGCAAACATGATCACACCAAATTGCTGCCAAAACATTCCTGGGACTAGTGCTCAGAAGCAGAGGCCAAATCCTTAACACCGCCCAGCATGAGATGAAGGACAAAGGACTATCTACTGAAAAACAAATCTAAGTGAACACAAACTTTGCCTATCACAATTAACACTTGCTGATGCCTAACACCTGTTATTTTCAGTCAATACTGTCCCTACAGAAACCTACTTAGTGCTTGTGTCGCTCTCACGTAAGTAAAAAATTATTTAAAAGAGTATGCCAACACAATCTTAGTAACAAGTATAATAATAATAAACAAACCTGCAACAGACCTTCAACCATAAATAGTACGGTATAAGAAAGGAACTGCAAGAAAACAAAACAAAAACACCTCCTCCACATTTCCTGGATTGTTCGTAATTTGGGCTGTGGTTAAAGCTTCAGAAGCTGGAGAACACCTCTTAGAGAATGATGAACAGCAAGGGGATCATGAAGCTGGCCACAATGTTCCCTCATCCTGCTTTATCCAGAGTTATGCCAGGCCAGGCTCACTTATTCTCCTTGTCAGCCATTTGTAACAGTCGGCATTCTCCAAAGTAGCAACACTACCTGTTAACCACATGTATACATGCTTTATGTATACATGCACACTGCTGAATTCCACAGTTAAGATTTACTTTTTTTCAAGTCCTGCATGTTTGGAGGTTGTCTATACCAATCTTAGCATACAATGTAAAAATACCAAATGCTTAATTGAAGTCTAACTTAATCTGAAACTATGAACGTTGCCTATATTACAGACCCATATAAAGTTTTATTAATTCCTAATTCTTTTCTGTAAGTGCACAATCAAACCATTACTATCTGTATACATCTTTTCTTGCAGCTTTTCTTTTTACAGAAGAAATGAAGTACACACGTGATATTAGGATCACAGAGGAACCAAGAACTATCATGAATTGCGTATTTGTTAGTTTGATTATAAAATATGATTAACGCTCTTAAGAAAAGTGTTCTTAAAGGTTGCAATCAGCTTCTTTTAAAACTAAGCTTGTTCTCTACGAAGCGTACTTGATGGGAACTTGAATAGCATTTAACTGAAATCACTAATGCTTTCAGCTGATGCATGGCTGAGTTCGCCCAAGGAATTCATGTCAGTTCCTTAATATATACCCCAGCCATGGCTCAGCACTTTAAGTTAAAATTCTTTATTTATTAGAATAAACCAGAATGATCTATATGACTCAGTCACTAGAGTATCACTAGCAATCAAACCAGATAAAAGGATGTCTTCTTTTTTGAGCCATCTCTGTGAAAATGCTTTGTTTGTGTCTTCTTGGAAAACAAATCCTGACAGACAGCATCTCTACTGTACAACACTAATACCGGAAGCCTGCTGTTAGAGGCAAACCACGATCAGAAAAGTCTGATTATCCAACACTCTTCAAATGACATTTTCAGATACTCTGAAATTTGATACATTGATACAATTCTAACAGGTGACACTGTCACTACAGAGTTGAAAAAATTCAGGTATTGGAAAATATTTTACTTCAATTTAGCTTCAGTGTTATCAGTGTAATTAAAAAGAAGTCTGCCTATTTTTACTCAGAACCACATCTTTTGAAAGACAACAAGTCTCTGAAAACAACCCTAAGATCAACTGCAGCCTTGCAATGTTGCGTGAGTATATCAAGTATTTGCATCAGACTCATAATCGGTCAACAATAACTGAAGCATAACCAAGAGACAGGCACCTATGCAACAGCTGAAGAATGCATTAAAAAACAAAAACACGAGCATGCCATTACTACACATGGCAGTTCTCCACTAGGGTGGTCGACAGAATAAATGACATTTTCTGACAGATATTCCTACTCCAGTTTAAACAGCTGATCGGAATGTACCCACATGATTACGCGAAGTCGACAAAAGGCAGAATTTCCTTGCCCTCGATACGTAAGCAGGGCAACGACGGGGATGCCGCCGAGCGCTGCCCCCAGGCGCGCTGACACGAACCTCGGTGACGGCGCCCCGGGCCGCTGAAGGTCACACCGGGCACCGCCGGCGGGCACCGCGGCCCCCGCAGCCCGGCCGGAGCAAACGCAGCGCTGCGTTACATTACACCATCACCACCGCCAAAAGAGTCCTGTCAGCTGCCAACACAGAAAAGCACCGGAATTCCTTGTCCGCCCGGGACCGCGGAGCCGGCCCCGGACACCGCCTCACGGTCGGGCACCGCGCCCCGACCCCAAGCAGCCGCAGGGAAAAGCCGCGGCGGGCCCGCCGCACCTCACAGCCCGGGGGTGCCGCGGCTCGGCGGGGAGCGGCCCCGGGGCAGAGCAGGGAGGGCTGACCTGCCGGGGTCACCGCGCGGGGCACGGAGCGCGCCGCTCGCCCTCAGCAGGCACAGCCGGGCCGGGCCGAGCGCTCACTCACCGCCCGCGCTGCGCTCCCTCCGCCGCCGCTCCTTCCCGCTGCAGCCCCGCGTGCCTCCGAGCGCCGGCCGAGCAAGGGCCCCGATGGCTTCCGCTCCGCTCCCGCCCAGAACTACAGCCCCCGGCGCGCCGCCGCCAGTGACGAGCCCACAGCGCGCCGGGCCGCGTGGTGAGAGCAGCCCCCGCCCCTGGGCTCCGGAGGGCCGGGAGCGGGGCGGGACTCGGGGCGGGCGGTGCGGCCGCCGCGCCAGCCCCCGGCCCTGACTTCAGGCGGCGGTAGGAGCGGGAGCTGCCGCCGCGCCCTCAGCCCCGCTGCGAGGGGAGCCGGGCGGGCCGGGCAGAGGGAGCGGCGCACACCGAGCTCGGCAGGCGGCTGCGGGGAGCGGCGCGGGGCCGCCGCGCTGGCGGGAGCGCAGCCCCGTCCCGGCCGCCGCGGGAGGCCGGAGGGAGGCGGGGGCCCCGCGAGGAAGGCAAGGTACGAGCTTAGCGGAGCGAGTGAGGAGCTGCGGGGGAGCCTGCGGGGCGTCCTTCCGCACGTCCCGGTGCTTTGTCACGGACGGATCATTGCGCACGACCGGGAGCCGCCGCAGCCGCTCCAAACGCTGCAGTGGGAGCTGCAGCTCAGCCTCAGCAGAGCCCAGGAACGCGAGTTCGCGGTACCGGCTCTTCTACCGGCTCCGGAGCCTCCACACTGCCCCAGCGCACGGGCACGGGTTTCTGTGTTTCTTCCTGCCCTCCACTGCTGGCTGCCTTTGAAGCTTTGGCCAGGCTGGGCTGAATGTATCATTTTACCTGGGCAACGCTGTCGCTCTGCCGTAAAAAAAAAAGTAAAAAAAAAAGTCTGCGGTACAGAAAGAAAAATGGGGAGACAGGGAAAAGGTTTATGTGGGGACATGATCCAAAACCGTACTGAAAAATGGAAGCAATGTTAAACTACATAAGAAA
The DNA here is from genome assembly GCA_035584735.1 of Pseudotriccus pelzelni. Taxonomy (NCBI): domain Eukaryota; kingdom Metazoa; phylum Chordata; class Aves; order Passeriformes; family Tyrannidae; genus Pseudotriccus; species Pseudotriccus pelzelni. The sequence goes on along the minus strand of JAWMRA010000164.1, from coordinate 27,361,046 downwards.
AACAAAAAATAAAAATCTTAAAATAGTAATGTTATTTGAATAAATGTGTATCGTTGGATGACTCTGTTGGCTGGCTATATGCCTTTGTACTAAGTCTACAATAATTTGACTTTAGTATGTCATAGTTATTAACACTTGATTCTTCAGCTTAGCATTTGTGGTTTCATGTTGCAAGCAGCAGAATAAATTGCCTTGTATAACAGAAAGAGGCATCTCCTTTCCAGGTAGGAGAAGGATGCTGTGGCCACTACAGTGCTGGCCGGTATCTTGAAGCAACTGCATTTTTTTTTTCACTCTGGTACAGACTTCCTCAGTGAAGTCAAGCAAGTTAAACCCTGATCCTCTGAAGGTACCCAGTACCTACTAAGGGTCTCCTTTTGTCTCCATTTGGAATATTTAATAAGGAATTACAGTATATCTTAAAGCAAATTTTTAGGGCAAAAAATATTAAGGATTATGAGTGGCTTGGATATTTGGCACTGAATGGAGTGGTGGGGACCTGTCAGCTTTTGAATAGTGTTGCCTTGATTAAGTAGCATATATAATTTAAATGCAGGCTGTACTCAAGCTTAGCTCCTTAATGAACTGAATTATCAGTTTCTGATACAGTACTTCACCTTTTTAAAGTTAACTGCCATGCAAAAATTGCATGTTAACACGGTCCTATAGCTGACTTTATATCAGCCACCAAGTAGGACTCCTACTGGGGGCTGGGAAGCTGCCTGTCAGAAAAGGACCTGGGGGTGCTGTTTGACAGCTGGCTGAACATGAGCCAGCAGTGCGCCCAGATGGCCAAGGCCAGTGGTATCCTGGCTTGTATCAACAATATCAGTCCGGGAGCAAGACCAGGGAAGTGATTGTCCCTCTGTACTTGGCACCGGTGAGGCGAGGCCACATCTCAAGTACTGTGTTCAGTTTTGAGCCCCCAACAAGAAGAAAGACATTGAGGCACTGGAGGGTGTCCAGAGAAGGGCAGCGGACCTGGAGAAGGGTCTGGAGCACAAGTATTATAAGGAGTAGCTGAAGGAGTTGGACTTGTTTAGCATGGAGAAGAGGAAGCTCGGGGAGTGCCTTCTAAAAACTCTGAAACTTCTCTAAAACTACCTGAAAGGAGATTATAGTGAGGTGGGAGTTGGCCTCTCTCCCAGCTGATAGAATGACAGTAAATAGCCTCAAGTTGCACCAAGGGAGGTTTACACTGGATCTTAGAAAGTTTTCTTCACTGAAAGGATTGTCAAGCATTGGAACAGGCTGTCCAGTGAAGTGGTAGAGTCATCGTCCCTGGTAGTGTTAAAAAACATGCAGATGTGGTGCTTGGGGACAAGGGTTTAGTGGCGGGCCTGGCATTGTTGGGTTAATGGTTGGACTCTGTGATCTTTGAGGTCTTTTCAAACTTCAGTAATTTTACTGCTGAAGACTTGCTTATAGCTTAAGTAAATCAGCTTGGATACACTTCTTAGACATCTCCCTCACTGCCTAAGCTTTCAAAGCATCAGACATAAAGTAAGTCAGCTAGAGGACTTTCAGAGTGGCTACTGGAATCTGTGAGGGAGTTTGCCTAAGTAAAGTGAAAATTATTGGAGTTGCTTCCCCTCCTTTTTTTTTTCTTTAACTGAAATCCCTTACAGTAGTATTTCCTCTCTCACTTGTGAAATGTAAAGTGCAATTGCTTCTGCCTTGCCTTTTTTGTGAGCTAGTTCAGCTGCACACAGCTGAGATCCGACTACCACAGATGTGCGCCTTTAAAATAAGATGGTTTCTTTTCCTACAAACTGCCAGGGATTAATGAATCCATTCTTTTTTACTTTCTGCACTTGTGCAGTTAACTTGCAATTAAATTGTTTGTTCAGAAGTGGCAATAAGATTTCTAAACTCATAAATTAAAAGGGAAACCTTGAGTTGACGTGTAGTCCTCAATGTGGAGTTTGAAATTGATATGCTGCTTAAAGGCCCAATAGAAGCAGGTTTTCCAAGAGCTGGAGTTCTGGGGGTTTGTGTGGGGGTTAACTGACAGGAATCCCTCACAGTTGTGATTAAGGAGATTTATGTTTATCACTGGTTTATGTGTTATCTTACATTGCTACTTTATTTTTCTTTAGGCTAAATGGATGTATATGACTTTTCCCCTGACCTAAAGCGGTTCCATGTCTTGTTTGGTAAGTTTGTCTTTAAAAATTTTGGCTGTTGCACCTTGTTACCCAGTTACAGCTTACTATGAAAAGTTCTGGTGAAATGTCTTGGTTGAGGGGATTTCCACAGTGCTGAAATGTTTATAAACTTTGCTGTATCAACTTTTGGTGAAGGAAACTGCTTAGTATCTCCTCTTCTGCCATGTATGTGCTTTATGCTGTCTCTAACCCTCTTGCTTGACTGACTTGTAGCAGAAGACTTTCTGAACTCCTGCTTATAGGGGCTACTTTTTTATGTTTTCCTACTGCCATGTTTAATAAATTGCGGCAACTTCACAAACATTCACTTGTTTCTGTTCTCAAGGACTGTTCCTGTATTCTACGGACACCAGTTGAATCAATCAGACCAGAAGAGCTATCTCAGAGCAGCATCCATGAATGCCTGGTAAGAAGAAACCTCAACTGCCAAGGTTAAATACAGAGCTGGTACATATTAAAAATAACCTCATTATTTCTTAAACTGTTAGCAGCAAAAATAACCAAAGTACTTGGGGGCTTCCACTGTGGGAGAAGACTACAGGAAATTTAGTGAAATCCTGTGCCAGTTTAAAAACAAACATGGACACAAAAATCTGTAACTCATAAAACTAAGTCTCAGTAATGGTAAAAGCATCAACTTGAATGTTCTGATTTGATACTTAAGATATTAATGATATTTCTGCATTAATATTAAACATGATTAAAAATTGCATAGTCATTTTGAGAACTGTTTTTTCTCACTGTTAGGCTGATTCTGATCTAGCCTGGGTTCCCCCATCTACAGGAAGGAATGAAATGGTATTTTGCTCTTCTAATGTCTCTCATTATGAACTCCAGCTGGAAATAGGTAACATAAGTGTAACTTAAAATATTTCTTCTTCCTGCTAGCAATAGTTTATTGCTCACTGCAGTAAATATTAAATTTGGAAAATATAGAACTATTCTTTTGTCTCCTTAGTTAAGAAAAGCGCCCAGAGCATTGCTCATGTTTCAGTAACCATTTATTTCAAGATATAAGACAAATCAGCAATTACCTGAAATTTTTTCTTGATGTTTGTGCACGTGCACGTCACTTTTTTAAATCTGTCGTATGTGACAATAATACAGCATTAAGTACATCGTGTCTCGTGACTTGGCTACCCAAGGTGATTGTTCTAAGGAAAACTGCCTTGAATCCTATTGTGCATGCACATGTTTCTGTGAATATGCATCTGTTGGTCATTTAGATGTGTAAGTATACTGAAAAATGTTTAAACACTTTTAGTTTTTCTCAAAATAGCAGAGCCATGCTTCAGTTTGCTGCAACTAATTTTGCAACTACTTAAGTTCTTGACATTCTTAAAGAAAAGGTCAGGTTGCTATCAATTGTATTTTTAGAACTGGAAAATTATTTCTAAATATGAAGGCAATGATGTGATGGATCCTTGTATTTTCCAATGTTAAGGTAGCCACTTCTGGTTTCAGGAAGGAGGTTCAACAATTTAACTTCAGTCTACCTTGCACGGCATACACCTACGGACATGCAAGTTGCTGTAAGGATCACAGACCTAGAAAATTGCTCTGAAGAGCATTTGAAAGCCTTACAGGTAAAGCAGCAGCATTTCTGCACAAATGGATGATGGAGACAGTGAAGAATACATATGAGGTTACTGAACACAGGTAGCCTTTGTTTGTATTGAGTCGTTTCAGTCAAGATTTCCCTCCGAAGGAGTAGAATATAATAAACACAAGGCATGTGTAAATTTGAGAGTTGCTTTCTGAAGAAAACAGTTGACAAGTGTTTTAGAAATACTTCTGTAATTGTACAGCGTCTTATTTGAAACATGTTCTGTACTCTGTAGTTAACAAGAAGTCTGGACTATAAACAAACTAGATTTACTTCAGACAAATGCAATTATGGGCAAGTTACTCACATTTCTGTTGCAGGCTATGCACATCACCTGTAATGTTGTATAAACGCACACAGGAAACTGTTCTTTCTACTGATGTAGTTAATGCTCTTCATAAGACTGCTGTCTTGTGGTTAACACATCCACTTTCATTTAATTCCATAGAATGAGGTGGTTTTATCCCACTTTTTCCAGCATCCCAACATAATGACGTTTTGGACAGTGTTTACAGCTGGTAGCTGGCTTTGGGTCATCTCCCCATTCATGGCCTATGGTAAGAACTGTTAACTGCAATTTTGGAATAGGAAAAAGGGCTGGTACAAGTTGGACCACGTGGTCCATGAGAGGTTTTTCTTTAAGAATCTCCTGTCTTGTAGAAAAAACAAGCTTTCCCAAACCACTTGTTCAGAGAAGACTGCTGTACATAACCTTTCTCCCCAGTGAAGACTGCTATTGAAACTTCATTAAATTCCACTTAATCCTAGCACCCACCATATAAGGAATGGTAATTGGGAGATGTATTTGACTTTAGACAACTGATTTTTGACAACAGAAAACCTATCTAGGTTGAATACAGGTTGGGCATAGACTTTCAGTTAACAGAAGCATGATGTGAGTGTGATCTTTGCCTGACGGAACTGGATCAGTTCCATCCATTTAATAACTGTTCTTGATGTACCACAATCAATATAAAGATGAGAATGCCACTCTTGATGAACGTATGTAATGAAGCAAGCACAGACAAGTAATTTAACAAGACTTGTTAGGCTTAGCTAGTTTTTTTTTCACTTTCAGGTTCAGCTGGACACCTGCTGAAGACTTACTTTCCTGAAGGAATGAGTGAAGCTTTGATAGGGAACATTCTGTTTGGTGCAATCAGAGGATTAAATTACATGCACCAGAATGGATATATTCACAGGTAGGAGAATGACTATAGGTAAGAATCAGATTACAGCATCTCAGCTTAAGTATTGTCTCCTCCCTTTCTCTGTATACCCTCTTGTGTCAGACAGCGCAGAAGTATTTTTTTTCAATACAGCAGAACCAAGTTTGTAAAACCTTAAGAGGAGCTATATTCATACATTATTTCAAGCCAGTTGTTACAGGGATAATACCTCTGCCTGGCTTTGTCTCTTTGAAGCAGAAGAGAACCAGGGTTGAAAAATGGGCTTCCTTAGTGTACACCCTTAGCAGGGGAGAAAGGCCCTTCTCCAGTTTCTGGTGCTTTTTTTTCTGGTCATCTCTCCTCTCTCTTGGGACTGTATTAAAAGGACAACTCATACTGAATGAAGGACTTCCATGAAAATAATCTGCTAAATAGAGCTGCATGGTAACATCTCACTATAAGTTAATGAAACGTGAAAGCCTTTGTACTCTAATAGTGCTTTGAGTATTTCTTATTTATGTTACAGGAATATTAAAGCTAGCCATATCCTGATTTCAAAGGATGGGCTGGTTTCTCTCTCTGGTCTAAACAACCTCTACAGTTTAGTTAACAATGGACAGAAGTCAAAGGTGGTATATGATTTCCCCCAGTTCAGTACATCTGTGCTTCCTTGGCTGAGTCCTGAACTACTGAGACAGGTTGGTGTAACACTTCATTTTTCTTCCTCATTTCTCCTCTTCAGCGTCAGTGGCAGTTCTCAACTTCTAACTAAGTCTACTTGTAGAAGTGCAGTGGAAGATGTTGAACTGGAAGTTTTAGAACTACAGTATGTAATGAATTTTTAATTCTCCTAAAGAGAACCAGTTTTAAAGCTGTGGGTAAGGTGATGCTGCACTAAGTCTCTTTACCTGACCTTCCTGGAAACTACAACCATCAGATTTCTAACAAAGCCTGAGGTTTCCCAATTCGATTGTTTCAATACCGTGTAGATTACGGGGTATTAGAATCTTGTCCTGAAACAGACACTTGTATTTTTGTTGGCCCCACTCAGTGGCATCAACGATCAGTAGTGTTTTCTTCCTGTCACAGGATTTGTCTGGGTATAGCATGAAGTCTGACATTTACAGCGTGGGAATTACAGCGTGTGAATTAGCCAATGGACACGTTCCATTTCAGGATATGCCTCGCACTCAGGTATGATGCTGAACTCTTATTTCTACTTCAATCTAACCGTTAGCCCTGTAAGGCGATCCACCTACGTTCTAAGGACCTCGCTGCCACCGTCCAAGCTTGCTTGGCCCCGGCAGATGAACCTTAGGATTAAAGGGTGGGCTCAGTTCCGCGCACACTGTGTCTCACCTAAAAAATCCAATGCGCAGGCTGGAAGGTGTAAAGACCTTCCCCGGATCTTCGTTCGTGAAGACTGGCCATTAAATTTCTACTTCAAAACATGCTGAGCACTTTCTTTTGCTTTTACTCAGAGAAACCAATGCCATTACTGTTGAAGTAGTGGCTACTTTTTTAAGCTTCAGATATGCATGCTTCTTTCTAGAACAAATAATCCTTCCACTCCTGGAGTTTCACAGCTTAGCCTGAACAGCTCTTGTTGAACTCTCACCCTGCTATTCCTTCCTACTAGATGCTGCTGCAAAAGCTGAAAGGTCCCACGTACTATCCTTGGGATATAAATACCTTTCCCCGGGGGGAATCCAGGATGAAGAATTCCCGATCGGGGGTTGATTCTGGAATTGGTGAGAGCATGACACGCACAATGACCAGTGAAAGACTACAAATTCCCTTTTCCAAAACATTTTCACCTGCTTTCCACAACTTGGTAGAACTTTGCTTGCAACAGGACCCTGAGAAAAGGTAACCTTCTGGTGAAAACTAATTTTTTGTCACTTCAATCTAAGACCAAGGGTAACCCACAGTTTAGGATACAGTATTTGCTTGAATGCTGTTCAAGTCAGAATTTCAGACCAGACATACTGTGTGAAACAATTCATTTATGTTTGGTTTTGTAATTTAAGAATTATCTTGTCTGATAAAGGAACTATGCTTTAAGTCATTTGACCCCTGAATTTCTTTTAATATGAACGTGCTTTGTAAAATGCAAAATTAATTTTCGAACATGCACTTTGCCTAAGAAAAAAAGCAGAAATCTGAAATATCCATTTTCAATCCTATGTCTCTTCTGAATGAGGCATTAAATTCCTGGTTAAACAGAAATGTGAAAAAGCCTTTAAAAATAGGTTTCTTCAGTAGTGCTTTCACTACAAATTGAAGCATAGTATGTATGATTTGTGTGCATCCTTTCTCATTCTTCACATTTGTCCCGTGGATGAAAAACCACAGGGCTTAAATTGACTTGTCTGTCTGGCCCATTTCCCAAAAGCAGTATTTTACTTTCCAAAACTTAATTATATTGTTCATTTTATGATTCAGGCCTTCAGCAAGCAGTTTGCTTTCGCATACGTTCTTCAAACAGGTGAGTTTACTACATTTTGTAAAATGGCACAGCTATAATCTAAATAAGCCACAGAAAGAGTTGGATTACAAAATAATTAAGTTACCTGGAGCCAAAAAGCATCCTGTAACAGCATACCTGCTTCAGACTTCTTTTTTTTAACAAAATGGTATTGATAGAGTATAGGAGGCATAAGAGTAATCCATTTCCCCTTTGATAAAGCTGGTTTAACTAAAGTCAGCCTAACTAATAAGAATAATGGTTAATATTCTTAATTTAAATCAGAACTGCAAAGCTAATTTAATTAGTCTTGAAAGACTAATTCAGCTTTATTCTAGAGTGAGGAAACTGAAACCTTGCATCCTGTTATGTCCTGTATTGTAACATGCAAAAACATGGCTCTGATTTCATATGCTTCTGATCAAGTCAGTTGCAAGGTTATGGAGACTTTTATGTGCAGCCCTGTTTTAATTTTTTTTCTTTCTAGATAAAAGAACAAACACAGAATTCACTACTGTCTCTATTGCCACCTCCTATTCAAAATAACAGATCAGAGTTCTTGACACTGCCCTCAACAGCAGTTGGGACTGGACTTGGACATATTACTGCAAATCAAGATGATACAGACTGGGAATTCTAAATAAATACCAAACAACCATACCTCTCCTGTGCTTCAGAGAAGGAAAATGTGATTTGTACTTGCTGCTTTAGTTTGTATAGTTAAAATAGACAAGGTATACTTGAACGTGCCCTGAAGTGGCCAAATTTCATTAACTCCCTCTGTTGGCATCACGAAGTGCAGCATGCCTCGCTCTCTGGCCGTAAGGAAACCTGTATGTAGGGAATGGCTAAATGCTTTCAAACCTCTCTCTTTCAAAGTATTTCTCAACAAGAGAGTTCCTGATGGAACCTTACTGTGTACTGTATTTTCAGCTCATATTGCTGCTGTCCACTTGCCTTTCTGAATCCAGGCTTGGGTATTGTCTGTGATCTTATTTAAACCATCTGTTTGTCTTTTCATTATGACTCAAATCATTTTAGCGAGGAGAAATCCTCCACTTCCAAGTTGAAATTTGAGACAGCACAGGTTAGTTGATTATGTGAATAAATGTTTGTCTCCTAAAAGACATTTTTTCTCTCTTGACATGTTGTTGTATTTGCCAAAAGTTACCTATGCATTGTTTTTCATGCAGTGTTAATACTGCATGTTTCCCAAAGAAGTTAAGCTGCTTGGAAGCATGACTCATGTTCTTGCATTTGTCTATACTCTTAGTACAAATCTGTGCTTTTGCATCTCCATTTATTGTTGTGTCATTTTAGCAGCTAATCTGAGGACTTCTTACTATGCAAAGTAAGTCTCACGTTATAGCAGGTACGGGTTAATTTTGAAGAGTCAAATAATCTAAAGTTACTGTACATATTTTTATTTATACTGTATTGCTGTTCACCACCAGAATTTAACAGAACTTAATACTGTTGTCTTAAAAGAACAGGCAACGTGCATTGAGCTTCACTGGCCCTGCTGCTGGCAAACAAGCCTCTTCTGCAAGGCGTAGTTAAATTCCCATGGATAGATTCAGCACCTAATACCCCTAAGGATCCTAGTGAATTTATCTGTTCTAAGTCAGATGAAAAGCTGTCCTTCTTCTCCCTACAATTCAGTAAGTTCTCATCTCTCACACCATACCAGGCAAATCAAACTGAACAAAAGTAGCTTTCTTTTTTTTAAAAAAGCTTCATATTCTCATCCTGTTGTAGCAAAAGTTGTGTCCCAAAGCCACTGCTATTTTACTGGTGGAAGTTATGACTGTAGTAAAAAAGCATAAATAGATATAGAGATAAAATTAAATTTTCAACATAAACAACATTCCACATTAAGTCTCCAAGCCTTCCACAGCTGAGTTGGTCTGGACCACTGTTTTGCCAGCAGCTTTGCCTCAAGGCCTTGAAGGCCAAATGACCGATATGCAAATATGAGAGAGACATAACATTCTAATTGACTACATAAAAGTATTAACAAACAACTTGAGTCTACTCATTATGCTGTGAAGAGAGCTCTATATTTCTAAAACTAACACATGAAACTTAAGATTAAAAACCTGTCAATAAACTTACCTTATCTGCCTCCATTTATTTCTGTAATTATTGTACTTCCATTTTCACCACAGTCCAGTCATATACAGTCTCTCGTTACTGCAGGAAAGAAATTTCATATTTATTTCAATCATAGGTAAAATAATGGTTGTCTGAACTTGAAAATTACTCTGATAATAAAAATATTAATAACTTAATTGTGTACTCTTGGAGAGAGGATTATTTTCATGTAAATACTATGTTCTTAATTCTTAAGCGTGACAAATTTGGACTGTTTGCAAGTCAAATACATGAGATAGCATCTACAAGTAACTTTTGACTAACAGTACATGTAAAAACCAAGTCAAGTAAGTGAGAACGCACATGAAGTTGTATGTATTTTAATTACAGACCCCTGAATAAATACTCTTAAAAAACCCCAAACCTGTAAAAGACTTCAGGCAGCTTAACTGGCTAGTATTTGTGAGCTTCTTTGAAACAACAGTGCTCCCAACTCCATAAAAATGAACTTGGGTTCTAATAATGTCAGTACAAAGTGATTTAAACAACCATGTGTTCCAGTGGAGTCACTTGGCTGCTGTCTCGTTCTATGGAAAAAAATGAAAAACTTACTTCTGAATGCTGTTCCAATTCTGCACTGACATAACTTTTAAAGAAAAAAATGAAATACAATTTTTTAAAGTTAAAAAGCACAAAAGGCTTTAGTCTTAGAACTACAGCTTGTCAACAACTACAGTATTTTCAAACAAAAGCAATTAAGAGGCACTGTGACTTCTAGTAGCTCTTAAAATAACCAGAAATACTACAAATTAGTCCATGGATTATATTTGCTGAAAGGTTTGATATGATTTTTCTTGTTAACTGTGATTAACTTTCTGTTAAGGAATAATGCAAAATAAATATTAGCATTAAAAAAATGTATAATCATATTGTTAAAAAGGTTTCAACTACCTGCCACTGAAAAGATGATCTTGGAAACAGTTCGTGATCTGCATTGTTAAGAGCCCAGCTGCAGAGACTTTCTATTCCAAGCTCACATCGTTTTAAGCCCAATTATTTATTTATTTATTTATTAGAGCTCTTGTTTCCTCTCACAGCAATGGTGTGTTATGAGAATATGAAGTAGAACTATACTTGGACTTGAAATTTTCAAGTATCTCACATTTAGACTCAATGTGACATATTTTCAAAGGGGCTTATAAAACTAACACATTTGCAAAATCTCTTGGGCAATGAAACAGAAGTTTATAGCCTTTTGAAATACTTGTGAAAACAATGCAAGTGGGTTTTTTTGCTGCCACCTTTCTTTGTGCTAGCATTTAACACTATGTAAAATATTGAAATACCTGTAATAATAGAAAACTTAATATTGTGATGCTCAGTGATGTTGAGTGGCTCACTGTTTTGGTCTGATACCACAGCACTTTGTGAATTTATGACTGAATGGATTAACACAGAAAAAAAATGTGACTTATTCCAAATCAACCTGATTTGCTACACAACCTACTCTAAAAAGTCTCAATGCAATAAATACCCATGGGAGCGAGAGCTATTTCTTCCACTTGATGAACAGAAGTAAATATTTTTTTTAAATTATTGACTTCTACCTTACCTCTCTCTCTTTTACCTACCTACCCCCCTCTTTTCTTCAAGTGGTATCAATGCAGTTTTTAACCTAAAGGATGGGTAAAATCACGGGAAAGCGTTTTCAAACCATTGTTCCGAATGTCTCTGACATGAGGCAGACACCTAAACATACCCTGCCTTTAATGCTAGTAAGTAGCTTTACTAAAGTATATTAGGCTGTCTAATAAACCTCTAAAGCAATTAAGCTAGCTGTAATGACCTGTCCTGATGATGGCCATCCCTATCCTGTATGAATGAGGAAAAACTACTAAAATGCAGAAATAGTACACATCGAGCTAGAAAGACCTCAAAGGACTATGAGTAAGAACCCAGTTTGATGTAACAGACAAGCAAAGCATTAAAGATTTAAAAAGCAAGCACTGAAAAATTGAGGTGGTCTACTAAAAACCTGCTAGCAGGATAACATTTGGTATTTAACATAATTAAACCTGTCCAGAAACTTGAGACAGGATGAAGGAAAGAATATTAGGTTTAAACACGTTCCTGTAGAAACCTCCATCATTCCCAAATGAAAGCAACTAATTCTACTCCATAAATCATGTTTCTTACTCAAAAGTCCCATGAAGTTCCTGAAAAATGGAGTGGTGGTTTTATTTTTATATATGATTACAGAATACACCATTACTACCGGATTTACCCACAAATCCAGATTAATGGAATTAATTTGCCCTTTCATGAAATCCATCTGCAGTAGAGGAGAATGGATTGCTGGCAGGATGCATATGCTTTCCTCTGTTTTGTCAAAATTTATGTAACATATGGGTCAAGAGTGTAAATGCTGAATTTATCTACTACAGTTTATTTTAAAAGTTTTTTTATTCTACGTTCCGATACCAACGATCTTTCCCATTCTCACGTTTCATGAGGTCAAAAATCTCCTTACTGGCAGATTTCCATCAGCCCGTGTGAAATCTAGGAAGTCAGCTATAGATGAGTTTTGCTTTAGTGCTTTAACCTTTGAGGTAGCTGTTGTTCTGCAGTGGCTGAGGGAGCCATCCCCGTCTGCACCGCTGTTTGAGAGCTGTCCGTACCCATCGGAAAGGCCGCGCTCCCTTCCATTGCACTCGACACGGTACAGGAAGACCGCAGGGCATCGTCTGAGCGAGGCGGGAGGACCCTGCAACGCCCCAAGTTTGAAGAAAAGGTTGCGCTAAGTACGGAATTATTAAAGCACGCGGGTTTTTTTTTTTTGCTTGTGGGTAAGAACGCGGGGGGATTCTGGCTTTTGTGGCCGGGTTTGCCCTTTGGGTCGCAGCCCCTGAGGGGCGGGGAGGGGGGTCGGTTCCCTCAGGCCGGTCCGACATGGCGGCGCGAGCGCAGGGCGGGGGCGCCGCTGAGGGCTGAGGCGAGGCGGGGCGGCGGCACCGGCGGCGCTGAACACTAACCGCGCCCAGGGACAATAAAAAGGCTCTCTGCAACTCTCTGTGGACTTACGGACCGAGTTCATGCACTGCCGCACCGAGGAATGCAAGAGCACCTTTAGCACTGCTGTGAGGAAGAAGTAAGAGGCAAGTAAAGCTTAGGCTTAGCTATAGTTACGTACCTGGTGGGTTTCTCTCATCTCCCAAAGCCTTCAGTCGTTTAAGTTAACTCTGCTGCAAATAAGCAAGCGAATAATTCTGACCTAACCATAAACCCTCTAAAGTTCACCTCAGCAATACGACAATTACTTTAAAGAGACACTTGGCAAATTAACGCCGCCTGGCTGCGCCTCGAGAAAGCTGCGTTGAGACAGTAACATTTAAACCAAGTGGAAATTAACCAAATATTAAGTAACTGTCTTCTAAGCAGCAAAATTAGAGCACTTTAGCTTTGGAGGGCCCTTGGAGGCGCTCTGGTGAGGCTGCACAGGGCTTTGCCCTCCCAAGCCTGGGGCAGCCCCAGGGACGGAGCTCCCACAGCGCCTCTGCCCCCCATCCCAAACCCTCAGGCAAAACTCCTGTACATTTTCCTCATGCCGCCTGTGACCGCTTCCACTCATCCCCTCACCGGGCGGCCGCCTTCTTTGCAATCACCCGTTAAGTAGTTAAAGACAGCAATCAAGACTCCCCACTCAATATTCTTCTTTTTTAGGCTACACATATACCAGTAGCCGATTAAATACACTTTACCTGCTACTTTTCAGGAGTTTAGGGTACCTTTTGTGATTGTGCAAGACCATTACAGCAGCAGGAATCTGATGGGAGAGAGAGCAAAGCTGTTTTTTACAACACTGCCATAAATAAGGGGAAAAAAGTTTACCCATGAACACCTGTTCAGACCTTGCTTTATACAAAATATTGGCACGGGGGGGAAAATTAGAGTGATTTATTTTAAACAGACTAAACAACTGGAAACAGGACAAAGTACAGTCATTTCTAACTAGTATAGAGCAATTGTTTAATTGTTTCATATATGTAAAAACAAGAAGTTGGCACCAACATATCCATAATTTTTTCATTAACACAAATGCATTAAAAACAGTGGTCTGGAATGCACAAAGGCATTTCAGTTAAGGCTTCTACAGATATTGCATGTTCTACAATTAAACATCTATTTCATGAACTCATTCTAAAACTTTCCCAGAAACCAAACAAAAAAGCTCAGTTAGACTCATATTCCACTGTGAGGCTTAATGGAACGAAGAATATCTTGTAAAATAGATAATTAGTCATCAAACTGTTTACTGTGCTTTTTTTATGGCAACCTCAACCCTCATTCATTTAAATATGGATATATTCAGACCCTTGCAAAAAGATACACTGGAAAAGCAAGTCTGGATTGAAATATTGATCACATTAAGTTGATTAATTCAATCCATGCTCATCCATCTGAACAAACTGCTGTATTTCACAATGACAGTGAATCTGGCTCTGGGCTAGCATCGCTCTGTCCAAGGGACGCCTGGAAGGCCAATTCCTAATATTAATGTCAGAAATCAAGCAGTGATGTTATCCAAGTTTTTCCTGTACTGACGTGATGCCTTAGCAGCCTTTTGCCTGGTTTTGCCCATATTTTATGGGCAAAATTATATTTCTTACCATACCAAGATGACAGAAGAGTCATGCAGCAAAGAGAAGCCATTATTAATCCCATCTTCAGAAGGTCAGTGATTCTGTAACTCAAACACACCACATCAGAAGGAAGTGTGGTGGCAACCTACATGAGAACACTGTGCCTCAAACCACATCTCCTACAGCCAAATCATTACAAGAATGTCCAGTGCACGACCAAAGGAGAGCAGCACCCTGAATCTCTCCATCTTAATGTACGATGCAGTGCCAGCCATAATTTTCCTCTACAGTTTTGCAAAAATACATACACAAGAGCCATAACAATTTACTAAAGCGTTAAGGGCTTCTTCCCATAACAAACTGAGTGCCCCAGAACACAGCCAACAGCTGTGGAACAACTCTTTTCCCTCACTGCCAGGATTACCACACCATTTAAATGATGTCATGAACGTTGAACTTTGGAATAACTTAAATCCAAGTCCTCAACAAGGCAGCAACACTCCTAATTGTTCATGTTCCCATGTTTGTTTTGAAGCAATTCAGGTAACAGTAAAGGAAGTTAGCACTGAAAGCACAGAAAGCTCTTTGACACTTCCTTTCAAGTCTTTTATCTGGCTACTCTTAATTTCACTACCATAAAAAGTTCAGTAGTTCTCCAGAGAACTTTGACAACTGCACCCCCTTTATAACCACCCGTAGACACATACATTAAGTCAAATTATGCAGAATCACTATGGATTAAATAACATATACAAATAGTTTTTGGGCTTTAAGTGATACTTTCTTGATAAATGGTTTTCAAACTAGCCATTGTCTGTGTCTACTAAGCAGACTGTTTCATCCTTCAATATGCAATGCTTTTCAACCTGCAATGCTTTCATTTTGCCATTTTAATAAAAAAGAAAAAGAACCCTGGCTATCATCATCAAAACCCACCAACTGCCACTATTACTACTACATCACTGCACAGAAGGTGGGTTGCTGCAGAGTTTTGGGTTTGCTTTAATAATCATTTGCTTGTAATTTTAAGAGGAAGTTTCCCATTCCTTCCTAAACACAAAACAAGAATTTGGGGGGGAATCAATCTCCATCAAAATAGGCAGAAGTACAAACATTTTCAACATCTGTGAAATTCAAGTTTCTTTAGCGTGAGCAGTGAATAAATCTGTATGTTCTTGCCATGCAAGATAAGCAAAAATCAGAACACTGTTCTTGTGAATGGCTTTGTAATAGTTATGCATCCTGTCTGCTGAGAAATTAGAGAACATGGATGTATCCTGTTGGCAACACAAAACAACCGTTTGATTAGAAGATGTATTTAGGTGTTTTCATTAACTGACCAAACTGTTGCAACATTAAAGCTTCTTTTACTTGTATCTACATCAACCCGAAAGAACTTGTTAACATCAAGATCTTTGTCAAGAGAACTAAAAGGAGGTTAAAAAAGTGTCCTCTTTTATGGATTATTAAACAAAATCCCTGTCAATTCAATCACGTATTCTAGCAAATACTTTCTATGACACCTAAATGCAGACTATTTTACGCTTACCAACTTGGTGGATTTTATGTTTCCTCTGTTTTGTTATCATCTTCTCTTCCTTAGACTACTTTTGTCATAAGATTTGTTTTAATCTCTAGAGAATATTTAACCAAGTCAGATAAGCTAACTGCTGTCAGCATTAGTAATAAAAGCAGGTTGTTGAAGAATGTTACAACTGCCAAAAAAGCACAGAACACCTGATCTTCTGCAACCCTCTAGTGTCTTTGGCTATGTAGGTAGCAATATTTACAAAATAAACGTTGACTTTTTGCACTAGGGATCATCTGCTTTGTAAAATAAAAAGCAAAAGTATAAAAGTTTTCAATCACATTTGGAAACTGTAACATACATAAAAAGATCAACATGAAATATATACAATACAAAAATACATTTTCTTTCTTTATGAAAATTATAATACATAGCTATAATACACGACATGTTGAACCATCAGTCACAGCTACAATAGTTGCAGGTTCTTGTTCCACACTTATGGCTGGACTCTGGGTATGACATCTCCCTGGGGAAATTCCTCGATTTCAGCATGAAACATCAATTCTAAATGAGAAAAAAATAAATGTTTTCTTTGAAAACTTTCACCTGAATACAATTCCATTACTCCTGAAAAGCATCCTGGCATTTCCCCAAAGCCTCCTGTTTTTTGTTTCAATCATATCAGTAACAACTCAGCAATGACAAGGGACACCACTGTCCTTAGAAAATTACTGTTGCCCCCCCAAAATTAAGAGAACTGGTGACAATGGTAGCAGCTGAGAATATATATAGTACCACCCTGCATTCAACCCGGACACGGAAACAGAACTCTGCAGTACACTGAGGGATTGTTTTGAGAGTGTCAGACTCAGCAAGGAAGATTTCTGTTAGAGACTCGTTCACTTATGGATGTATCGGCTCTATGTCTGAGTCTCAAGTCAGCAACAGCAGCACCTGGCTTAGAAAGCATAATGCCTGAATGACACTGCTCACAGCTGTCACCACGGCAGCTCAGGCACGGCAGACAGCCCAAGGCCGGCAGTGAAGAGCTCCCGGGGGGAGAAGCTGGCTGGGCACACTAAGCAGCTGCTGAGGCAGCCCTGGTGGAGCTCCGTGCTGCTGAGGATCAGTTTTCCCACACCTGGGTTCTCTTATGTCTCTGTACTGCATAGGTGTGCTTTGTCTCGCCACCAGCACGTTCACAGTACGGACCAGGCTGTGTTTGCCAACAGCCTGTCAACATGGTAAAGCTACGCAGTCTCTACATGCAACAACGTGGTTTGAGATTCACGTATTTTTGCTACCCCATCCTTAGCAGACTCAACTTTCTCTATGATTTGGGATAAGTCCTAATGGATTCCTCTCTAGAAATTTCTGAAGCAGTTTTCCAATGGTACTAGGCGCACGTAAACATCAGAAAAGTTCACCAAAACTTGAGTAAAATTCTGCCACTGCATTCTTTGAATAAGTATTATTTTTAAAAATGGGTTTAAAATACAATTTAAACATCTATTATGAATTTTACCATCAAGGACTGTAAAGGCTGCCACTTAGTTATTCATATTTTTTTAACTCATTATTAGAAATAAGCATAGTAACTGGGACCAGCTGAAATACAGACACCTGTACATTAAAATTCTAAAGAAATTTCAGGAAGCATGTTCAGTCTTCAATCTCCCAAACACAAATCTGTGCTTCAATTCATGGTGCTCTTGGGATACCTCATCACTTCTAAGTTGAAACTTCGGATTTTTATGAACAGCGTACCTTCAAGTCACAGGCTGCACGCACTTGACAGGAAAGCTAAGTTATGATACATCTTTTGGATCCCAGTTGGAACACAAAAGGAAGAAGGCCTGGCCTCTAGCAAAACTTCTTCTATGAAAAGAACTTGCTTGTCCCTTCCTGCAGCCTGGACCAACACAAGCAGTCCTCGTTTGAAGTCTTGTTCTGCAAGCGCAAATCTGACTTTTCAAGGCTTGGCTGTTCTCAAAACTATTAACTGAGCTTGAAATGCATTAAGCATTTGCAAAAGGAACATTAATAACACTAGGGAATTTTCTAAAACACAAGTAGAATAAATACATTTCAAATATGTAAAATACTGTTAAAGTAAAACTTATTTTTCCCTTCAATGAAAAGGAGACGTGCTCTCATGTTTCAAAACTCACGTTGCTTCAGACAGGACAAATAAGGCTTTTCTTTCCTTTTTAAATGAATGCTTATCCTTTATAAAACCAAACACAGACACAGCATCCTAAGAAGCATTTGCTGTGGAAGGTTGCTAGGGGGTGCTTGCTTTCACTCAGTCACAAAATTTCTCAGGACTAGCCTTGAACATCAAATGCAGAGCACTTGGTTCAGCAGACAAAAGCTTGATTAAACAAGCTTTATTATAAAACAAGCTTTATTATAAACAATTCCATCTATTAATGTTTCCTACCTTCACTGTGGTCTAGCTCTGGTCGGTAAGACAAGAAAATCCAACTTGTCCCAACTAAAACAGACACTACCAGATTCACCACAACCCATGAATGAACAATTTCTTCCTCTGTACCTGCAGTCCTGGGAAAAACACATTAACCCATCAGTCAGTTCGCTGGTACATAGAGGCTACAGTAATAATTTCAACAGAGTATTATTAAAACAAGCTTGCCAAGCCAGATGCAAAAACAGAACTACTTGTACTGTCATGATGGTCTTGCATTGCAAAGGCCTGGCAAAGAGAATGATTACCAAAGATTTTTCTTTGTGACTCAGCTAAGAAACCCCAATATCTCACAGAGAATGTCCACTGGTAGATTTCAAAAGCAAATTTCTTTTCTTGGCCAAGAGACAGAAATTAAAAATCAAAATGCATGGTCAAATTTTACTTTGGTGAAAAGCACCACAAAATACCATCAGTCCATCTTACTTTGAAGCACTTCCTCCTCAGTCAGCAAGGCAAGTAAACAGCAAGTAGGTAAAGTCTGTTTGGAAGCCAGTGCAAGGACCTGTGTATAGATGCTGTGGGGTGGATGAGATGGGGCTTTAAGATGGTATGATTTAGCTTAGATGGTTAAAAGACACTCTTCTTACTGTCATAAGAGTAGCAGCTTGTAGTTTGGTTACTAGAATCTAGGCTTTTTAATAAACAACTCAACAAACATTTATAGAAGCCCTAAAAGAAAACCCCAAAACTAACTGCCCAAACCAGCAAATTTTCACATAAATGCTTCTGTTCTACTTCTGGTCCAGTTTAAAAACTCGTGCTACTAGAATTCAAGTCAATTAATAGCTATTTCAGAAAGTAACAGCTTTGGATGGGATTGCCTAGGAGGAAACAATGCTTTAGGTTTAAGTGTCAGCTGTGTCTGCTAAGCCCATGCATCCTATGACAGACTACCTCCTTCAAAAACTGTGTTGACTCTCTACAGAACATCAAGCCCTTGAACCCAAAAGGGTTACCTCAGTAGGGTCCCATTTCGCAAGCTAAAGAGATTCTTAGGGTTCCTGCCAGATGACATTTCCAGCATCATTCCAACAGGCTCTCATCTGAGGTATAATGGATTTGCAACCAACATGACCAAACCCATCTTTGAGTTTTTATTTTCCAGTGAAATTATCACAGGTTCAGGACAAGCTCAAACAAAGGCAGGTTTAGGAAGGAAATAGTTCATCAATACTTTCTTATATATATTGTATGACCTCTTCCATCCACCAGCTTGACTAAGGTTCCAAAGTGAGCTACACTGTAATTTACAGAAGTGGTTTCTTAAGTTTCCTACCAGATACTGCCGTTCTCCGAAGGTGGTGTGTAAAGGTTGATTTTGTCACATGTCATCTGTTGGCTTAAGGATAAGATAAGAGCAGCAAAGTACACTGGAAGAAATGGAATCAGTAGTGTCAGATATAAACCCCCAAAATGCTGTCTCATGACACGGTACTAATCACTACATTTTCTTTCCTTTCACTCTACCGCCTCCAATGATAGTCTCCCTAAATTCATTCTTCAACATTTCTGACCCATCAAAGTCTGGTTTCTGCCCTTTTGCAATTCATCAGCTACATCAAAGGTGGCATCTTGTTATTCTGTTTTTTTGTTAGATTTGTGTTCTGTATTCAGAACTGGGAAAGAACTATCTCACTTACCAGTCCCACTAATCCCACTATTGCAAATGCTTTAAAAAAATACTTCACAAAATGTTCACGGCCTTTGCTATTTTCAACTACTAAGTCACTTTTTCTAAAGCAGAAAATAACCAGGAAGGGAGATTTCACTCAAAACAGCATGTAGGAGTTTTCCATTTACCATATTTTCTGGACAACTTCCTATCCACTTCAAAATACTTACAGAAAGAGGCTACTGCTGCTGGGTCTAGGGTAAAAAAGCCCCTCACTGCAACTGAGGCTTTTGCCAAATCAGTCCTGATAACAAAACCAAGAGTCATTAACACAGCCCAGTAATACAATAATTCTGTTCCTCTAGCAGTATTCTATTGTTCTTTTACTTTTTGCAAGATACTTTTTCTGCCTCTGTTAGCGCCTTAATACACACCTATATCCCACACACATGCCAATGGCCCTCATTATGCCAAATCCAAGAAAGACTGAAACAAACAGTACCAGTTCCTTGAAGCAGGGTCCAAGCAATGGACAGAAATTAGTAAGAAAGGTCTGGATGCACAAGTACACCCTTTCTCTGTATAGCCAGCCATGTGTAAAATCATTCTTTAAATATATCACATTAAAGCATCAACAGCAGATCAAAATATGCCATAGAAAGGAAGATATTGTACCCAAATTACACACACCTTTCAAATACAAATGTATTTTACCTGTCAAAGGCTGAGACTGTACTGATAGACAGCAGGAAATAGAACAAACTCTGAGCTGGGTATGCTATCGTCTTATACTGTTCAAGCAGGTTAGAAACTGTGGAAAGCTCATGTCCTGCTAAAATGTAGATAACAACGATGTTCCATACAGCATACCCAGCAAGGAAGCCATGGGTAAAGAGTCCCATCACCCTGAAAGGAGGAAAGAACATTGGATCACTTAATATTTTGAATTAACAAAGACCTATAGATAGATAGGAAAGGCCTATGAACCCATCTGTTCAACCCTGCTTTTCAGAGCCTTTCAGAAATTGTTTCTAAATGCTTTTCCTGATCTAGTTTTAAAAATTCTAAGCAACAAGACTTCTGAATTCCTCCCTTAACAAACTGCACCAGAACCTGAGCACTTAAAGAAAACAAAGATGCTTTGCCTTTGCTTCATTACTGCTTCAAGAATCAAATACTTTCACTCACTGCCTGTAGCTTTCCAAAGGCACTGCCCTTTACACTTAGACAATGGTCTTAAACTTGTCCCCAAGGCAGTCTTTTCATTATCTTCCTTGCTAAGGAAAGCCTTGAAAGGGAAATGCAGGCTCACAGATGAAATACACAAGAGAATAAAATGGTTGTCATCTTTCCATTCTGTATCACAACCACATATTAAAAAAAATACATGATTTTTTGGCTATTGTGTGCAAACTTATTCCCCCAGTCCAATTTCACTCCTCCCTCTTTTTCACCAACCAGGATTTTTCTTTGAGAACTATCTGAATTCAGGTATTTTTATTGTGGTGATACACCTGATGGGTCAGTCTTATTTTCTAATTTTTTTTTGTTGGTCTCTAATATTTTGGTTATTAGACCAGTCTCTTTCAACTCAGATTTTGTCTGAATCTTTGCAATATGACTTTCTTAGTTATTCTTTTCATAACTCTATTTTGCGTGTGATATCTAAACTATAAATACATGTTCCTGACAGCAAATACCAACATCTAGAAGAGTAATAAACTTTCTATCTTTTGCATCCTGAACCACCATTTATTAGTAATATCCAAAAGACATAAAGATACATCTCAGTGGTAGAGAAAGGGCACTAATTTTCAGGGGAAAAAAACCCAACCCAAAACTCCAACACTTATTTCTGCTTATTTAGATCAGAACATTTATCTTTCACCTGAAACTTCGGTGCACCGAGAGGGCAACATCTCTGGTAGTCCACGAAGCCTTGACATCCAGAAGTACATTGATATTTTCAGTGGTTTTAATCAATTCTGCACGGTCAGCTGCCTGAAAACGCCCTGAAAGGATGAGGAAATTAGTTTTAGAGAGTACTGTTACCTTTCATTACCATTTCTGCATTAAAAAGCTGTCAGCATCAGAAGTTCCATCAGAAAATTCTCCTGCCCTTTGTCAGCATACATTGACAGCATACATTGACACCAGGATGCTCTGTCAGAGCGATGATCCCAGTGGTCAGGCTAAGACCTGAATGTGTAGAGAATGTGCAAAGCACTTTGGCAAATTACTGAGTGTTCCCTGGTACAAAAAAACCCCAGCAAAACAACAGAAGAACCCAAATACCCATCCAAAAACTCCCACTGGAAAGACTTTATAAATAATAATTTCTTCTCAAGGTATTGTGACAGTATATAGTCACAGAAGCTCAGCTGGGTACTTTGAGACAGCCTTTTTCACACACACCATGGAATTCAAACATTCAACCAAATATACCAGCACAGCAACACTAGCATTCAGTGTTGACAAATTATCATGCATGTTTATTTCCAAATAATTTCTGTTTCAGAAAACTTTTTCTTTTAAATTCTTCCCAATGCTACAATATTTGGATTTTAAACACAATAATGCTTCCTCCAATTGAGAGAATGTCCTTAAGTTGAATTACAAGATGAACTTACGATTTTTCTCAACAAACACTTTGCTAACAGGCTGGCTAATTCCAGTGGGAGCAGCAAACACAGGCTGCTGATCTGGGCTCTTTCTGTGCTCATCTTCAATGATGTCTTCCTCCTCCACTTCCAGCTCATTGGGGCTCTGCGTTTCGGCCGGCCGAGGCTTCCTGTCAGTACAGAACATACAACGGGGCAGAAAAAGAATAGGAAGGAACATGTAAAACCTAAAGGCCTCTATGAAGATTTAACCTGTCTAACTTGACTGATAAGAACTGACCAGGCTACTGACCTGTGTAATACTACCCCATTTACAATTTCAAGGACTAAAGTTCTCATGGAGTTAATTCACTAAAGCCATAAAGCTAATCCCATGTCAAGAGATTAACAATTAGAATGAACTGGAACAATTGGGGAAAAAATATGGTAACTGGTAAAATTAAGAAAAAGATAGTAAGAATGAAAGAAAGTAGTTACACATTCTAATTTTTTCACATATGTGACTGAACTGTTAGGCTCATCAAAATGTATTCAGAACTGTAATGCATCCAGGTATGCACAGAACAAACAGGTGAAGAAAGTTAGATCTTAACCCTGGAAAGACTGCCACAGGCTGAATGGTATCATGGGCTTCAAGATCTTATGTTTTTGTAATGTGACAATGTAAAATACTACTCAGCCACAGTCACTGTCTCAGGTGTTCCAAATTATGCGCTATACTAGTTTTGTCTCACTTTGTTCTTTTTCTCTGTTTGCGGACCACTGTTTCTTCAGCTTCAGGGACATCCATGCCATTTCCATTCTGAAATAGGGATGCAACATTTTGCTGGGTAAAAGAGGTCTCAGAATCTGAAGATTTAAAAAAAACAAACCCACAACATGAAAGTGTCAGAGCTTTCCTAAAAATGGAAATACATCTATTTAAATATATAAATAGTTGTTATTATATAAACAGAGTGGCAAAAAATCTATGATCTTCTGAGCTCTGAATGATGTAAAGCATCTAATTAATCACTTCCAAAACTGTACTGCCATTATTTTCATGGAGGTTTGGAATCTGACATCAGAAACTGAAACTCTAAGCTGCCAGTCACTCAGAGATTACTTTCAGGTGTTTTAAGTACAACAGCCCATGAAATGCTTTAAGCCACTCCCGTTTCTGCATTACCAGGTTTCATTCAGTGCTCTTTCCAATCTACACTTGTTTCACCTACCAGTGGGTACTTTCTTCTTCTTGCGTTTCCTCTGCGGAGCCACATCCTGGTGTTCAGGAGTGAGGGGCTCACTGCTCTCCGACTGCCGCCGCACCGCGGCTTGGACAATGCCATCTGGAAACCACAGCAAAACATCCAGCAACCTTAACTCAAACAGCCAAGAAAAAGCTGCGGTGTACTACGCTGTGCAAATGTCTGTATTTGCCCAGCTGAGCAACAACTGAGATGAAAAAGCACTGGCTATGAAATATAAGAGTAGGGGGAATGAAATGCCATAAGAAGGAACATGGAAGGGTGACAGCTAACAACCCTCCTTTCACCCTAACAGTTCCATGCTTAGGAGTAAATAAAGTATCCAAGAAGTAGCACAATTCCCATTTGGGCATACAGCAGAGGCCTGACTGAAAGAAATCCACCACAGGAGAGAACTATACCTCTTCTTTCTATGTGCAAAGATTATAATGCAAGTGACAAGCAAAAATTAACAGTTTGTTACAAAGTGATCCACACAGACATGTGCTAAGGCAAAATAGCATCAAATCAAAGGAAAATTTAAATGCTAAACATACTCCACAAGAATAAAGGGAGAAGCAGAAAAACCGCGCTAAAGCATGTTTACTCCAGTGTGAGAGAGGAACTATTATACTTTCAAGGAACTACATTTCCATGAGAGGTTAGCATGAATTCATCAAGTATTCTAGCACCAGTAGCATCAATCTGCATGATCAGAAGAAGAAAGACACGACCAAAAGCAGAAAGTTACTTCTCCGTTTTACATCACGTCTGTTTTTTTATAGCGCTTTCAAAGGCTACCATTTTTATGGTAAGAACTGAATCCATCTTTGTTTCCATTTCAAGCACAAGCAAATAAAATCAGTTTACTGATCAACTATATGGACCCAAGTCAATCGGTTACAGAAATCCACTAGATTCTATTAACATGTTCAGCTTTATCAAAATAGGTCAGACTCATCCAGCTTAAAACAATATGTTTGTTCTGCAGATTTGCTTCTTGTAAAAATACAAAGCTGTGATGCTAGTCATCTTTTAGACTCTTAACTAACTCTTCAATGATAATGGAATGATTAACTTGTGACTTTATTTGGCCAAGGACTGAAATTGAGACAAACTGTTAAATGAGTTTTATCTTAGTTCATTCAAAAATTGAAGCTCTTAACACATTAAATATATGCATCTTACAGCTGGAAATGACTATTTAATGAAGTATGCAAAAAATTTATATAGAAAAAAATAGTAGGAATAAATGAACAGTTTTCAGTCTTGGTAGGACCTTACCTAATGGAGTCTTTCCTTTGGGTTTCCTTTTTTTGGGACGACTGAGTGGAATTTCATCTGCATAACATAAAACAGAAGTATGGGTCCACAGCAAGGAGAAAACTCCATCTGCTTTTTTTAACAGCCATTCTTTTGCAAGTTAAGAAATAGATTCTTTTTTACAAATTATGACATCCTTCACCTTTTACAGGTAAGATGACAATTCACCAGTTCACAGAAGGAGGAGGAGTAGAGAAGATGGTAGGAAAACAGGATTAAGAAATATGTCTCATGTGTGGCAGAAGCTAAATACACACATGCACTTGTGTTAAGTGAAAAAGTCAAGTATTCTCAATAATGCTCTGAAAAATAAACTTATTGGTTAAAGCACAGTAGCAGCATTGCAGTTACCTTGATGAAAATAGCAACAATAAAGAGAACAAAGAAAATGACAGTTCTAGCAATGGCAGTACAGTTATCCATGCAGTTTAAACAATCAGCCTGCATTTACAAAAAATATAAGGCTCCATCTTTACAGAGAGAATGTGTGGCACCAAAGGGAACTACCAATGTTTATAACTCTCTTTAATAACTCACCTTGGCTTCCACTTCACATTTAAGTAGAAAAGGTGTTGACATGCAGTGTAAAAGGGACAAAGATGAGAAGAAAGTTAATTTTGAATGAATTACAATTCACCAGAGTGAAATTCACAGTGCTGCTTCTGTGATTCCTTTCCTTATCCCCGCTCCTCTTTCTGAGCAGTTGTTACAACAGGGTTAAGGGTACAAAGCAATCATCAAGACTCAACACTTTGTTGGTGACTAGGCACAGTTTCTTGATTGGCTGGCTGGGGATCAGATTAAAAGCTTTAATCACCTGGCTAATTAAAACTTGTCTTACTGCCTGATATATAACAAACCAACAAAAGTTATAAAACATCTGAGCCCATACATTACTAAGATGACACACTATATGTCATTGATCATAAACATCACATTTACTTTCAGGTGCTTTGAAAGAATTCTAAAGTACTGTGTCACAACAACTCTACTTCCACACTGAAAAAAAAAAGCCCAATTTTTTACCTATGCTACATCAAACTAGTAGAATATCTAGTCTAATGTCAGAAATTCCTGTTCTGAAGGATTAATAAATAAAAGAATGCATAACAAAACAAAGAGGGAAGTGAAAAGAGATTGGAAAGGACATCACTATAGCAGACATTAAAACTGTAATATTTGTCTGAAACTTTTTAAAGGATTTATCTCTCACTATTACAACTTAAGTGATATAGTAAAATTTCTCAGCCTCTGTAAAGCTTTAAAATCCTTTGCATTCCTTGTAAAGTGTTCTGGAACAAAAATCAGAAAGAGAAGCAATTATTTTTAAAACTGTTATGACTACTTATATGTTTAATAAACATTTCTCTTAATGTCATTACTTTTAAAATCCCTGCAGTACAGCACCACGACCAGTTCCACAGAATGCACTGATTTTACCTTGGCACTGGAGGGAGGGCACGAGGTGGGCACTGAAAGACAAGCGAGAGACAAAAGTCAACTTCTGTCAGCATAAAACCACCTCTCAGAAAACAGCTGTTTGCAGCCGTGGTCGGAACACACGAGGTATGTTTGTTTTGCTTCGTATGCCCCCTAAATGGCTAGACATTCCTGATGGAGATGTTACATAAAAGCAATAGTTAAAAGATGCTGGAATAATATGCCTTTACCAGAGTTCTGATGGGCACTGCATTAGAGACGTGTACCTAACATCTGTGTGTGAGGCACAGCCTGCATTTCAACTTCATTTGGATAATTTTCACTTTTCATGTAAGGTACCACTTTCATAAGAAAGTTTATCAGTCATCCTGTTTAAATATCAGAATACTGCAATAATTTATGCATTCAATATACTTGTACAGTATACAGCATGAGCTCATAGAGTACTTTCTATTAATGAAGGTGTAAATTCAGAATAGTAAAGTCAATAAAAGGAAATAAGCTCAGTTATGAAAATACCTTTAAATATTATAAAATGTTATTTTTAATTTTTATTAATTTTCATGTTTACCAGCAGGTCAAACACGACTAAAATCTAAATATATCTCCTGATAATAGTCTGAAACTGAGCTTGTACCTTTCTCTCATCTAGAAAAAGGCAATTAACTTTTAGATTTTCTATTACACAATTATACTGAAAGAGTATACACGAATAAGTATTTCCCATGCTCAAAAAATTCAGTTGATATCAGAAATAAAAAGGGCTGTAAGACTGGTAAGACTCAAGGATCCACAAACTTACCACTTGTTTCTTTCCCATATCATTTGAAGCTGCTCCCTGAAAGAGGCACTGTGAACTGGTCTATGCTCCCTAACGCTGCTCACATTGAACCTCAGCTAATTCTGAACTAAAAATAAACTTCAGGCAGCCAGGATTAGCTGAATGTGAACCTTCCTGCCCCTGGGTTAGGACCCAGCACTACTCCCATTTGAAACAAGGGTAGTTTGTTCTGTGGCATCAAATGTTACCTGCACTAAAAAACTCGTAACTCCACTTGCTGGTACAGGTTCCTGTAAGCAAGTTTGATTTTGGTTTGTTTACCCAAAGCAAATGAGACATCTCGTGTAAGGAAGGGTTTGTGGGATTAGACCTCAAATCTCTCCCTTGGATTTTGGCCATGTTGAAGACTGACAGCAAGTGCCATTTATACAGGTAAGGAACTGCACACCCTAAGTGGCCCCGAGGACTGGCCACACCATACAACTGTATGAAAAAAACATTGGTAAAGGTCAGAGCTCATTACTTTTATTGTTTACAGCGTTCTTGTGTCAGGAAATACTAAATGTTTAGGATACTTGATATTTTAAAAAACTAAGAGCTAAAAAATCCATTAAAACAAACCAACCAACCAAACCCACAAACCTTCTATACAGCATTCGCTGCATGTGCAGTAGTATGTCAGTATTCTGTAGTACCTACTTTATTACCTTCTATAAATCAACTGAGAAATGAATTGATTTCTGTTATCGTTTATTCCTTGCAACAAAGGCAAGCAGGCAGTAGTTAATACTCATCTGCCCCATCTGTATGACAGTCCCCAGCTCTGCCATACAGATACCAGCTTTGGTCTGTTTGCCGTTTCGCAGTCTGAAGGAACTCACTCCAAGCTCCGTAGAAAGGGTGAGTTTGGGGATAGGTTGCCAGGGTCATTTTGTTGCTGACCGAAGAGCTGCTGAATGCTCTAAGGTAGCCTGAAGGCAAGAGGCGCTCTCAAACCAGCAGGCGCTGCCTCATTCAAACCCTGTGTTCGCACACGTGAGCCACGCCACAAGACGGTGGGACACACCTGGGAACTCAGGGCGGGAAAACCGAGCTACCGAACCCCGCTGGTGTCCATTCCGGAACGCTGGGCGGAAAAGGTTTAAAAGACCTCAGTGTTAAAAAACACTGAACCAGCCTTTACAGAGTTAAAGCTCTGCAGATTATCTTTTGAGAGATTTATATGAAAATATCAAAACAATGAGGAAGCGCTTGCTTGCCAGCCCAGCAGAGGCGCGCACAAACGTGCCACGCTGCATCCCGCGACATCCCCCCTCCGCCTGCCCAGCGGGGCGGGGATGCGGGACGGAGCTACCGCGGCTCCGCTCTCGCCTCTCGCTTCCTCTCCGTCTCCCGGCAGCAGCTGCTGGACCGAGGGCTCCGCGACATCCCTTCAGCAGCAGCGCCCGGCGGGACAAGCTCCCACCTCCCGTGCTCCGCAGCCGGGCGTCCGGGGCTGCAGCCCCGCGGGCCCCTTGGCCGGCGCCCCCCGCCCCAGCCCCGCCGCGCCCTCACCCCGCCGGGGCCCGCCCGCCGCTCCGCCATGGGCCGCGCCCGCCCCGATCGGCTCCGGCTCCGGCTGCGCGGGGAGGAGGAGCCGCCGCTCCTTCCCTTCCGCCCCGCGCCGCGGCTGCGCCCCCCCAGCGGCGGGGAGGAACCGGCCCCGCTCACAGCCTCGACCGCCGGCCCCACGGCCGAGCTACTCGTCCTTCGGAATGCGGGCGAGCAAAATCAAACGGGCGAGAGTGGAAACAGGTTTCTTGTCAACTTCAGCTTGTAGCCAGGGTCACACACTGCTAAATGAAGTTCTGCACTGTAAGCGAGAAAAACAAAAAAAAAAAAAAAAAAGAAGAAAATAACACATGGAAAAAAAGGCAAAGAATCGACAAATACCAGACTAGGCAGGAGTGGGGACCAGCATGGACTAGAAGCACAGAGCTGGCTCTTATCTCACCCTCCAGTGTACTTACCCCACATCAGTGACATGTTGGGACTTAAGTCTCTCCAGTTTTACCTCTAAACAAGGAATACAACCCCTGGCTCTAAAACAAGCAGGCATGGTGACAGCTGTAATATTTGACTTTAAATACCTTCCTTCTAGACTGCTTTACTTGCATTTGTTGATTTTCCTCCAAGGTGAGGTAGGCCAACAGAATAGTAATCTGTGTTCCTCAGGGGACAAGACAGCTGCCACGGGAGGTGAAGAGTGAGGAACTTACTTGCCACAAGCACCCTTTGATGAGGAGAGTGTGCTACCATAGAGCAAACCAGTATGAGAAAGCAAAGAGGGGAAGTCAGAAACCCAAAGTCCAGGTTCTGTCAGTTTGTACTCACTTGAGTTGATGAAACAAAAGAAAAGACATAAGACATGTATTATGAAGGTAACTGTGGTTTCTGGAGAAATTAATATTGTGCCAACATCACTCCCACCTTAAAAGGTGAAAAGGACTAGCAGCAAACCACTACCTTCATAAATAACACTCTCTTCTCACAGACAGTAAGCTAAAAGAGCACACTCTGGACTGAATATTGACTGAATATTGTTTGTGAGTAAGGCTTCCAAAATGTACAGGTATCACAGTACCAGAATGACCATGATAAAAAGAAAGGACTTTTCTGAACCTATGTATAAGCAAATTACACAGATACATCCAACAAAATAGATTTTTCTTTATTCTTGTAATTGAGTGCTCACAGTATTTCCTTTTTTTTTTTGTACAAAAGTGGGTGCAACTTTAACATAAAAAGCTCAAGAGCTACACAGAATGTAGTATGATTATATCTCCTGTAGCAGCTTCTTTCCTAATCCTCTTCCAAATCCCTTACATACAAAGATAAATTCTTGCAATCCTGACATTAGGATTATTCTTGAAGTAAAACATAAGCTGTAATCTTTCTGAAGCTGCCTGCTGCTCAGAATTAGGGCTGAGTGTCTGAGCATATCCATACTGCAGGCACCCACTGGGGCTCGTCCTGTGCACGATGTACTGCGGACAGCAGCTGTGCAGATGCTTCTTGTAAATTGTCATTTACAATCACTTGATCAAAGAACTGACCGAACTGAACTTCCATTTTCTTAGCCGATTCTTCCATCTCCTGTAAATCTTCTTCCTGTGAGGCAGAGTAAGTCTATAAAACTTCAAAAATTTGTGTGGAGAAACCTGCACAGCACCTCCAGAGCACCTTGGGCCACATAAACAGTAGGTGAATAGATAGTGCCAGTCTACTTTATTTCAGCAGAGAATCTTAGGGACTGGAAGGCAAATCCACTAACGCTTGTGTTCTGATCCAGATTTTATTTTATTTCTCCAGTGTTTATGTTTCTTTCTGTCGTAGCCATTATGATTCATTTCCATATAGTTATGGACTGTGGTCTTCAAAATATTAAGATGCTAAACTTGACTATGATTTGCATGGAAATTGTGACAAATTGTGACAAAGCACTACATTGTTCTAAATACAAGGTATGCATTTCCTACAAGCCAGATTTGTGTTTTATCTATGGAACTAGGTATAGAATTAATACTGATACTGCTATTAAACATATGTGATATAATAACACATTCTTATAAATATGTGAAAAAATAGTTTAATAAATTACTGAATTAAGTGCATTCCAGGTAATTCAGTGCAAAAAGTAAATACATGTGTTGACTCAAATGTTGACACAAGGCAGTTAATTAAAACAAAAATATGAAAAATAGCTTCTCCTTTAAAGACATTTTGAAGCAAAATGCCTCAGCCCCCTAGATACAAATTACAACCCTTATGCTTCAGAGCAAATTTGGAGGGGGGACCAAAGATCCTAACCAAATAAGACAAGAATAATTAGATTTGATCCTAAAGACACAATAATCTTTTTTTAACACCGTAAGACAGTAGAACGCATTATGTTCTAAACACAGAATATCAGAGTAATAAACTCATTTCTCTTTTATTCCCAAATCTCACCTTGAACTTCATGTTCACGTAGTAGTCTGTAATGATCCTGGCATTTTTACGGGTCTGCCTCATGCAGCTTATGCTGGGTGGCTTGATGAATATAACGTAGGGCTTTAACTCATGAGTCCGGGCTAATTGTATGCCCTGCAAATGAAGAGTAAAATGAAGTTTAAGTATTTCAAGTGGATTCATCCCACTTTTACTCCCATAAAAGCCAGTTGTTTACAACATGCTGCTATCTCCAGACCTAGGAGGTATCTTTGTCAGGAACACCTATGAGAACATGGTCTCACTTATAATCCCTGGACCAGATATTGTTACCCAACTGTACCATACAAGGTAACCTTATTAGGAGATGCTTTCAACATCAGGGAATGACAGGACAGTGTCATTAACAGATCTCTGCAATCGGCCACATAAAAGATGCATTTGAAACTTGTGCTTTTTTAACTGTTAGGGAGCTACGTTTAGAACAAGTACACCTTTATTGTTCTATATTGGAAGAAAGTATCCTGCTTTCAGAAATCATTGTGCTATGTAACATTCCCTAATGCTAATAAGCATTTTCAAATTCCTGCACAGCAGTGGAACTAGGAATAAAAAAAAAAATCATAGCATGTAAAGCTGGTCAAGCCACTAGATTTAAAATCAAGTATGCAACTCAGCAGTAATTCTCCTAACTCACTGCTATTATTTCATACCCTTCCCAAAACTTGTCCTTTAAACTCACACCCTAAAAACTGATAGTGGCACATCCGTTCAAGTGTCAAGATTACACGCCCCACCATCCAGCACCTCTCTTTCTCCCTTTTGCTTAAAAACGTAACAGAAGAAACCCACAGAGATTTTTAGATCTGAAGACTAAGGTGTGACCTGATCTGCCCCTTACAGCAGTTTGAGTTTTTGAGTAGTACCCTCACAGGTCATGTAACTTAATATCTATTTTAAGCAGCACAAACCCCTGCTAACCTAAGGCTCCAACACACTGACTCTGTGTAATTAGAGGGAAATATCCAAGGTTTACTGAGATATGGTGTCTCTCTTTATATTTGGTTAGAAAATATGTTGAAACACCATAGCCCAAACAGCTCCTAAGTACTATATATGGAAGTAATTCAGAGAAGGTTGGCAAGATTTTGCTGGACACAGCTCTAAGTACCTTAAATATGTGCAAGCCCAGGCTTTTATTACCCTTATCTTCATCAGCAAATTCAGTGCAAAGATAGAAGGAAAAAAAAGGGGTGAATAGTGTCTAAGTGAAGGAGCAGCTTACTCTTAGCTGTTACTTCTGAAGAGAAAAAGAGGCACACTATAATTCCCTGCTTTTGATTGATTACTTTAATAGTTGCTGCTGTTACCAGAAGGTATTCAGAGATTGATGATGGAAGGACAGAATTCTCAACTAACAGGGCTTGGAGAAGGAAGAAATCCCATACAACAGTCTCCACATGAAAGAATAATCCTTACTTTCAGTAAGCATGAAAACTCATTTCTGTACCATCCAAACTGGTCATGCAGCTGCTGGCCTGAAAACAAATGAATTGTCTGGACATACTTGTCACTGTAGTACCACCACCCCCCCCAAGACCCGTGCAAAGAATAATCTATTATTCATAGGCACCATGAGCTAAAGTGAAAAACAAGACAAAGCAACATCATTCCAGTAGCTCGAGAATGTAGAGAAAATTATTTTTCCTTCCAGAAGATTCCCTGCCCCTTTACCACTCACCTGTGGTTCTAAATCTATCACACAGATCTTCCCTTCATCGAGGACTGTTCTCACAGCATCAATACTGGTACCATACAGGTACCCTTTGTATTCCCCATACTCCAGCATTCTGCAACAGGGGTGAGAGAGAAGGACAATGAAAGAGCATTCGAGACTCAGAAAGGTTCCATTTAAAGGTGAAATCTTTAAATGTAATCCAGTGATCAGGACTGAATGCTCATAAAACATAGTGAACATTGATGAACGACCTTCACCTTTGCTCTTCCCTGCTATGCTGGACACAAAAATCAAAACTACTACAATTCAACATCTCCAGATCATGCATTTTTGACTCATCATGTGGTTACAAATTTTGTGATTAGAGGTTGTGATTTTAATGATGCTTGTCATCTACGTACTACAAATAACCTCATAAATCCAAGATCTCGAAGCACTTGGCACAGCTCAATGAGTGTAGCTTCTGGTGCTGAGCTGGTCTGTCTTAGAGAGATTATTGATGTATAAAAAGGAGCAGACAACTTTTTCATGTTTAGCCCTTACAGTTCAGCTGCTTACATGTCATCACTGCAGAGATCCTGCAACAGAGTTGTAGGTCAGGAACAGTTTTGACTCACTGCTCAATTTTCAAAACTCTCCTGGAAACCAGACTGTTAACTCATAACTTACACATCTAATGAGCTCAAGACTAGAGATCCCACTTTCTTTTAGAAGGATTCTGAGATAAAGTGTGGAGGAACCATTTGCAACTGCACAAACACGCTCTTTGAAACAACTGTCTCAAGTAGTTTGACCCAAATTTACAGCAGACATACATAGTAAGAGTGGAAGATCCCAGACTTGGGACCTAAGTACAAAACTGTGTTTTCTTGGATCATGTTAAGTAATAGAAATGTAATTCATCTCTTCTTCTCACCTGTGGCTATACACCATGTTTTCAAAAGTTTCCTTGGATACGTAGTGATATTCACGACCATTCATTTCATAACTTTTCTGAACACGAGTGGTGTCTGAAAGGGGATACACACGCAAAAAAATCAGCTGCAACTTGTAATTTTATAAATGAAAATAAGAACTTCATAAAGGACTATAAATCAGTATTTTCCTAAACAATAACATGAGTTATTTCCATTTGTTAATCCAGAGCAAAAGCCCTAGCTACTCTAATGGTTTCCCAGTGGTAAGTCCTTGAAAGTTATCAAAGCACGACTGTATTTCTTGGAATGGAAGGAGAGTAGTTTAATCCAAATAGCTGACCCAAACCAACTGCTCGGGAACTGATAGCACAACTATTTTTACTCCTCTGAGGTAAAATTAATTAAAGTTCATTCAGAATGAATGAGCCAAATCCCATACGTTTTCCCAACTCGCACCTTCCCCATACCCAGGATCTTAAGCACAAAAGAAGTCCTGAATTTTCAACCAGCTTCAGCTTCATAATTCCCTGTTTGGTTATCTAATTCACAAGAACCAACTAAGCACAGGTAGAAACAATTTCAGTTGTTACGTCAGAAATTAAGCTGCATAAGTCTCATCTGAGACTAGAAGGCTAATAAGGAAAGCTGCAAAGCCTATTAAGCAGCAGCTTTTGTTGCCTTCATTCTCATATCTGATCACTTAAACACTGTGAACTTACAGTATCCCCAAGACACTTTTTTTTTTTTAAAAATCTAGAAAAAGTAAACATCAAGATTAAACAAAATCATGTGGATAACTTTTACCTACATAAAACTTTCAAGGGTTTCAGAAGATGGGACTTGAAAATACCTTTGTCTGATTTGCCACAATGAGATATATCATATTCTAAGCTAATCCTTATGAAAGCAAACAATACTGGTTTTCAGTGGAGCTGAAGAAACAGCCATAAAGCAAAGAGTGTATGAATACACAAAGGCAAGAGGGAGGTACTTGGCATTTCCTAATCATGTTGAAGGAGACAGTGGGGGAAAGAGGAAAAACATGACGTACGAGGTATGGCACTTTGAAACTCTCGTGGGTTACTCGTGATGAGCCTTCGCCTTAGTTCATTCACACCAACTCCTGGGGGACCTGGAGAGTTGGAAAAGCAACTAATATTAGTAACAGGGTACAAATCTCTTCCCAGCAATACAGCTGTGCCCAGGAGGCAACTCAGCAATAGTATTTTTAAAGAAAAAAAATTATCTTATAATTTCAGACTTAGAAAGGACAGTGAAGATTTGCCTTTACCCAGTTCGCTTTATGAGCACTCTGGTACACTGAGGAACAGCAGGTTTCCTTCAGCCACTGTCATCAAAGTCTGCTTGGGAGCTTGCAGCCCACTTAATACAGTATTTCCTATAGCAAGCACTATTAAAGGCATCTTTAACTTTCCATACAGTCCATGACTGAGACTGTTCTAGTCTGGAGTTAAATTTCAAACATTCTTCTTAGTGTTGTCATATCTATGCACTTAACACCACTTGTAGAAATGCCTCCACATAAAGATGTTTTCTAATAAGTTACAAATGACTTCTCATCTTTTTCAGTCCCAACTGAATATAAAACTGAACCACTTCCCTATTAAACTCCATTATCAGCCAGCATTCATAACTGCATAGTTTCTTCTAAGGACTTTATTATTATTTTTTTAAACACTCATTATCTCAAGCAAAGAAGATGATATTTACATTGAATTTTAAAACCAATAATGGGGTCAAATTACAACGATTCTTGAAATGTTGCTCTGAGAGCTACCTGCCCAGTCAGCAACCGCCGCAATCCGCTGCAGGAAACCTCAGTGGTCAGACCATGACTGACTTTCCTCCCCTCTGGCACTAGGGTGTGACCTTGGCCTGAGAAGGTAACGAACCCCTTACCCACGAGTATGATGAGTCTGTTGCGGTCCGTCGGGTGCCGCTGGTACCTCACCACCTCCTCATAGGGAGCTGCAAGGGAGCTGTAGCAGCTGCTGGGGCACCGCGTGTAACACGACTGCTGGTTGATCCGGGCTTTCCTGCGGCACAGGCGCAGACTCCTACGGAAACCAGCTGTGAGGGCAAAGACATCAGGGCTGGAAAACACACCCCAGGTGCAGGCAACTAGTTCTGTAGCCTGGAGGGTCTCTTCTTCAGCCACAAACATAGCACTCCTTTTGAGCTTTTTGCAAGATGAATGGTAGTGAATTACCTTGCTGCATTTGTTCTGACAGGCTGAGAGAACCTCTGAGCATTAAATGACAGCTAAAGAGTAGGCAAAAGTCACCTGAATATTAGACCAGAATTAAAGACCACCAAAAGATCCTCAAAACAAGCTGAAAGAGAAGTTTCTGACTACATGAAGCATCCCTAGGGAACAGGCCAACTTTTTTTATAGTGTGTCTGGTTCATTCCCATGAAGCAAGTTGGGAACATTTGCTCCAGCCTCCAGAATGTGTATTTTGAAGGTCACTAAGGTTTAGTATCAGGGATAGGTTTGTGGCCCCAGTTTGCCATCCAGCTCTGAAAACTTCACACAGAGGTCTGCTTTGCTAACGAGAGCCCTCATGATTATTCTCAGTGGATGACAGACAACACCACACAAAATTAATCATGAAGTCAAATTTCAATAGCAGTGGCCAAGTCTTGGCAGAAACCTAACAGGAAGGCAGATTTAAGTGGAGAGAATTAGCATCATTAGGAGGAAAGAGACTTCTTAAAGTTTGGAAAACAGAGTAAAGAGAATTCCATTTAGTAAGTCTTTAGGTGATATAAAGAACAAAGCATTTTATTTAACCTCAGACAAGCACTTAATCTAGATCAAGTCTCGATTATCTTACTTATCTTTAGTCACTGCATACCAATAAAGACTCGTTGACCAAATTCACCAAATTCTTCCTCTTCTAGAATACAAAGAACAAATACTCGTGAAATAAAAAGGAACAGTGAAAGCTTATAAATTAGATGGATAACAAGCATTGCTGATTCCAAAGGAAAAAAAGTTTCAGTAAACATATGGAAATATCAAGCCTAACGTAATTTTTAATAAGCACAATATTCCATAATACAAAATATTAAAGTATTTCACATGACCAATGACCAATTCAAAGGGACCATGTTTCTGTAAGAGAAAAAATAAATTTAGAAAGTCTTGGTACTTTCTAAATTAGATTTGAAACTCACCATTTCATTGTTTCATTCCTAAGATAACTAGATGCCAGATAATGTTTTGAAATTGAAATTGGTGAAAAAACCTTCACCTAATTTAAGCTTTTAGGTGAAACATATCTTACAAGAATTCTTTAGTTAAAACAATAAGCAGCAAGTCAGTACCTCAAAATCAGAAACAAATAATTTATAACTAACTTCTGCCCAATAGCATGTTTGGAAAATGCAACTTGCATCTGTGTTCCAACATGTCAGCCTAATCTGTTTCCTCTGAGTCTTTCTGTCCCCATTCTCATGCTGTTCCTCATGAAGGCTTTACTATTCAGGTGAGACTTCTAAACTTCTGCATGCATTTTTTTAAAAAATTAAATCTCTTCTATAAGGCTCAAAAATACCAATTTCCCAACAGACCAATGCTCTAAAAGTTTAGAAACTATTTTAGAAAGGTGATTTGAAAACATATAACCAAGGAAAAATTTCCTAATTCCCCCTAATCCCGCATGTAGTTATTCAAACTGTGTATTCTCTTTATTTTGGCCTTATTAAAGCCAGAATGAGACACAGAAGACATAGGCATGTCTTTAAAAGCAGTAAGTGTTTCAAGAAAGGAACGTTTTCTTTTGCAAACTGTGAAATGCTTTCAGCACTAGATTCTTTGATTTACAGTTCTCATAAACATGCAAGTATTGAAACAATACTAGATGCATATTAGTTACCCTTTCACATCTATGCACTCTTCCCTACTTGTACCTCTACAGTACAGTTTTATTCCTACATTTCTATATGGACTAAAAACTTGTTTATGACTGTAGAAAAAAATTACTTGGCACAAAGGTGCTCATTCAGGGCAATGTTCAGAGTACTGTTCAG
Source organism: Pseudotriccus pelzelni (assembly GCA_035584735.1). Classification (NCBI taxonomy): domain Eukaryota; kingdom Metazoa; phylum Chordata; class Aves; order Passeriformes; family Tyrannidae; genus Pseudotriccus; species Pseudotriccus pelzelni. The sequence goes on along the minus strand of JAWMRA010000164.1, from coordinate 27,323,197 downwards.
CTGACATATGCCCATATCCTTTCTATCTTTGGGTCTCTTGAGCCAGCATTCAAACAGTTTTATGTATTTCTGCTTTATCTATACTCTGTTCTATGGTATTGGAGTGCAGTGTGGAATCCTACAGGGAACAAGCAACTCAGCTACTGGCTATTGCAAGAAGAGTGGTAGTTCCCGGTAAAGCAATAAACACAGAAATTGTATCAGATTACTGTTTACAGAAGACAGGGAGAAAAAAGTTATGTTACCTTCTTTAAGCTCCTCTGCACATTCAGATAGAGACAGACATAAAACAATTAGTTTTGAGAAGACAGTCTATACTATGATTTTTAAAAAAAGCCAACCAGCATTGTCTAGCACATTTAGGGAATGTAGAAAACAGGTACTGCAGACTTTATATCTAAAACATGCCTCTTTCAGCGTGAATTTTTAATTCTCAAAGTATGAGAGACTCAGCTGCAGCATCTATGTCAGTATTGTACTGCAAAATACGTCTACAACTACTGTTTAAAATGTAGAATAGCAAATATTTGCACCTTTATTCCTCTGACTGTCTGGATGCAGCAGAGAGCTGACTCAGCACTGAGCAGTGAATAGGATTTGCTACAGTAATCCCCAAGTGCAGCTTTCAGACACATCCTAGCCTGGAAACAAAAGGCTGCCCTGGAGACCTGCTGGTTCTGTCCTAAAAGCTTTGGGCATTGCTTGAGAGGTGGAAGAGAACAAACCACCTGTGATAAGAGAAGAAGATGCAACGGGCAAGTAGGGACCTTGTGGAGAAGAGCAAGTATAAGGTCGAATGACATTTTCTCCACAAGATTACCAAATATTTCAAATGAGAAGTTTAGCAGTAGAGTTCTTTCAGTGGAAAAATGATTTATTGTGGAAGACGTAAGTTTTGCAGAACTCTGAACGTGCTGTAAACAGGTAGCTGTTGCCTAAATTTAAAAAAAAATTCCCATATTGGCTTGGTTTTATGTTTTAGACATAAATAATTCATTTTATAAGTGTTTTGCTTTCCTGTGCGCCATCCATGCACACAATCAGGAAGCCGGAACAGCTTTCCTCTTTACCACGTCAGCTCTTAGAGGCACTGGGGATTCAGGCCTCCGTATTCCCCTAAAGTAATCCAATTATCCACTGACATCAGTGCACACAGCTTGCACGGGTATAACTGAGCAGGATTTGATGACCAGACCTGGTGCTGGTGCACGAGAAGAGACACTCACGCTTGTGGCATAACAGGACAAAAACCTTACTGCTGAGGGAATCAGAAAACAAGAGGAAGACTTCAGGCAACGGGATTTCACATAATGGCTTTTCAAGCCACAACAGCTTCTGAAGCTAAGATGACATCTTGGTTTTTGAGACACCTGTGTGTCTCTGGACACCCTTCTCTCAGCAGAACAATAGCAAGGGATTTAGGGTTAGGTCAGAGGAACTCACCTGACTCAAATGTTTCTTCATCTTGTTTAGTAATCCAGGCAGCAAAGGTATTAAAATAAATTTAAAATTTACTCCTTTTCCTTCCAAATAATTTCAGAATCAGATATCAGTTTTCCAGCTCCTGTCTGTCTGTCCCACATATACTTTCCCCAGATCCATCTACTCTGAGGTGGCAAAATACAGCTCACCATACGTGAATTAACTGCCTCATGTCTTTCCACCCAGTCCTACAGGATCACATCCCTCCAGGAGAGCTTTCTGAATTACCTTGGGAGAAGGAAGAATAAACTGTGCTGCTTTTAGCCTTCACACGTAGTATTCACATATGAAAGCCCAGTGCCTAAAACCCCATTCTCCTGAGATCAGTTTCTTGACAATGACTTGTGTGGGTTCTCCAAGACTACAATAATCCGTGGCATTAAATATACAATAGGCAAAAACCGATAGTAACGTAACAGCCACAGTGCAAAACTTGCGCCAGGGAGGTTGGATCTCATTCAAGCACGTATTTTTGCACTGGTCCTCTTTTCAGCACAATGCTTGGCTAGAAGTACTGTACACCGGAACTGCAAATAGCTCATTTTAATGCACTGATACTGGGTGAAGTTTCCAGGGTATGACAGATAGAATTTTCTAATATTAAGTAGGAGAATAAGTGGTTTTATCTGGGAAATAAAACAAGGCTTTTAACTAGCTACTTCCTTGAAGCAAATAAAATAATCTCAAGTGAATTCAGTTACCTGTTTCCACACACTTCTCGTCAATCTGCATGTCGTCCTCTACAGGTCAACACAAGGGAAAAAAATTCGTCTGAATCAGAAAAACAACCTTACAGATCTTACAAGACTGAACTCAGACATCAGAAAGAAAATATGTGAAGCTCATATCATCTTAGATTTAGATGTCTTTAAGGATTTTAACTGTTAACTCCAATTTACTGATGTTCCTTGTCTTCAGTGAGCAAAAGGTTCTTCTTAACGAGTGCTCTGAAGGACGTGTGGCAAAGAGGCAAACATGTCTAATTTGAATTCTCCTCTTGAAATAATGAAAGGTTTAATGGAAGAAAATGAAAAGATGGATTCAGCTCCCTCTCAATCCCCAGCCCACATCCATTCATGCCCCTGAAAGATGATCACATGGGCTCAGGATGCTGCACTGTTTGTGTGCTCTGTTCTGTGCCCCTCCAGACAGGCCCAGTGGGAGCTGTTTTGCAGTTACAGGGCAATCATCACTATCTGTCAACCCCATTCTGCCCATGAGCATCCTTTAAAGAAAAGCTCTCTCAGAGCTGCTCAGGAGAGAAGGAAGGAGAGGAAAAGAGAAAGAGGAAATGTTGCCTTTCTTTCCTCAAGGAACCCATCCAAACTGTCAGTTCCCTAACAGATAATGCCCAGCTAAAGTTTCCACTTTAGGGCAATGTAAGCATCTACCTTTCCAGGTGAAAAAAGGCTGAATTTCAATTATGTTAAGCACACAACATGCTAAGAACTTGGGTTTCTTTTGCATGTATTTATCAAAATGCCTCATTTCTGACAACTTTTTAAAAAGCCTTTAAAGCCATGTGCTATCTTGGTTCCAGGTACAGAAATGCAGTGCTGTCCAGATTGATTTCCTACCTTCTTCCACAGTGCTTACTGCTCACAGCGTATCCATTGAAGCAGTTAAAATGCAATAAAATTATGGTGAAAGAGAGCTCAGCTCTAACAAACAAAGCAATCAGTGCAAGAGGAATCCCAGGGAATGAAACATTCTCCCTCTGGGATTTATCACAGGAGAAAAATTTCATACTTCCATAAAGAACCATAGAAGAAAATAGGGAGAAAGAAAACAGGAAGAACTTTTTTTTTTTCTGGGAATAACTACATGTTTTCAGAAAGTTAGAGTTGGCAGAGGATAATATTTCTGCTGGATTGTTACTGTGAATAAACTAAAGGGCACCATAGCTTATCTCAGACCTCAAGAAAAGAAGTTCCAGCTTTCTCTCAATAGCTTTGATGACAAAGAAACATTCTAAACATTGCATGGCACTTTTCAGTGCAGAACTGGAAAGCCAGGATGCTACAGTTGTCACCTCAAGACTTACTTACACCCAATTATCCTAGGGAGAGCTGGCTCTCCTGGTGAGCTCCTAGATCTTACAGACTTCAACTAAGTTCAGTTCACAGCTTCTCTCATAGTCAGATCCCAGGTACACTGGAGACAGCCACCTCCACCACCAGTATTCCAGGTACAATTCTCATGAAGTATTTTCTCTGGAGATAGTTAACACGTTTCTGAGGTTACCATTTGGCTCCAGAAACAATGTCTTTGGATCAAACTGAATTGTATGAGCTTCTATTTCAGTATCCCTGAAACAAAGACAAGATCTTTCTCTCCTAGTGTACCATTCAAGTAACTTTTTACTCACACATTGATGATTTGAGACAGAGATGGGGCTGGAAGGGCTGAGACCACCAGAATTCTCGCTGCTTCCTACATAAAAATAAATTTATCACAGTTAAAGAAACAAGACAGACCACAGGCACATTATGCTTTAGCCAGATTCACTGCTTACACACAAGATCAATCAGTACTGAACTGAGAGAGGACAACAAGACTTGAAACATTACCAATGTTTTAGCCCACTGCAGAGTCCTGAAAGAAAGCGACGGCCTATCAGAACTGTTGAAAGGCAATTCCCAAATCAGCAGCCCCAAAGTACTGAGACTTTACATGAAAGGACAGGAATATAAGCCATACTGTGGTACAGACATCTGGAAGTAGAAGACTGTGCTACTGCTGGGGTAGCAGCACTGCTGCCTCAGTTACTGCAGAGCCAACTGCTTGCAGCCTGAATCAAACCCAGCCTGATTTCAACTTGCACTACACAGATCACAGGGAGGTTTATTAGAGTACAAAGTGGAGCTTATCGTCTACAATTGCACAGCCCCGTGTTATCCTGGGGGCGACACAGACAGGACATGTGGTTACAGGATCAAATTGAGAACTGTGCTACAGCAGTTTAGGAACTGCAATTCTGAAAGTGTGTAGTGTAAAAATAATGGGCTATTTATGCAGAAAATAATAGGCAAAAGATCCTTGTTCTTCCTTGAGCATTTTGTGGGGTTTTTTTCCTCTCTCCTTTCTTTTAATCAGGTCTACTTGGGTGTGACTAAAGCTGAAGAGGTCACTCGTGCCTCACAGGAAATCTTTAAAAAAAATACTATACTTTTAGTATCCCACTCTTCCCCCTGCCTTTTTTTTTTAATCACAGATGATAGCCCTTAATAGTCCCTCCATTTCCACGAATCTTTCAGCTGCTACACTCCCCTAGATGTCTTAGCAACTAGCACAGACACTAGGCAACTGCTGCCAACTTCTTAGACGGCAATTTAAGGTGATGCAGGTGCTTTCAAAAGCTTGTTTTCACATAGGTGCTCTTAAGGGAAGAAGAGAACAGAAAGATGTTTGTCAGATGTCACTCTGAATCATACTGCTATAAAATGTGGGAAAATTTTAAATGACAAAGTCTGAATAACTGGCTAATTTTTGAACTAGAGATCAGGCAAACTGTGAATTCTTTACCTTTTCAGAAGATGATTTGAGGGTATGAGTCCAGCACAGGCACTGAGATCTGAAACTTTCCTGGCCTGCCACCAGAGAGCATCATTCTGATCCACAATCTGCAGTATTTCACCTTTCTTAAAGGGCAAACCTGCATCAGCACATGGTATGGCCGGATCTTGCAAAGGCCAGTAATCTGCCATTGCTCGCACATAAAGCTGGTGAACAAAATATACAAGAGTAAGAGCAAGACAGGCTTAGAACAGATGCAACATGAGCTTTACAATTGCAGGGTCAGATTTTGCTGCAACTTAAAGTCAATTAATGATGAAGTCAGGTTTTAAAAACCAGATCAAGCCCCAAACCCTATCTGTTCATTAAGGGAGGAGAAAACAATTAATCTCATACACTGTGAAAAGAATTGACCCTCAACCTGTAGATCACTCTGAAAATGCCCTTGTTACACAACTACATTTCCACTTACTGTCTTTACTGCTTCAGCAACAACACAGTGATGTCAGCTGAGAGGTGGCCATAAAGGCAAGGCAACATTCTAAGGACTGCAATAAACTTCTAGACAACATCATTTCTTTGTGTCACACAATTAGGAATTATTGCAGTAACTGTTTGCAGCAACAATCAGGAAAAAGAAGAAGAATGTTTCTTACTGTTGTTTGGTTGCTGACAGGCCGATCAGAAACTGGAATTAATTTGAACATAATTGTCCCCTGAGACAGGGCCTAAGTGATTAGAAAAGAATTAAAATATGGTAGGTATTCAACATAAATAAACACTGGCAGCACAAGTTTAACCCAATACAGCTTTGAGGTTACTATAATGTCTGTATTACAGATTGAATTTAGGTAGAGTCAATGTATCAATACTATATTTTTTCCAAAAGAAACTCAAGAATAAAACAAAGTTTTGCTAAATCTTTTTAATTCAATGCTTCATTATAAATATATATAATTTCAGCATTAATTCATACCAAATCTTTCTACTGAAATCTTGTTTAAATTAGCAGCTGGGTCTGGTTAGACAAGTGATGTAAGGAAACAGTAACGAAACAACCTAAATTTTCTGTTAAAGATTTCAGACTTTCTCCTGTAAGAGAGTGTGTAAAAGAGACAGCATTCAGATAATCTTAAGGTACAAAGTAGAAAAAATATTTTAAAAATATTAAATACCAGAATATTAATAACTTGCTCAGGCTCAAGTCCCTCAACAGGAACTCCATTTACTTCCACCAGTTTGTCTCCAGCGTACAGCAACCCTACAGTGAGAGCAAACATGAAAACCACAGGAGTTTCATCACAGCACGGATTATCTTGGGCAGGCAAGGCAGGGTCACACAGATATACCACAGCTTTGGAAATCAGCATCAAAAGTTTCCATACACCAGGTACGCAGGAAGGCATTTAGGATTTAGGTTGCATTGCCCCTGGAGGGGACTGCAGACTCTGTGGGTCACAAGAAGCTTGTGTATGATTCAGTTCTCTTATTTCCTCCCACCTCCCCCATACAACATCTTTACATTCTACTGATGATTTGCCTTAAAGTAGCATGAACATTTTAATATAGCTCCATTTCCCAAAGTAATCTCTGAACCTATTCTAGCTCAACCCATTATATTAATAGACCATGAGACTTGGAATCAGACCCTCAAAAACTCCAGGTATAGAGTGAGGTCTTGGGACTCCTCTCTGTCCTTTACATTAAAATCTTCACAATATTGTTTTCTTTTCCATTTTCCTTTAACTAAACATTAGTCAAAATTGGAACTTAATCAGCTATTTTAAACAAGCTGGGTTTTCTTCTCTATACAAAGTCCAGAAAATACTAAAAGCAATGATTTTATAATAATTACAGTTGAATTTTACTTCTGATGTCTTACATTTTAATTACATTGCATTTCCTAAGGGACATGGAATACATTCAATTCTAGGATGACAAAGTAGTAACATTTCCAAGGAAACTCCTTGGAAGATCGCTTAGCAACTAATGCTGCCAAAGTGTTTAGTAGACTTGTGCCAAGAAGTATTACTACATATTCCTTAAAGCCCATTATCTTATAGAATCACAAATGGCAGATGTTTTCCATTTGTCCATTAGGGAACGAGCTGCTGGTATTGATACTACACTGCAGTTTGGGATCTCCAGGTATTGGTGCCAAGAATAATTATTGAAAACTGGATTTGTATCTCAACTCAGTCTCAAACAGCACATTTATCTGAAAATTAATGAAGCCGCAATCAAAGTCACTGCAGATATCACTATTTACAGAGCTGTCCAGTGCACACACCTTCTGGCTCTATAGTGGAACACTAATTGTAGAAGCTAAGCTGTTATCTTCAAATATCTTATTTTTCAAGTTCAGCTTTATGTACCACTTTATTTATTTCAAATTCCACGTACCACTTCTGTCTGCCAGGCCACCATGGATCACACGGGCAACCGTGATGTCCCCTGTTATCTCGTGGCGTTTAATGGTGGCACCCTGGCAAAAAGGAACAAAGAGAAAACACACTGATCACTGAAGGACCTCGCTGAGATTCCTTCCATATCACAAGTCTGATCTTCACAATGACAAAAAGGCACTGAAAGATACAGCTTTTTTTAACACAACTTCCATCACACTAAAATAACCTCAATGACTGACTGTAAGAAATCTTATCTATCTCAGTATTACAGCTGTCTTCTCCTAAAACAGACTAGCTAAGCTATACAGTGTTTGCTGCTTATGAACACAGATGATATCTAAAGGACTTTCAGAGTCTCTCCTCCTTTCATTTCTACTTTGGCCAAGGGAATAGTTCTAAATTCAGGTTGGTTTTATCCCATGTAATGAAAATGCGTCTGCCAAATGTTCCAACCCCAAGCAGACAAGGCACTGTACATCTCCAGTTGTACCTGCACTGTGCAGGACTAAGATGGGCTCCTAAGGCCCTTTCCAAGATCAACAATTCTGTAAAAACTGGACAAAAATGCACACAATCTCTGCGACATTCCTGGAAAGAAACCAATGTGCATTTGATGCATTATCAATGCTTGTCTAAGTTAAAATAATTTGACAGATACCAGAAAGCTCCCTCACCAGAGGCTGGTTGTTCTTCACTAAGCAGACAATCCTCATAGCTTCTTCATTTTCAGGTATGTTGTCTGGCAGCGGTGGAAGGGTTGGTTCAAAATCTTTCTGGGCCACAGCATCATGAGCAGATAGCAAAGCCTGTTACAAACAAAACCTAGCAAATCAACCAACCCATAAGCAAAGATCAGACAACAGCAGAGCTTTAAACAGTGACTGGTCAGAACACAAAAGTCAGTGAAAATGTTCCTATGTGAACACAGAACCCTTGCACACATTGATATTTTCTTCCTTTCACTTGGAAAATTAAACCATGAAATAAAGTTTCAGGAAAAGTTCGTCTCCGTGCTTCTTCTGGAAAGCTTAAAAAAAGATGAAACATTTCTGTTTGGAGCTCTAGAGTAAAGAATGCAAGTTTTGTAATTTCAAGAAAAATCTGGTTATATATGTTTACATCAACTGCCCATAACTGAAAACTTTGTGAGAAACATATTTCAAACACAGCCCTTCAATAAAACACAGCCCACTGCAGGTACTTCAGATACACAGCCCACATTTGATTTCACACCCGGGTTACTTTGTGATTTGTTAACTACGTCTCTTCTGGCTCCTTTACCAGCTCTTGTGAACAGCTGCCCATCCATTTCCATTCCAAGTGCAGACAGGTCTGTGAGCAAACTTTTCCTTTCCTTACGCAGGACTTGCCTTGAAGTGTGGAGCACGCAGGAGTCGCCTCAGCTCTTTGGTCTCCCCGGACTGAGGGGCTTCGCGCAGTAACTCCACCACCTGATAAACGTAAGAGGGAAAGCACGGAGATGGATTCTGGAGGGCAACTAGCTTAGAAAGCTCTACACTGAAATTAGAGGAGTATGATATGGAGACAGTGTTAAGTCCCCCACATTCTATGACTCAGGATGTCCATATGGCTTGGTCTGGAACTGGACGATATGACCACAGCTGCGCAACACTCAGCCAGGATTAATTTGGTTCAGGCACAGTGCCATGTGCTCTAAATTAGTTTTTGCTCCCATCCTTCAACCAATTCCATTACTGGTCTCAATTTCTCTACTTAGTCCTTAATTCTCCCACTAATTAAAAGATTAAGAACCTATCAGCTATTATGATTAGAAAAATCTAAAAAGCTTTTCAAAGGCCTCACGTCAGACTGCTTGACTGTAGTCCCAACACCGAACCACACAGTTACATTGAAACAAAAACACTTGGTCAGTGGTTAAAACAAATATTGTGTGTTCCTTACACTGGCCAGGACTCGTGTGGTCCACTGAGACAGCTGTACCCATTTCTCATGCCCCCCCCTTAACACAGTAAGGGTTGTCGAGTAATTTAAACAATGTGCAAAGAGAGAATCTTTCAACTTTATATTGTCAGACATCACCTGAGACACAGAACACTTCCCTGCAGCGAAGCAGATTAATTTGGTATGAGTAAGTAAAGCAATAAACTCTGTATACACAGTCTCACCTCACGACTCAATGCACGTGCCTGCAGCGTGACAGGAACTGGTCTTTTTCCAAGATAGTGCTGGAGGCATTCATAAATCTGTTGCAGGCCGTGACAGACAAGACAATGCAATGACAACATTGATCTGTTTACATGATTATATAGATACATGCACAACACATAATGGACAACATTGTATTTCTAGAAATTTCTCAGTCCAGCTAGAGCCAAAGAGCTTTCAATCTAAATCCTTAACGTCCAATGCATCTGGAATTGAGTCCAGAATTCACTGCCTTTCCATATTATCAGCTAGCTAACCAGTTATACTCTAGTTTTGAATTTTCCAATAAGAAAAGCTGATTACGCAGATCAATAACCTGATAAGTGTCAATTCTCTGATTCGTAGTGTTTCCTTCCTCTAGCTGCAGGCACAATTAACAAAGTAAATTTAACTTAAAACAAATTACTGTATTTAAAGTGCCTTTATGGACATTCTTATCCACTACAAGTTTTTCTTCCTTAAAACTTAAAGATTTTAAAAATTCTTATTAGAGGAAAAGTAGAATTTTTACAGAATTTGTTTCAGAGGTACAGTTCTGCTCAGGATAGAAACATCGGTCAACATAAAATCTTCAACTGCATCAGTGAGATGCAAAATAAAAGAAATATAATTTCACAAGTCAAAAAGTGAGGATTCATAGCCATATAGAGATTTAAGAATAGAAAAGACAGCTGATCAACATTGTGTTCAGCCTATGTCTCTGTCCCCTGGCCTTAGTACAGGCATGTAAGGTAGAAGAGTTTAAATAGCCAAGACCTTTCCTTTAGAGCAAAAGGGTTTTGGCCACCTTGACTGCTGATGTTAGGACTGACTTTGGGACTATCAGCACTCAGTGTAAATAAGCCTTTATTGTCCTGGTATGGCAAAATAAAGTAGCTGTTCCCTAGAGCTTGCTCTCGTGTTCAAAGGTAACCTTTGCTTTCACAGCTACATATTACTTTACCTTTAAAAGTGCTTGCAGCCAGCGGGATCTGAGCAGGTCATACAACATGCCAACACCATTGACATCTCTCTTACAGAGCAAACTGAGTTCTTGCAGCACTAGAGTCAGAACATGAGATACACCTGAGCCCAAGAAACAGAAAAGCGCAAGACACTTCAGTACAAAGAGAAGACCAACCAAAGCCAAACAGTGACCCAGGCCTTCAAAAAGCACCTTTCCTCCATTTATACTTCTGAAATGAACAAACATTTTCTGTCTGCTTTGCTTTTTTCCCCTGCAATCAACTGTGTTGCCCAAGAGTTATTTGACTGTGTTATTAACCAGCAGGGTTAGGTCAATACTAGCAAGTAACAACTGACCTGTGTGAAAAACAGGGAATCTCACGTGTATCAGTCTGGGTTCAAGCTTGTACCTCCTACTGAGAAGAGGTAAACCAACAAAAAACTCTTGTCTTTCTTTATAAGCCAGAAACAAATGCCAGATATTCTCTTCTGATGTTAACTGCGTACCAGCATTAAACACCAAGAACCATTCCAATTAAGTAGGAATGCTTTAGTCATATTCACCAGTCTCATGACTCAATGGAAGAAGAGTTACAGACAACAAGGAATACAATTTTTTTCAAAGAGAAAGAAAACTGGTAAAGAGATGCAAAAGTGATGAGTACCATTATCTTTACTGCAGACTGTTGGCACCTCCATCTTCTCCTTTATTCAAGGAGATTCCCCCCTCTTTGAATACGGCATTCACGCCAGGTAGGTTTCACAAATAGAGGTGCTGAACTAGGGAAAAGAGACATGTCAGAATACTGTCAGGTATTTTAGATTGACAAGAAAGCAGAATTTCAAACAAGGGGAGGCAATCATTGATATTTAAAGTGCACAACAGGTTGCAAGAATAAATTAAATATGTGAGTCCCACCCATAAATTCAGCGGTGTTCACAACGCAGACAGACGAATCTCCCCTGCAATATGACCTTTTCTTTCCTTTAGAGAATTGTCATTTGCTTGCTTCAGTAAGTCATCTAGAACAGCAAGCTATTTGGTACATCTTCTGTTCTCCAGCTTTTTAAGTGCACTACCATGGAAAGTTTCAATTTTTTCCAAATACTTAAATCTTGTTTTATATCAATATACCTTAGAAAATAATCATATTCAAGAACATACTGCATTTAATTCCTTTTGTTATTGACACAGTATTAAAACTGAAAGAACATGGAGTTTTTACTATTTTCATTGAGCAAAGACATGATTTTGAAAAAAGGGCTCCCTGCCTCTATCACTGTTGGAGTTCAAGGTTTTTGAAGGATTTGTTCCACAAAGATTTCATTATTTTTCTCTATTTCCTCACAGGGAATTAAAACTCAAAAAATGCAAAACCAAATAAAAGAATCACACTCCTTACCTTACTGGAATCGTCATCTCTCTCAGGCAATTTACAATCAGTTGCTACTTTTAGAGATGGAATCAAAGATGTTATTTGCTGATCTAAAAAAGTGTCACTGTTCTCTTTCACTATAAAAAGCAGCATGTAACTACCTTATTTTTTTCTTTTAATTTTAAAATCAGCATTTTTAGGTGATGAGGGAAGCCAACACTTAGTAATTATTCTATATCCATGTTGCGTGACCTTTTCACACATAAAATATGAGCCTCCTACAGTTTCTTCCAAATTCCTTCCCTCCCTTAAAATTCTGGGACAATTTATCACTAATCTATAATGTTCCCTTAGACTAAAAATGGAAGGAAGTTTTGCAATCTGCTGTTCACAGCAAACAATGCAGTCCAGGATTGCTGCAGAAAATTCTCTGAACTCTTCTTCTGAAACAAGTCTGGCAGTTCCCCAGGGAACACCACACGGTGCATTTATACCCCAGGGCTTCCAGAATCTTCATTACATCCTTGCTGACCTAACTTCAAACCACACTTGGTACAAATTTATTGTCATGCTTACCAGTATTGTAAGATCACTCTTAAAGAGTGGAACATTCCAAGTGGCCACTCAAGAGATGATTCAGACTACAAGTTAAAACAACTGTAACATCAGATACCCAAGCACTGCAGCCAATAGTGAACCGCAGTGTGACTCAGGGAATGCTCTCTCCAAATCTGTTAAATATTCAGTAGTTTATTTCCTGGACTAGTAGAGTAAAAAGGCAGTCATTTTCCTCTAGATTGCTCTGTGGACAGAAAACAGCAAAGGTAGAAGCAGGAAAAGTATTATCTTGATCTGCTTACAAAAGCAGAAGGCATTACTGTCACTTTTACTGCACGCAATACTTATTTTTAGAACATGCTTCCTCTCTCTCCTGTTAAATCATAAAACTGCTTTCAAAAAGCAGTGGGAATTAAGGGAGGAAAAAAGTCAAACATTTTATTGCTGAGTCTGGGCAATTCATTTCAAGACACTGCTACAGGATACTCAGTGATACATCTTATTGAAATTCTAATCAAAAGACTGCTTTTAAAATCATGATTACTTCTTCCAAAGACTCATAAAAATACAGTTTGATCCTCCCTCAATAAAACTGAGTTTTGAGCTGCAATGATTTAATATTTTTCAAGGATCTGAGTTCTTTTCCTTTAAGAGTTTGTCTTCCCCTTTGTTAAGCTTAGCTGATCTGCCTAATGATGGATTTAACAAAGCAGGCCATATAAACCTAGCCATGAAAGCCTGTTTCTTAATCGGAGACAAAGCAACCAGAGACAAAGAACAGCATTTCTGGAGATGCTAAAACACTTCAGATTCTGCTAAAATACTAACAGTATCGTTTCCCCTTTAAAATACTCAAGGAATTATTTTTTTTCCCCCATAGAGCACTACAGCTTCTGGTAAACTTGAGTGTCTTTAGAAGTTTTAGACACAGTTTGTCTTGCAAGTTGACCTGAGATTTCCCAGAAAAACTGGGAAAGCTACAGAATGGTGATTGCTTGCCTTGTTGGGTGAAACCCTTGGGTATAGCTGTCAGAGAGCTGAAGGGACAATAATGAACATGTAGTAACCCTTCCGTCCATTGCCGTCATCTTCAACTACAGGGTTTATGCTCTCACTGACAGAGGCAGCATTTAAACATCAAAATCTATTAATTTCTTAACAACACAGCTCACCTCAGTCATGTATCAGTAACAGTTTCATATTTTCACACAACAAAAGGAAAGCAGCTTCCAACTGTGAAGCCTGGTTTCAGAAACTGTCAGTAGCAGCAGATGATGAAAGAGTCATTACCAGAAGAGAAGAGGAATAATATCTGGCTTCTGTGCCTTAGAAAGAGACCTACTGGATTGCTTGCGTAAGGACAAAGGTCAGAGTTCAAACAAACTTACAATTACTACCCTGTCTTTATTTCCCAAGACTTGTATCTATGCAGACTGTAAGGCCAGAGCTCAGGGTCTCCTCATCCAGGGATCTAAATAAATTAGATGGAAATTCTTGCTAAAAGGCTTACCTGACTAATCTCCCAGCCAGTGTAAGGTCCTTCCCATTCACATGTATTGCAAGCTATTACGGACGCTCGTTAATAGAAGACCTTTCTTTTTGCCTGTTATTAGGGACAGAACTGGGTATCCATGCTGAGTGTACCAGAACCTGGAGTCAAAACGAGTCAGTCACCTCATGTCTACAAACATCAGTTATCCCAATTTTGGGCTACAGGGCTTCCTTCAGCAGCAGAACATGAAATTCCTTGACCTATTTGTCAGACACACCGGAAGCTCTCATTGATACAAGGCTATTGTTGCAAGGGGGCCCAAGCCCTGCTTTTAGTATAGTTTTTGGAATTGTCTTTAAATGGACAATTTTGCATGCTGTGAAGCCTCTACAGGGGACACCACCAGGGAACCTGAGATCTGAACACTCTTAGGAACTTCTTTGGTTAATATGCTTGACAAGGTTACTGAGCACTTTTACCAAGGAAAATTACTCGTACCTTTAAATTTGCCAAAATTAATGATTTGGCATATTGAAGACTGCAAATTAGCTTGAGGGAAAGGAACAATCTAAGAAACCTTTTTTTCCAAATAAGCCCCTATAATTCAGCAAATTGAGTAGGCAAAAAATGATAAGAGATACTCAGCACCTCAAATGACATGTCCTATTCAGGACTTTTTTGTTCTGCATTAAATAAACATAAATAGGCCAGTCTCATCACTCAAGTCTGTCAGCTTCCTTTTCTAGTCACTGTAAAGAACCATCTTGCTTTTTGTATACTTTCTGAGATCTGAAAGTATTTTAGGTACAACAGCAAATCCGAAATACTAATGGAATAAATTGACATATTTTAAGCAAAGATAAAGACCTGTACTTTGAAACTGTATATCCTCATCTCGACCCCAGAACCATTTAACACAAATCGGAGGTGGTAGAGTTAGAAAGAGAAGACTAAAAAATGTTATGTTCCTGTCAGGCATCCTGTGAGATTTCACAGACTCACGCCTGCGTACGTGAGGTTGCTGATGGAACAATTCACACTGTTACTCTTTGTAATCAGATCCCCTCAGTAGTGATTCCTGCTGCCTCCCTCTGAAGCAAAGCCTCCCAGCTGCAGTGGTGGTGAGAGCCCCTTGTTGACAGGGGGTAAGGCCACTAAAACATCACTTCCTAAAGGCAGCACCCAGAGAACACTTGGGTGCAGTGCACACTGACACGAGGGGCAGCCAGCTCTGCTTCCAGCTGCTCACTGCCAACAGCTTGGGCTTACTGAAGAGGAACCAAAACCCCCCTAAAAAAACAACCACCACATTGACACTAAAGCAGCTTAGAAGTACATACCGAGGCAGTTCAAAGAAAGGATTTGTCTTACAGTCCCATATCCGTCACATATCTTTCATCTACATTATCTCCCAACATAGCAGAACAGGTGGTTTCCTAACCTGCCCCTAAAAACAAGTACAGTTCAGAAGTGAACCTACTTTTGGCAAAAAGTATCGGTAACGTATAACACCTGGCATTTCAGTCAGACTACTTTGTGAAGAGTAGGAGTGAGTAAAAATTTGCTTGCAAGCTCCTACTCCTCTTTCATACATTCCTCTACTATTCAGCTAATGGGAATTAAACAGATATCACAAGTTTAATTAGGTCTGCTATAGCTATGAGAAAAAACTAACTTCACAGCTGCGTGGGGGAAATGCATCCCTGCACTACAGTGGGTTCAGTGCGTATTCGCTTACCTGCAGACACCACAGAACACGCCATGTTCAGCTCATGCAGAATTTCCAGAAGGAAAGAGTATTTGCTGGATGTTCATAGAGCAAGTAACCTCACTGCCCTAGCTAATCTATGGACATCCTCTCCTTTCTAATCCGCAGAAACCTAACCTTAGAACTACTCATTACCAGGGAGAAGAGAACAAATCCCCTTAACCCTTTTCTTGCATAAAAACCCTACTTTACATTGTCTCTCACTTCAGAGGTTTCTTATTCTCAGCAACTGTCCCCAGGCAGTAGGGCACTCATCTCCTGGGGTCTGTCTTCAGCTACTGTGCCTGTGATTGCTGTGAGAATCTCTAATATCGTAGCACTGATCTTCTGTTGCTGGGATTTCTGCTGCAGCACAAGAAATATCCGACTTTCAATTTAAGGAAAAAAAAAGGAAGAGAGAAAAAAGTAATTACCACGAAGCAATCCAGCTGGAAAGGTCCTACAGGTTAACTCATTTCTTTGTTAGCTACAGCAATACACAAATCAAAGCTGGTCTGTACTGATTTCCTAACGCATCACAGCCCACATGGGCTGTAAAGTGGAATCTGTGTCAGAAGCACATTTAATCCGAGGATTCTCTTCAGCTAATAACTGAGCTATATATCAGAAAGACCAAAAATAATCCAGCCCAGACTGTCTGCTTCCTTAATCAGCAAGCTGAATTCATATGTGATGCCACTACTTTTTCTAAGAGGTTGTGTGTATATGTACATACCTTGTATAGGTATACATATATATATACATACATGTGAAAGCAGAGATATACATATATCTGTAAAGGCAAATGCGTTCTTTGGTTTTTTTAGTTCTCAACTTTGCATCATTCACAGTAAATGAAGTTACACATTTAAAGGTGCTACATGTTTGCAGATATACCTTGTTCTTGAAAGGCAGGAGGATTATGGAAAAACTTCCCATCTCTAGTTACACTTTCAGTTTAAGGCACAGAATCCATGCAGGAGTAAGGTCATATGAAACAAAGCTTTTCACATGTCAAAGCTGAATATTAAAATCCTCTCTTCTGAAACATCCAAAGACAACAAACACTAATAAAAAAACAGTTACAGGGGGAAAAAACCAACCCAAATCTGTTTTTCATGATAACACTCCTACAAAAGGCAAAATAAATCCTGAATTTAGACCTCTTGCAGATGAAAATTACTGCCATTGATTTACTCAGCTGTTCAGCATAGCTCCTTTCCAAAGAGCAGTTCTATTCCTACAGGTTTCAGTTAATTTTTGAGTTCTAAGATATAATTGCATAGAAAGTCTGCATCAAGCACAAAAGATGAAGTGTTCAAATTCCTGCCTTATACTTCATTATCCTCTACACCCTTAGTTACGTGTCTTCCCTTCCTTCTCAAGTTCTTTCTAAATCTTCCCTTCTCTTTATATTATTGCTTAACTCTCCCTGAATTATTCAGTATAATTCAAAAAAATAAGATTAAGCTAACACTAAATTCTTTGCAAACATGAAGTCTACTCTATATTCCCTTATCACTATAGTCTGTTGCAAGTTTAACAACAGTTTTAAACACGAGCATTCCGGACTTCCTTTCCCCTCCTATAATAAGACTCAAAATAATTTCAAGAAGACCAATCAGTTTTACTTTATTATGAAAATTGCTACATTACAGTCACTGCTCAAAACACTATTTTGGCATATGGTTTCTTTCCATTTAGGTGCCAATACACCAGCCATGATTACTACTTCAAAGCAGGAGCAGCATCATCTATGGCAGTCTGACACAACTTCAGCCATTCTGTAATCTATTTTTTCCTCTCTTTTTTTTTTTTTTTTGAGTCAGTCCTGTAAGGAATAGCACCAAAAATACTCTAGTTATCCACTAGTGGCATTGGTATACATAAAGTTAACTACAAACCACAGAAGAACACACACATACACAGGAATTCCCCAGGGAAATTACTTGTTCTCTGCAGTCTCCAAGCTGAACTGCTCCAGCAGTGCTCAGGAGCCACGGATCATGCTGAGGGGCCACAGGGAGCTTTCCTAAAGCAGCAAGCCCACGTAATTAGTGCCAACACAGACACTCCAGGCCCCCCATCTGAGGGGGAAGCACCGGAGCCTTGAAGCTGCGCCTCGGGGGCAGCCGTGCCTCGGTGCAGGCGGGACCAGGGTGACGGTGGCAGCTCCAAACCCGCTGTCACAGCCGGCTCAACGCAGCCTGGGAGTGAACTGCTCGGGAGCTTCCCTACACTGGAAAGGCCTTGAAATCAGTGCCAAGAGTTTGCCTCTGGAGCAGCTGCTCTGCATGCTCAAGTCCTGCTTCCTGGGAAGTGGCCAGACATTGCTTGCTGCTGAGGAAGGGTGCGAGAGAAAAGCTTGGGGGGCACCTGGTGTCCAGCCAAGGCCAACCCACCACACCTGTTCAAGAGCACCCTTCTCACCTCCTGTCACATGGGCTTCCAGAGACAGCATGTGTCCTCTGACCTCAGAGTCAAACTGAACACTGCAGAGCATTTCATTCAGTGCCAAAATCTGAAATGGTCAGTGCCTTTTATTTATTTCATAAACAGAAAGAAGGGTGATCGCCTCGATATTTACAATTCTAGTAAACAGGGAAGTCCGTAACAGTGTGATTATTTCCACAACAGCACTTGAATACTGCATTCAGCAATGCTGTTCAACACAGACGCCTCAAAACCTTTACAGCCAAACACAGTACAGGTTACCCATTATAAATACTAACATACTTTTATTTTATTAAATAAACAAACATAACAGCTTAAATCAGGAAGACCAAATGCCTCCTGTGGTGCAATTAATTCTCTTTAAACGTCTCTGTTGACAAACGAGGAATAATAAAAACAAACCCCCTGCTTTGGAAGCCATGCAGTCCAGACTTTCACATGTGTTCTATGAAGGTGCCATGCCTTTTTGCAGCATGGGTCATTTAAAAGGAATAAATACTCTTTTGGTTAGAATAGGAAAGTATTTCTTCTTGGCAGGTACTTGACAAACCAAGTCTCTAACTTCATCACCACTTCACAGTTAGGCTCTGGCTGCAGTTTTTGAATCTTAGAACTGAAAGTTCAGAAGAAACAACTGAATATTTTCCTCTGTAGCAGGAGAACTGTAACCAAGTATTTTCTAAGGGCCATTTCAGGGAAGAAGTGGTTATTAGTGAAGTTCCACTGAGTAGATTATCCCACAGAGCCAGGTTGTAAATGATGGTCTAGGTAAGCTTTTCATGTTGAATCTGGTAGTAACATGCCTGAATTAAAACAAAGTTCAGATTAGTGTACATACCAGTCCACAGCAACCTGATAAAGCAGCACATGCGAAAAGGTTGATGTTTTTTCTATCCAAGAAAACAGGAAACTAGGCTCTCTACAAGCAGTGATGCTACAGTGACACTCAACACCTGTGAATCTTCTGATGTGTAAGCTAGCAAAAAGAACAGGAGACTAAGTTACAAATGACATCCAACTCCTAATCAAGCAAGATAGCATTAACTGAGGCTCTAAATACTTTCACAGTTCCCAGCTTTGCCAAGATAAACTACATTTTTGCTCGTAAGTCCTTCTCTGCCCTTTGACAGAAGGACTCAAAAAAAGAAAATATTTTCTTACAGGACAGGAATGCAGGGGAGAAGCATTTCAAAAGCACTCAGACTGAAAAGCACTTGTATGAACAGTTCTGAGGTACCAAAACAACATATTTCCATTATGAAGGTCTTAGTGTACAATAGGATGTTCTTCCAAACAGATTCTCTCCCTTTTCCCATACTTAAAAAGATAAGAGTACTTCATAAAATGTGGGGAGTGATACTAAATTTTTACATTTTTTTCCCCCAAATTACATCAAGACTTTACAGGAATTCAGTGTTAGGCTTAAACTGTACTGGAAGGCTAATCTGCAAAGAAGAACCTCATTAAAATTTTTATAAAGGAAATAAGCCTTGTTAAGTTGCAGGGGAATGACAAGCTCCAGGTGAGCATTTAGAACAGTCAAAAGCAACCAATATTACATTTGAATAACGTACATTTGCACATTTTATTAGGAGTACTTACAATTGTTAGGTTATCCAGAGCTCTACCTTAAGTTTCCTTGCTCATCTTACCTAAAGATTTCAATTAAACAGTCTAAGAAGTTACAACCTAATATTCATACAATTGTCCTAAGCTGATGCTCATTGCTAAAAGCTGATTATTTCCAAAGAAAGCCTTTGATAACTCTGTCATACCTTCAAGGTAGTGAACATGATGCCTTGCTCCCCATGCTGCAGATAGGGATCCATCAGGTCTTCAATCAAGTGCACCTCAGACCCCAAATTCCTTATTCTGTCGTATGTGAGAGTGGGAAAGTGAACAGGTGAACAAAAGACACCATTATGATTTTTTCATTTCTTGCACATGGTGTTGTGCAAAAGCCCACGCTTGTCCCTAACCTCAGGCACAGACATCTCACAGTAAACTGTTCAAGATTTTTTCAGGCCAAAGCAAACAGTCAAACTGGAAAATTTCCAGTTACAAGAAGCTAGCAACTAGTCCTCTGATGAGCAGCAGGAGTGTTTAATACACGTAAAAGTACTCCTACTGCTTCTTGCTCAGCTTATGCCTGATGCCAACCTTCGTGCCTACCTGGCTCGTAGCACCACATAGAGAAAAACAGGAAATAAATCATCCATGGACCACAGAAAATCTTCCTGAAGGGTCTCAAGTACACTCTGGGAGATCTCTTCAAAAGTCTGCTGGATCACCTTCAACTTGTCAGCTGGGGTAAACGTGGTACTATTTGGAGAGCAGAAGCAAAACAGGATAACAGTAAGAAGTCCGAGATCTGCATGTGCATTAGGAAGACAGTTTGCCAGCCAGCACAGCCCTCCCACGCCCAAGAAGAGAAGTCAAACCATTCACACCACAACAGCCATGGCTGCCAAGGCTCTTTAGTAGCCCAGGCTATCATTACCACACCAAGGCACATCAGTGCAAGTGAGACTGTCTTCACAGTTTTAAAATGATTTAATAAAGTGGTAAAAGGGGAAAAATTCCTTTCTAAAGTATTTTTAATTTCTACTTAAATTCTTGCAACAGGATACAGTTAACAGACATGGAAAACCTTCCCATGCACGGGTCATTTCACCACAGCTGTTCAGACATTCCCAAACGTGTATTTGATAGATACCCTCATGCCTTTGATTCTAAATGGCGTCCCGTGGACACACCCTTCAGTCACATTTATGAGGCAACAGGAAAAACTGCTAGCATTGTTAGTGGGAACTGGAAAACTTCTCCATGACTTCTCTTATGGAGGTGAACAAAAAAAGGTGACAGGTAAATGACCACAGTCAAATAAACTAGACACTACTAGAGCAGGAACAGTAAAACACTGAAAGAGAAATTTCAGAGAATTACCTGATTTGCTGTAAACATTCAACTGCAGAGGCAAAGCAGGCATCTTTTGTATTTGATGATACCTGTGTAATCATAAGATGCATCAGGCAGGTTTGGAAACCCCCCTATTCAGCAGTACAAGAAAAGCAGACTATCATGCAACACTGGCATAAAAGACTTTTTTTGTCAGTTTTCCAGTGCAAGGAAAGGGGAATATGCCTGGATGCTACAGTCATTCAGGAAATTTGCCTACCTATATTTTGTATGAGTTTCATTAAAACTAGAGAAAAACCTGTACTGAATTCCTTGGTATGTGACAAGAATCAGGTTTTGAATACCTTCCAGGTCAAGTAAGACTGAGAATCACTGATCTTAATGGTTAACTATCAAGAGGAAACCCTAAGACTAGATGATTGAAACCTGGAAAAAATCATAGCAGTCAACAACCAGAGACTCAGGTTTGGAGAAAACAGAAAAGAACAAATATAAATGTTAGCTCTTAATACGCAACTGGCTTAAGTCTTTCTCAATGGAGCAGGTAGGGAATGGATGCAAAAAGGCTTAGAGAATCCACAGAAGTGAGGAAACTGGACAGAGCAAAACAGAAATGAACACAATGTGTTGGCTGAAAACATCCTGCTTAATTGAAGGAACGACCCGGGAAATAAGGAATTTGGCTGCAGAGGGCATGTACTGCATAATTCAGAGAACACACATGCCACATAGTACCTCACAGTGGACGGGCTCTACTCTGTAACCCAAAAAAAGGCCAATCAGAAATGTGGAGGGTTCAGACACCTGATAAGAGTTTTGCCCAGTACCTAAAAATACAGAAGATGTGAAGTAGCTCAAGAAACATGTTATTGCTGGATTTTGTAACTTTTAAAATCTGAGTGGAGGTCTGCATCGCATTTTCTCAGGTGAATCTTCATGATTTGGGAAAAAGGGGACTTTTCTTGCTGGGAGCCCATATTCTCAGGGGTGGGGTCCAGCTGCAGCCTTGGTTATTATTCCAAACTTGTAATAATCTCTACGAAGGAATATCAGCTTGTCCATGTGCAGCAACTACTCCGATGAAAGCCACACTACAGACTCCTCATGAGCCACACTTATAAAGAGGGAAAAGGTGTATTGAAGGCAGGAGTAACTACACAACTCTTTTAATCAAGCAGCTTGAAAGTTTCCTTGCTAGGCTTTTATTCTCACACTTTCATAATTGGAGATCAAGCCAATGTCTTCCTCAATTAGAATTCATTACCAAATAAGGCAGTAAGTGACAAAGCCGGACTGATGGCTATTGTAAGAAATCACAGAATGGTTGGGTTGGAAGGGTCACCTGGAGATCATCTAGTCCAATACCCCTGCTAAATCACTAATGTAGCATTTAAGTAGCAGACAAGCATTGAGGAAACAAGGTAACACAGCATCTCTTAAGCAAAAAGCCTGGTCAAAAATTCTTTGACCGCTTCTTCAAAGAGTCAAGGCCCAATGAACATACCTTTCTACTCTCCCCAAGGATGGAAACGGTTCCTGGCCAAAATTTCCTGCAAGAAATCCAACACAGTCTACTGAGAGAGCATAGTCTTATAGCATTTTTCACCTGAAAATGAAGTCATCATGTTATTCTCTGAGACACAACAGCCCTCCCTACAGGATCAACTACATCTAGCACAAGTAGCCAGAAAACAGTCTAATCTGAAATGTCTCTGGTTTTGTACCAACAGCAAGGCCAATCTCTTAATCCTTCCTACCTCCTCTTTTTGGAAGAGGGAAGTTTTGAATCACTCTCTCACCACACTAATTAGCTTGAAGACAGGTTTAGATGCATTTTAATCAAAGAAAATACTTTCACAATAGGGGTCTGTTTTAGTTGCTTTATCTAATTACGTGCCATAATCCTTTTCTAGTTTGTTTCATTTTTGAAGCACACTCACGCTTGCACTCCAAGAAAGCTGAGAAGAGCCAGATCAGTTTGTTTGTTTAAACGTAAAACACACTCCCAGTAAACATCTTCCTCACGCTCGTTGTCTAAGGCATACAGCATGAACAGGGGAGGGTACAGTCGTGGCAGTAGTACGGGGAGCAGCAAGCCAAAACTGGTTACCACGTAGCTATAACAAAACAAGCAAAAAAAGAGAGGGGTAGTTTGTAGAGGAAGACATTTTAAAAAGCTGATTATCTATAATAATGGAATGATAATCATTGGAACAAATCTTTAATGTAGTATGAGCCTATTCTGTGAGGGATAAGAGTAGGAAAATAAGTACAAGTCCATTAACTAGTATCTCTGCTAAGAAGAGATTACAAATTACCCCCAATGCTCTTATCCTAAATAGAACTTGCTTACCCATAACAGATAAAAACAAATTTAGGTTTAAGTAAAGAACCATTGCATGGAACAAGGATGAAATGCTTATTACAAACATCACACGGAAGTTTGCTTATCAGAATCCATCATAAGAACCAAAGGGAAAACAAACACTGCTTATATCCATCATGTGTTTATCTTTCTCCCTCCACCCAAGAAAAAAACTGAAAAAGAAATAAAAGCCTTTGTTAGCTTTTGTTTGTTTGTTTTGTTCTTTTTCTTTCCTTTATGTACCCTGGTTCAGGAGATTCTGATCTGGAATCCGATTTCCCACTGCAAAATGATCGCCTTCCTTTTGTCTCCAGTTCCAGAAATGGAATGGTGCTGCCCTCTTCCGGCAGATCAGGAAACAAGAACCTAAAAGGCAGGACACATAACAGTTTTTGAGTTCATTTCAAGAAGTTTCCACAAATCACAGCATTAGAAGGCAAGACTGGAGAGCAGACATTCAGCAGAAATAATACATGGCAGACTAGGGCAGCACAGCTAACAGACACACAGTACCATTTCCATGGCAGAAACTCTTCCAGTGCCAAGGTTACCTTTCCTACATCAGCATCACGAGGCTTCTAATGGTAATTTAGAGTATTTCTGCTTTCAGATTGGCAGGACCCAATTAAAGCTGTAATTGTTCTCAAGAACCTAAGCAAGCCCTTCACAGGAAGATTGTTCATCCATGTTGAATGATCCATGTTGATAAGAACTTTATGGAACACACCGGGAGTCTCCATCCTCACTAGTCTTCTATATTGAACACGGTCTTTGCACAGCATCAATATCCAGAGACACTAAACTGCAAATCCATAATCAAGATGTGCTTCTTACAGGCACATGTTGAAGGACAAGGTAGGATGCAACACACTGATGTGAAGATTTCAATTTTTCCGTTTCTGACAAAATACTCAAGACTCCTTAAAAAAAGTTAAGGGAAAAGAAGTAAACTCCAAACCCAGGTAACAGTGCTGGCACACTGGGACTGTATGAACACTAGACACCTTTAATTAATTCAGCAGTAGTTTGACTTGAAAATCAGAGGCTCGCTACCTAACGAGCTGGAAGATGCGTTTGAGGTAGGACTTGATCTCCCTCACAGCCTCCTGCAGCAATCGGCGATTGGCTCCTACTCCAACATAGGTCATTCTGTACACAGCTACCAGCGTTTCCACCAGCTTGCCCAACGGATGGAGAGGAGTATCACAAGCCTGAGGTAAAGGATATTAACTGGCCGGTCAGATAGGTCAATGGCAGACAAGTTTAAGAAAAGAAAAATACTACAAAGTATCTCATAAATTAGCTATATTTAACAAATTGCCATTTGGATTATAAAATGTATGCGTCAGCTGAACAGAGCAGAACAGCTGAACAGCTCAGAGCAGTGCAGGCAGTGCAAGAACTTGTGCTATTACCTGGACTAGTCATCTGTCCAATACACTTAAAATTAACATGCAATAATTAGCAAGTATTTCAAGGTGCTTTGCTGGGATCCAATGTGTGAAAATGAATACAGTAACTGAACAGAAACTGAC
Organism: Pseudotriccus pelzelni; assembly: GCA_035584735.1. Taxonomy (NCBI): domain Eukaryota; kingdom Metazoa; phylum Chordata; class Aves; order Passeriformes; family Tyrannidae; genus Pseudotriccus; species Pseudotriccus pelzelni. The sequence continues at coordinate 27,298,213 of JAWMRA010000164.1, read as the reverse complement.
TTTAAGAGAGCACCCGTTACACAGTCAATGATTTTAGTCTTAGTTGTGGACTTCAAAAAATTAAGAAGTTATGGGCAGACATGAACGAATATAAGGATTACAGGAGTGCAAACATGGAAGGAATTAAGGAAAGCTATTACAAAGTGAGTTTGATGTCATGTCTTACCATGCCTTACTATGGGAGCATTTGAATCACATACCTTTATCAAATACTTTTTTATATTTTCATATTTTTCCAGGGTGAAGGCACCAATGTGTTGTGGAATGAACTCCAAACTTTCCAGTGTCTGAGTATGTGAGCGGCTCAATAATTCTGGGCTGCAGTTCAAAAAGACAGACATTGCACAGATTGAGACATACAGTGGGGAAAAACCTCTGACATTAACAGCTGAACTAGTTCTAAACACCCTTATGTCCCTGAAAGGGTTTGTAGTGCAGAGTAGTAAGAGTTACGATTTTGCTTAGGGTTTGCTGTTGTTGTTCAAACTAAAGCTTTACAGTCAGTGTCTAATCTAGAGCAGAGTTGATTCCAGTTTCTTTCTCCATCCCTGTTTTGCTGACTGCGTTCTCCTGGGACCAACCTGTCTTTGTGCTGCCGTCGGTTGGTGGTCAGAGCCACTGCAATGTTGTCCCAAGCCTTCCACCTGTCCCCCTGGCCAGGGCTCTCACAGCCAAGCTGGTTCCAGCATTCTTCAAATACTGCCTTCCATTTCTCATCAGGAGACACTGCCAGGATCCCAAGTTTCCGCCTAATAAAATGACCAGTTGGTCTGTTAAAATCAAATGGCAATGAAACAACACATTCAGCTATGACAGCCACCCATGGCTAATGTCAGTCTAATATCTCACACTATTTTACCAAAAGTTGATAGACTTCACAGACTCTACTGTGACTCAAGTTTATCATTAAGAATAAATCTAGAGCCTACTATTTAATTGACACCTTAAAAACAAAAACCACAAAAAAACCAACGAACCTTACAAACCTTACTGTCCTTAATTTCTTTTCCTTGCTAACTGACATACATTAATCCATGTAATATATTATAATGCTACAAGATTAAAATGTTTTTAATACTTTCATGTGAGAAAACTATGAACCTTAGTAGTTTCAGTATTTCTTGTAGCCTTCCAGGAAATGGTTTGCTTCAACACAAAAAAGGACTGGTGCTTATCTTCACCACTGGTATTCACTCAAAAAGTTCAAGACACATTCAGGTAGCAAGGAGACAGTAGAAATATGACCCAAATATCTCACTACCCTGGAATGCACAAGTAGCAGAGCTACCCAAAGAAATACCAAGGATGGATACACAGAGTATGTGACCCTAAAGTACCATCTTCATGCAATGTTCCGTGACCTCTAGGGATGTGCTGGTAGAGAGTAAAACCAGCCCAGGCACTGACAGACAATGCTCAGGGATCCTCTACTGCTATAAGAAAACCAAGAGCTGCTCTCCCCATATAGATAGATAAAGATACCTCAGACATATGATGAGATTTAGGACTTTGAAAAGCTTTTGTAAAACAAACAAATGCTGTCAGGATTAACAGTTCCATCTTGATTTAAATCGAGTGTCAGAAATTGTCAAACCTTTCATTAATATTTCTTCTACCACATTTGAGGTGAGAACTAGCGACACTGCATTTCCCCCACGCTTCCAGTTTCACAAAGCAGAAAAAGTAGGCTCAAAGCCTTTTCACAAATGATACCAGAAGATTTTCAACTTCAAGAGAGTCTGAAAAGGGTAGATGAAACCCTTATTTCACAAGCAATCCTCACAAATATGTACATACATTTATTCATAGACTCCCTACTGGGGTAAAAAGCAGACAGCTGCTAAAGTTGCAAGTGTTCAGTTCAGCAGGGAGGCCTGCTTAACTTGCATGCTGTTGTAGGTGTCAGCACTGTCAAAAGAAATTACCAGTGAAAGCTTCAGGAAGCACCCTGAGAAGTAATCTACGTGAAAACATTAGAGCTGTGTTTCCCATTTTAATCTGAAATTTCAGAGTGTGCTTCAAAGATACTGAATCCCACTCAGCAATTAAAAAAACAGTATATGGTGCTACCAAATACTGACATCTCACCAACAACTCTTTAAATTAGATTTCTTCTGCCCAAAGATATATCAGTTATAACTTAAACATGTATTTTCTTCGCCAGAAATAATTAAGCAAACTGACCCAATGCATCTGCTACACAGAGGGTTCCATGGATACTTTTCAAAGTGATCTCTGCCAAGGTCTTAAAATGCTCTTTTGCAATTGAGCAATTTTCTACTATTTTCTTACGCATTGTTTGGAAGAGGTGTAGTATTTGGCCAGCTCTGTCCAAACATAACCCCCCTAGCATTATTAAACGACATACTAAATTAATTAATTTGTCAAGAGAATAACTGGCAGAAGGCAAAGAGGTCTGTGATTAATTTAACCACTCTAGTGCCTCAAAAGTCAGCAGAGGCTGCAAACTCAGGTTCTAATAGTCAGTTCCAATACAAACAAACAAAAGATTTGAACTGCTACAGGACAGTAGCAGCACATCAATTTCATGCCATTACTTGCACATTCAAGTAGTAATTAAAGCAAGAATAGCTGTAAAAAATGTTTCTCTTGTTTTATTTCATGAGCGGGAGGAAAGAAGAAAATTGTTTTCAAAACTTGTTTCTTTGGAAGAAATATTTTTAACTAGCCTTTGAAAAGAGACAATAGTTCTGCTCCTAAGTATTACTGAACCAGTATGAGACATTATTTCTTATTCAACACTCACAGTGCTTTAGGTTTGTCCTTCTCATTCTCATACAAAGTAGGTTTGAAGTAGGTTCCCGTGATTTTTATCCCAGATCCCCACTCTCCACTGAAGAGACCTTCAATATAATCTCCATTTGGCAAAGTCAGTGTTCCCTTGAAAGAAGATGATAAAAAAATTTAACTGAAATCAGTTGGGAAAGAAATTACAAGGAAAGCAACTCTTTTTTTTTTTTTTTTAGACAGTAACACTTTACAAGTGACAACTGAAATACCAACCTTTCCACTCAGAGTCCAGTTATCTGAAAATTCCCCCTCATAGACTGTATCGTCCTCAGAAAGCAGAATTCCAGTCCCCTACAAAAAGAATCATAAAGAACACAAAGCAGTAATTATAACAGAAGGCCAGACTGCAGATCTAAAGATACACAGGAAAACCTGTTACTAATTCTTAGCAAATAATAATCTTTTAAGCAGTTTCTGAAGTAGTCCTATGTAAAACAGGGTCAGTTCTAAAGACAGTTTTAAAAGCCTGGACAGTAGAAGGTTTACATGGTCTAACACACACTCATCTGCCCCAGAAAGCTCCACGCCTGGGGACAAGTCACTATAGCCCAGGGTCCCGTGCCCAACTCACCATCATTTTGTTGGTGCTGAAGGCTCCTTCATAATAGAGCCCAAACTGAGTAACCACGACACCATTGCCTTGGCAAAGATCATCTTGCCACATTCCCATGTACTTTTCTCCTCTGAAGAAAAATGAAGAACAAAGAATACGGTCTAAATAGTGCATTTATATTCTCTCTTTGGCTTTACTGCTATATTTGACCATTACAGAAACCATTAGGAGAGAGTCATACAGCACTTGCTTTGGGCCTGTCAATCTAGTTTTACCAGCTCCACAGAAATACAGACTCTTTTTGACAGAAATAATTACAGTGAACTTCCTTTCGCAGTTCACATTTCAAATTGGCCATATCCAAGCAAGCTGTTTCTGATGATCTAAACAATGCTGAAAATCAATGCAAGTTCCAAATATTTTGAAAAAAATCTATTTTTCCAGTTGTTCTGAAAGAGAACATGATGTTTTCAACAAGCAATACAAAATTAAACTTGTCAAGGCCTTTTTTGTTTGCTTTTAGAAGGAAACTACTGACTGACTTAATACAACTCTGCTTATTACCACGCATTTTCCTTCTAGAACACAGGAAGAACTATGTTTACTGTAAAGACAGTAAGCCCAGCCATTGAACTAAATTCAGGGGTCTCTCCCAGCTGGCTGGACCCATGAGGCAGCAGGATGCTGCTCTGATTCCTCATGCCAACTCCAGGGGCCTCAGCTGGGTGAAGGCTCCTTGAAGATGCCACATGCTCAGTTACCAGAACGGAAACTGGAAAGCCCCACTTGCTCAAAGAATTGGTTTGCAACAATGACAACAGGTAATAAAGAGTGTCTGCAGCTATCCTTTAGTTGTCTAAAGGGCTGAAGAATAAGTGCAGCAAATGAATCCTTAGGCCACAAACATATACACACACCCTTCCCTGAGATCAGAAACTACATGAGGGCAGCTCTCATATTTGAGTAATTCTGGAGTAGATAGCAAATGCCACACTCCTTCACCATGAACTGCCACTGCATTTACAGGTTCTGGAAATGAGAGGATCTACAAGAAAAGCAGGAATCTCTTTAGTCTGTCCTAGGTAAATAAATGACTAAAGAAAGTATGCAGAGGCATCGTAACACTATAGTATAAGAACAACCACCACCACTGAGCAAGACCAGATGCCAAACTGACATCAGGAAATATCTAGAGATGTTACAATAGCTCTGTTTCAGAAAAACAACCCCTTTTTACTCTACAGATTTTTGTCTACTCTGCTTTTGAAGGGGGCTTTCAGTTCAGTTGAATCAAAAAAGCAGTTCCTTTGGCTTTCAGCAAAAGCCCTTTTCAGAAAAAAATAATGAATTGGTGACTGAAAAGCAGACCATGTTTATCTGTGCTCAGTGTCCATTTGATGTACATGTGAAGTGCAGTTCTGTTTCTGAGACAGTCATTTCGGTGCTCTGCTCTGAGGGAAAGCATCTTCCCTCCATTGCACTGACAGAGTAAGTAAGTGGAAAACCTGAGCATGAGCTGAAATTTACTGAGTCCTGCATATCCACCACTGAACAACCCAGTCTTAGAGGCCTGAGATGAAAGAATACTCCTCATATGACACTCATAAAACTTCCAGCACACACACAACATGATACCTCAATAAGAGACCACATTCAGAGCTTGTTTTCAGGCAAGAGTATGACAGAAAAGGAAGACAGAAAAAATCCAAAGCAAACCCCTCCCTCCCCACATTTGCTCCAGAAGCAACACCAAAAAAGCAATCTCTTTTTAGACCCAGAAAGCCTAGCAATAAAGAAGAAAGAGACTTGCACTATTACTGGTATTACCAAATCAAGTCCTTTCCTACTCTTTCTGCAACTGTATGTCATACCAGAGTTTTACAGGTTTCTGGAAGCATTACCTTGTGATATCATCAAAGACTCCATAACCACTCTTCTTGTCCATTATCCACTGGCCAATGAACATACTGGGAGAGGAAGAGGTCAGCTTCCCGCTGCGCAGCAGCCCGTGCCCATGCCGCATGTTATCCTGAAAACACCCTTCGTACACCTCGCCCGTAGCATAGCTGTAACAACAACAAAACAACCTAATGTTCTGCTGGGGGGCTGGTTTGGGGGCTTTGGATTGGGGTTTTTGTTGGGTACTTTACCCCTCCTCCACCTTTCCCCAAATCAGATCAATCCTCTCTTTCCTTCTAGGAATTGCATTACAACCACAACAAGCAGGAACTACAGTTAAAATATATTTGGAATAAAAGCAATCCTTTTAATACAAGTCTTTTGATGCTTTGGTGTTTTAAACCCCGACTCTGAACAACGAGCAAGGCCATTAGCTGATAGATTTCTCTCTCAGAAGGAAGAATCCCGTATTACTGAGAGGTGGCAGCAACATTAGAACAGACGTTATTAACAGACCACTGTGCAAGTCTGCAGCGTGAGCAATCCACCAAAAGCAAAGCAGAAAATGAGCCAAGCTAACTACAACCACAAGTCTGAAAGGTCACAAAGCTGCACAGAACTGTTATCTCTGGTTGTCCTTCTGCAACGACAGCAACAACTGTTACCTGTAGACTCCATGCCCACACATTTTGCCTTCCTTCCAGTATCCCACGTAATGGTCATCCTTATTCAGTGCTTTGTTTGGCACTCTGTATTCACCATACCTGCCAGTGCACAGAAACAGAATACAAGCAGCTATAATGCTAACATACCTCATGAGAAACAGAGCAGATACTTATCACAGACCCACTCTAAAATCAGGATACTCTATTTCATTGTTAGCCCATCTCTAACTACAGCAATTACAGATTACTTTTCTAAGAGAAAGTGAGTGGTCCAGCATCACTAGGTCAACTTAGTGATGTGCTTTTCCCCTGATTGTGGCATGCTGTGAATACACCCCTCTCTACCGCATTGCAGCATTTTTCCTCAGTCTGCTCTGATCTTAACACTGCTTCTAACTTTATTGTTTTCTTCGGGTCTCGATAATTCAAGCACAGCTTTATTCCAGGGAGAGGGAGAACATATATTGCTACAGAAAATATTTTTCAAAGGACGCATAAGGAATTCTTCAGAATTTCAATATGAAAAAAGAATGAGATACACAACTGTATTTATTGCTTTGAATCTCCTGAGGAGATTAAATGAAGTTATGAAGTTTCTCCTGAGAGTATGTCTACCCCAACAAGACATTATTGTTAAGTGTTGAGACTATAACGTGCATGCTGAAATACAACTATATGCATTTGATAATTTCAGCAATTACAGCTAAATACCAATACATTAATTTCTGGTTGGGATTTGTTTGCAATAGTTCCATCTCCAACAACCCCAAAATCAGCAGGATTAGTTACACTTAGTTACAAATGACCAAAGCTCTAATCTGGTTTTATAGTTTGACATTATATCAGTAGCAAAGAGAAATTTTAAAAAGCTGTCTGCAGTCAGACCACATCTCAATTTCTCCTCCAACTCAATACTTCAAAAATACATCTGGAAGCCAAGAGGACTCCTCACAGTTTTATCCTGCCCAGTACAGACATGTCCGCTCACAAGATGCACATAAAAATGCCTTTGGAAGTAAGTTAACCTCTCAGCCTCAACAGTGCTCTCTGCAGACTCTCAGCAATGAAATCCACAGATCAATTCAAAGCTGAGTAATAAACTAAGTGACTTTCAAGTGGTCTTATTTGTTTAACCACATAACTTCATAATGTCTAGAATTTCCGCTCATCCTATTTTCAGTCTCCTCTGTACTAGTTATCTTCATCATCAGAATCACATACTCTCATTAGTTTTATTTTCATTACCCAAACCCTGAAGTCAAGATTTTAGCTCTTTGCTGAATTATTAAACCCTTAGTCTACCAGAAACACAGCAAAGAAAACATTAGAGAAGATCCATCACTACGCTGTATGAAAGGCATTGAATTTTCTAAAAGGATAAAATGAACAACACCAGAGCTTTCACCAGAGCATTGCAACACAAGCTGTTAATGGTCACCTCTGCAGCACAGAGCTCACTGCAGACTTTTCAACTGCTGCTTCTACCTAAGAGATGGCACCCACCTCCCATTCTTTCTCAGCTGCTTTACCATTTCCTTCCTCCATCCTACAGCTGATTACCCCAATCAGTTCCGGCTTTTATGAAAAAGCAAGTTTTTAATCATCACTAACTGCAGTCTTTTGTGAAGACAACTAGCATACCTCTGGATAAATGAGAGATGATCTATATATCAACAGTAATGAACATAACCCTGAGTCAGTAAGATCTATTGCAAAACCTTTAAGTACAACAAAAAATATTTTTTGCCCTCTGGCTCCACAAGTAGTGAGAGGATCTTACCCATCCTCCAGCCCAGTCCGGAAAGTCCCAGAGTACATTCTCCCATCTGCCCACTTTATGATCCCTCTGGAAAAAATACAAAGCCAGGCAAGCATATAAGATAATGGGGTCACTTTGCACTTCCCAGGCAACTTTTGTGAGTGAGCCTACTTATTGATACAGCAACCACCTCATTCTGATTTCAACTGTTAACATTCATGCTTTTACCTGCCATGGGGTTTTCCTGAAAGCCATCTCCCATCATAAACAGCATCCTTAAATCGAGGGTCCTTATAGAAGGTGTATTTGGCACTGCGAGAAATAGGAGGCTCCTGTCTTGGCACATTCCCACCAGCTCCATACAGAATTATGTCAGAAGTCCCTTTAAGGGCCTGATCCACTGCTTGGCTTATTGCCCTCAGCCACTTGGTCTGAAAGAGAAAGTGGTTCATCACAGAACTCAGCTAACGCGTGTCCTTGCACTGAGGCTCACCCTCACAGCAAACACAGTCCCCTCCGTGCCCTGCTCGGTGCTGTGCACGGCAGCACTGCTGCAGCCGGGCACCCTGCACAGCCAACACGCGCACCAGGCTGCAGGAAGACTTCCTTCTTGCCGAATACTTAGGCAATCCTTCTCCCAGCTTGTTTTCGCAGTAGGGGAGAAAACCTCATTCCAATCACTGAAGCTGTGCCAAATTTGTAAATATACCCACCTTCTCCTGTGGTGTTGAAGAAACAAGAACAAACTGTTCCTCTGGTGTTGTAATCTTCAACCCGTTCCTACATGGGGGGAAAGTATTTTAATCTGTGAAATTCCATCCTGTAAAAGCAAGGTTTTTTGGAGTATCAATACTGTATCTTTTCTCCCCTTCCCGAGCTAGCATTCCCTTTAAGTCAGCAGTAAAAAGAAGCAGCAGGAAAGAATACTCTCTCTTCCCTCTCAACTCCCTTCTTCTTTCTGATGTTTACACAACTTTTTTAAGACATAAAAATACAACATTTTTTGAAACAAGAAAAAAGGGTAGGCAAGACTGCAATCACACTATTCCACTCCTATTCACAATAATTGGTTACAAAATGCTCATCTTCTCTCCCAAGATATATGACTACTTCAGCATCACAAACAAGAATACTCACACATTACCAGCTTCTTCTGAAAGAGCTTCTACCCACAGTGTGGACAGAGGAAAAATATGGTGTGTTGAGAACTGCAGGGAAAGAGAAGGGACACTTCACCAGGTACTGATCCACTAGCCCTGCCCCATGCTTTCCAGAATTTTTTTTTCCTTTCTTGAGGACAAGGAAAAACTATTCATTACCAGCTCCTTCTATCCCCTCAGTCCAAGAAATAGCAAACAGAAACCATGCCAGCCACAGCAATGGCAATCAAATGTTAAGAAAGTACAAAATTTCAAATTTCTTTTTACAGTGCAAAAACTTCCCTATGTGAAAAACGCATCATGTTGTTTGAAGCAGAGAATTTTGTTCCTGGATACAAGCTGTCTTACCTGAGCATGGACCAGAGCATCATTAAAGAGGATAAACCAGTTTACAGAGAATCTTCCAGCATGCTGAAGAGACAAACCCCGGTTGCTGCTTTCACAGATTAAACGACGCTCTGGCTTCCGCAAGGAATCCTACAGAAAGAGGGAAAACCAAAATTACAGCATCTTACTTTGCACTGATTGTGACTTAAGGTCAGTGCTATTTGTCTTTCAGAGTAAAGGCCCAACTCTTTAGAAATAAAGAGTACTACAGCAACACCAATTAGAAAAATGAGAAGTGCAACTGGGACAGCAGCATTGGTAATAGAAATTCAGGATGCTAATGGACTGACAATTGTCATTATACCGTCATTTTCCCAGGAAAGGTCTTCCAGAAGCCAAGTGTGTATTCTGCTTCTTTTATTTTTCTGCTAAGTTGGACAGCAAGGCTCTCATAACATGAACTAGAATCCTGCAGCTTCTGGTATTCTGGAGATGCCTGTAGGGCACAAGGTAAGACAGACCTGAGAGTCCCAACACCTGTACCAACAATACTGACCAAGCTGCCAGACAACTCCTCGCTTTATTAAGTCAGCACTAAATACATGACAGTTAGTCTGGTTAACAAACAGAGGAGACTGAGTTATTTTTTGGCACATGTCCTGTTGGTGTGCTGTGAGTTTTTAAAAATCACAAGAAGTTCCATGAATGTTACAAGGAGAATGATTAATACACAATTACATGCTCTACCTTCTCACAGCTTAACAAGCTGTAGCAGAAATAGTGCTAGTAATTGCAGGAGAATATTTTAAATTACTATATTGGGGTAAACGTACAAGTAGTTACCGCTCCTGTTTAGTCATCTTTTCTTTCAAAACAAAGCAATTACATACTAAATGAGTGGTAATAGTCAATCTAATATATATGTAGTATTTGTAGTAGAGTATTACAGCCATGTAATACAGCAATGCTGCCAGATGAAACTGAAAAGCACCAGGCAAACATCAAAACAATATATTTGCAATTAAGTATTCAGGCACACAAACAAGCTCTGGCAGGGTAACAAGTTTCTACCTGTCATGTGATCTGTGCAGGTGTGGTGCAAGATTGTGCAAATAAATGTACAAGATCTTCCCTGCAGCAAATACAACTCTGAGGTAGCTCCTCTGAGGTCTAAGCTATTTCTAATTACCTGGCATTTGCTTCACACAGTTACTTCCAAGCCATAAGTTTCATGTGTGTGTTTATTGAACTAGAGATAACAAAGCAATCTTACCACTTCAAAACACGTGGCAAGCTTTAGCAAAGTTCTGGCGTAATTATGAAGTCGTCCAAACGGCATGAAAAACAGAGCATTCAGAACTTCCAGCAGCTGGAGGTTTTCTTCATTTTTTTCAGAAAGTTTCTGTAATAGCTCCTGGTTTTTACTCAAGAAGTCTCTAAATGATGGGACCATTAGGAAACAGAGGAGAGAAGACAGAGGACAACAAGACATCAGTGATGCTTTATGTAAATATCAAAAAGCTCAGAACGCCCCTTTTTGGATTATCATAAACCAATCAAAATTATAAAGGCAAATCCATGCTGCTTACTAATCTATTCACAATGTAGTCTGGGGAAGTACAGCAGTAAAGACATGAATGAAGTTAACAACTGCAACAAGGGACTTGTTTCTTACTTCTAATTTCATATGCTCAGTCATTAAACTGGTTGAAGAAAGTTGACTACGTTGCCCCACTTGGACTGTATCCAATTGCCTTTCTGCCCTTTAACAGTTGATTAGTAAAGAGCAAACAGGGGGACTGACTTCCTCATTACTGTTAGAGCAGTAAGTTTCTAACACTGTTGATTCATACAAGAAGGCCTGAAAGAATCTTAAGCTGGCTCCAGTGCACTTCCCTAGATATACTGAAGTAACTTCTTCCCCACCCCTGCTGTCAAGGCAACTGACCAATTCTTCCCCTAACTACAAAAATTACATCCTACCTCAAAGAAAGGCAGGAAATCTGTTCAATCCTCAGTCTGATATCCAAGAGGGAGAACTAATCTAGTTCAGAGAAGAAGAGGGAAATGATTCTGCAGACAATGCATCAGCACACAAAACCAGGGTTTTTTCATTAAAAGGAAAACAAACCTACTTTTCCCTTTCCTTCACCATATCTGAGTGCACACGTGTGCTGGCACATATGACAGGTGCATTAAAACACACCCAGCTGGGAAGCATTTAAATCACAAGCTGCAAGAATCAGGTGAGGCTGAGAGAGCAGGCCCCAGGGACAGCAAAACAGATCAGATTTGCACAGCAAGGTTCCTAAGAAAGCTATGTGATTTGCCATTTCACACATCAAAATAATGTACCTTGTTAGGTCTGCTAATGATATTTAAGAACTACACTATTGAACAAGCCTTAGGAATTAAAGACTTCTTCAGAGAGAAGACCATATTTCTTAATTTTAATTTTACCTCCGTGGATGGTTTGGTTTTTTTAAAGTGCTTTGAGATCCTCACATGGAGGTTTTTCTGTAGAAAAGCATCAGATAATAACAGATGCATAACACTGAGTACAGCTCGTCTTTCAGGGGACATGCTGAAAAACCTGTCAGCTATGGAGACTTCCATTGAAGCTGGCACTTTTAAAGCTGGGACTACATCCAATGCCTTCGTATTGCAGAACATCCACGGGAGACAGGCTGACACCATTAACCATTGACTTAAGACAGCTACCCTTGGGAAGGGAGTGGGGGGAAATTCATCACTATCAGCAAAGAAATCCTTGACTTCCCTTTGCAAGGAACAGGATACACCTTGCAGGACATCTCCTCCCTGAAGTGTTATTCTCCTAATGAGACCCTGGTTGCAGTAGCGGAATCTGAGAGTGACAACTGATGTGATGAATTCAGCATGAGTGGTTTCAGTATGAACTATAAACAAGCTTATACTTGAACTAAGATTTCCTTTAAGTCAAAAATCCTGACCAACGCAAAAAGATTCTCAGTGCCCCTCGGCAGTGGGAGTTTGTATTTAGACTCTGGCACTGGTCCTCAGGCGCAGAAGGTTCTTTGGATGAGGTACCTGTGTTTCAAAGAACTTTCAATACCATCATTTACACTGCACTCAAAGTGTCTCATAAACACTAACAATTACTCCCAGATAACAGAATTTAGGAAGGAAAGGTAACAGTTCCACGGACTAGTTAAAAATTACCCTCAGTGCAACAACTTCACAGCACTGAAGTGAAAGATCCAGTGTCATTACTTTGTTTCCTAGATAAAAATGCTATTGAAACGAGAAAAAAAGCTTTACTTGATGATATAGAAACCTCAAATACACTATCTCAGGCCTTAAAGTACAATTCCTTCCTCACATTTACATGCATTTATGCATGAAATAGAGTACAGAAGTCTTGAGAGGCATAGAAGACACACATGCAGAAATGTTATTTTTGCATAATTTTAAAGCACTTCCATAAACATTAAGAATTCAAACAAAAGTGAATTCACATTATCTACTCAAGCTAATTCCTGTTCTGTATTTTCTTCACAGGAACATTTGAAATAAACACTAGCAAACATTGAGTAATGATGAACATTTAACCTCAAAACTAAGCTTTCAAAAGATCATTACCTGAACTCTATTTATGTTTCTTTGAAGGAATTTGCAATCACTTATGCTTTTTTCCTCCTTTCTCCATCTTCAAGATAAAGAACTGAACTCGGTCAGCGGCATTTTAACCTAAATTTTTATCACAGCTGAGGTAACTTTCTCTTCATCTGATGGGAAAGGAATTAGTGTACTCAAGCACATTGAGTCTCTTCATGCTCATTACTACACACATACACATTCCATTGTTTACAGTTCTTTGCTAGATGACCAAAAAGTCCAGAAAATGGTAAAGGTTTGCTTACATTGCTGGCTTTGCAAGGAGCATAAATCCTCCCATTACGAGGAAGTTTGTTACTGAAGTACAATACCTAATATAGGGAAGAAAAATATCTTCGGTTACTAAATCAAAACATCCCTGCAAGTAGCAACTGTTGTAATTTCCAACAGTTTATAATGAGATCTGTAATATCTTTTCCTGTGTAAGTTATCTAGTACTTGAGAAAGAGCGTTACTGAACATACTTGGCATTCGCCTTCGACATGGAACAGAGAACATGCATTACTATTCCACACTTCTGCTGCCATTACACAATGCAGAGAACTTCCTTTAATTTTATTCTTGTTTCTCCCAGATTTGGGCATGTACAGAATAAACCATCTGTTTCAACAGTTTAATACTGCTAGCTTCTAATTACAGCCAAGATGGAAATTTCAAGATAGGAATTTTCTCTTTTCCTGGTACTCAACATTCTACCCATGACTTCTCCCCTGCACCATTTTTGAAAAACACCTTTCTCCAAGGGAAGAGGTCTCTGCTTAGCCTGTTTAACAGATAAGGCTTATGTTGCCTAACTGGTCCTTGAAAGATGCTCATGGCACTGTGGTGAGGTTCTGATGGCATACACAGAAAAATGTGAAAGCAACAGGAAGCAAAGGGGGAGAGCAGAAGACAAGCAGTAATAATGAGAACAGAAATTAGGTATTTCAGTCTTTGACATTGAGGAAGAAGAAATTAAACCCTTCTATTCTGAGTAATTGGAACCAATTTGGAAGTACAAGTTGCAAGAAAAATTCAAATCAAAGACTAGGAAAAGGAGAAAATACATCTACAGTTATGAACAACCCATGTGACAAACAGAGAAGAAAGTGTTTTTTAGGGTCATACAGTGTAAGTTCATCACAGATCCAGTAAAACGTTGTCCGCTTGTGTTCCAAAAAAGTTGCCTATTCAAAATGCTACTGTGTAACAACTGAAGTTGATAATGAAATCTTTTTTCCTTAGATATTTTCAGAATGTCTGGTAATCAAGACTACATTCAGATGGGACATTTTTAAACTTTCCTCTCTGTCAAGCAATATTTCTTACCAAAGCCTGCAGTTATTATGTATGATAAAACTCCTGCTACGTTTAGATGAAAATATCCAGGAACTACAGAGGTTACTGAGGGGAAAGACAGGAAACAGCATGACTGCACAGACCTCCTCTCCCAAAAGCATTAAGACAATAAAAACAATAACCAGGATAATTCAGACTTAGTTTTGATCACTAAAGCAACTCCAGCTTTTGGTTGAAAGGTGCAATGCTATTTATCAGGAATGAGGACAGAAGAATTCTTCTTCTGGAAGACAATTTTTAGTTAATGACTATTGAAAAAGCATTTTGTAACCACAAAAAACCCCAAAGGCAGCTTTATTTAGCAGCCTAGCCATGGTAGCTCTATCACATTATGTTACAATATCCTTAGGAAGTTACCAGCATTTAGGCTTACAGGCAGCAACCAAAGAGTTTGTATGCAGAGTCGTTCCCGAGGGAAGCTGATGCTGTCCTGTGCGCTCCACCAGTGAGGACTTCAAACATCTCACACATCTCACCACAAAATGAATTCATTTGTGTAACTCTCTACACATTTTAAATTGCAAAAATACAATCTGCACAACAGTTACTTATGTAGCTTTCCTTATGACCTACTTTCCCTTAACTCAGGGCTTGTTGCGGTCAGTAGATTAAGACTGCAGAGACTCAAGATGAGATGAGAGGGAATTGGATACTTGCTCAGTGTAACTATCCAAAAAGAGACTGGAATGCTTCAGGATGGCCAAGCTCCTGGCTTCTTTTACTCCATGAAGAAAGCTACTTAAAGAAGCTCCATGTTGACCAATGAGATAGCACAGCTTGCTGAACCTGCTCGCCATTTCCTGCAACAACTGGATTGTATTTGCATTGCCCAAATTATCTGTAACAGACCAGAAAGCAATTTAGCTTGCCTCATGAAAGAGCTGCACCCATTAACAGAGAGAGTTACCACATGGAGCTGTTTAGATGCTTTATCGGCACTTTCATATTATGGCTACATTATGCAGAATCAGAAATCCAATGATTTTAAACTAAATACAGATCAAATAATTAAGTTATTTCAGGTGAAAATGTCAGGAAAGGGCAAAAACTAACAACAGAATGCTGATGTCAAAATACAGCTGTATTTCACCTGTTCATCCAAACAGGGGAGAAGAGCAAGACCTCAGCTTTATATTAAAAATATATCATTTATAAATATATAATTTTTATAAAAATATAAATATATAAAATATGTAATTACTTTTAAATTTTGCATAAAATAGATTTGCTGTAGAACATAGGGGAAACAATATCAAAGAAAATATTAAAAGAGGGTCTTACCTAAACCTAAAAGAGGTCTAAGAACCTGAGATTTGATCTCACTCAGTTTGCAATAAAACCTTCTCTCAGTAGAAGCCAACTCGTGCAAACTGGCAATATATCCCATTACGTTCTTGTCTACTAAGACCAAACAGTTCTCACCACCAGCTATCACATTGCTTATGTACCCTATCTGAAAGATGAAAAAGAGAAAAGAAAAAAAAGCCACTTTAATGTTATTCTTTTAAACTCTCCAATGTAAAAACAGAGTAATGCAAAATACAGCATATTTTTAGGAGCACTAAGTCACAGTAAGTATTAATTACCTTCAGTGACAAACAACCCATTCAATACTGGCTTAATGTAAGAATGACAAAAGTTGAAGAAACATTTATAGTCATTGCTGTTCATTTTCCTGACTCTGACAGAGCCTAAAAGACAATAAATACACCGTCTTTTAAGCTGACTCATGCAACCATTCCATGTTTAAGAGATAGTGACCTTGACTTCAGTCACCTTCAGAACTGCAGTATGCTTATACCAACAACATTGGTATTAAATAGCATCACTGTATCAACTGTTTCTCCCATTAAATACCAAGAGAGAATAACAAGGCTTTATCAGTATTATGACTCTGCTCTGAACTGTAGTGCTTTCTGGACCTGGAATATGTCAGTTTATTGATACTGCAATATTACCAGCAGTAGCTATTTGCTTTCCATGGTAGTTCAAAGCAAAATTCTTCTATAAGGTCAGCGCTAATGCCACTGATGGACTGTGGCTCCTCACTAATTTTGGTTCCCATGCAATACCAGACAGTAACTCAGAGTTTGAGCTCGACTTTTATTTCCTTTGTTGTTAAATAGAAACATTGAGCCAAAGTTGTTCAACAAGCAACTCACAGGCCAATTCTGATATACCAGAGCCTACCAGTCAACCTAAAAGAGAAGAGAATGGCTAGCAACAATCTTACAGAAGGAATACAGGGGTGTGTGCCTGCACATACACAGACATGGAAGGAAATGGATTAAACACACTGGAAACACCTCCTTGTCCTTCAAACAGAAGGGAATACCAAGACACAGGGAGGGAAGAGAACATACTCATTAGGCCTCCTCTCTGCCCTGCAGACACTGTGCTCCTGGTCCGACTGCTAGGAACCAGGTACGTGACTTGAGACCCTTAAAGCGAGTTCAACCCCCAGCACTGTGTTACTGCCAAAGAGCGTCAGCAGGATGTGTATTAACTTCAAGGAAATAACACTCACCTTACTACAGGCCAGTAACAAAACTGGACTCTTAGTACAGCTATTTTCATTCAAATTATTTTCTATTGTCTCCTGGCCACTGTAATATAATCCAGGTTGGAAGTCATTCTCATCTGCTAAGAAGAGGGAATAATCTAGTCCTGCTGCTGTACTCCAAACACCATCACCACACACCTGAAATTCAGGAGGAAGGAAGACATTAGGAATCATCACCGGAAGCTGGAAGGAGAGAAGAGTACTTAACTCTTCTAGCCACACATTATAATACACCTGCCAAGAAAAAGTATTGCAATAACTGGTAATTTTTCAACTTCGGTGTCTCTTAACAAATAAACTCCTTGCACCCATATTGAAAATTATCTTTCTTTTCAGTTTCCTTTCTAATGGCTGATTTTTTCACCTTTCAATTATAAATCAGTTCTACTTTTAAATGGGCATCAAGTGAGCTTGAACTAGGTTGGGACACTATTCTCCCCTCTACATTTAACTGGGAAATCTACATAAACAGTTCCAAAATATTTAAAAGTTACAGCACTGCACCAAATATAAGGTAAAAGTGAAATTTGATAAGAAGATACAACCCGTCACATTTCTCAGTTTCAAAACTTTACTGTGGTCAAACACCAGTGGAAGTCTGTGTAAAGGATTTCTTAGGTAGACTTTCACAAGTGTAAGCCAAAGAAATCAAGGGCTCTATTACTATGTAGCCCACAGCTCCATAAACAGATCCTCCTTAGAAATTACTTTGCACTCACTGGTGTAAGAAGTGACCCTAAACCGCAAAAAGAAAAACATAGAAACAAAAGTACCTTTGCAAGACGAGGGACTGTTGTTGGGGAGTTCAAGTGACCAAGCTGGCCAGAGACATTACTGCCCCATGAATACACCTGTAAGAAACATTGCTAAACATCAGAATGTATTTTTATATCCATGGACACATACTGAAGTGCACTGGTACAACACATGAAGCCTGCAAACACACACAAGTCAAGGATAGAAGACTCATGTACCAAGAAGCAATTCCCTATTTCCACTGTCTTCCTATATTCTCAAACTGCCTTCTCACATTCAGAAATGCAATGTACCAAAGTCACAGTAATCTTTAAACATAACGTTGAAAGCACATGCAGCACTTGGGCAGAAACAGAATTAAGATTCCACACTACTTTGATGCTGCCTCCCATAAACAGGAACAGAAGTTTAGAAGCAGAAGAAACAAAAACCTAGAAAAACCCAAACATGACAATTACGCCACATAAAACCAATAAATGGTAACAACGGCTTGTACCTGGGATTTGGCAGTGAGTGCTAAGGAATGATAGCCACCAGCAGAGAGGTGAATCACTTCTTTACCATCCAGGCTTTTCACACACAGTGGCTGAAGCCTGTCAATTCCCAGAACCCGTAAGGCAGGGGAAGGGGAGAATGAGTAGAAGGAGGAGAAAAAAATAAAATATTATCAGAGGTACAGAAATACTCAACACAAAAAAACACGTTCCAAGTTTTATTTTTTCCCCCAAAGCAATTTAATAAAAACAAACACACATGGAGTCTTTTGGCAATAAACCAGCTTAGTCAAAATGGTCAGGAAGGGCAAAAGTTGATGATAAACCTCATCTCAATGTGGACAAAGTCAAAATATCACCAAAACTCCTAATGATCACAATGGGAAAAGTCATAACTGATTGATGCTCACTAACAAGACAGCCTAAAACATGCTTCTTGGAGAAACTTAAGTCACAACACTTAAAAGAACAAGCACACAATGCAAAGTAGATGTTTAAATTTGAAAATTTAAAACAGTTCAATACTCCAAATTTTCTAGTGATCTAGTGAATTAAAAAAACATTTCTCAAAGAACTCTCACCTTGGCAGAACATCACCATGCCCTAGCTGTCCTTCCTTCCCCTTTCCCCAGCTCCACACCTCCGTCCTTAGAGAGGGCAAAAGAGCATCAGCCTCACCGCTGTAGGTTGGAGTCAGAGCCACAGTCCTCATTTTTGCCCGCCCCACCTTCCGTAAGAGCCTTGGAGAAACTGAGCAGAAGCCGGTAATTAGAGAAACTGCTATGAATTTTTGGTAAACAGATCGCTCAGACTGGGTTGTTACACTGTTACTTGAGATAACTGGTCAAAACTTCTTAAAGCAGTGTCTTAATTTAAGATTGAGAACAAAGACTGACTTGTAAGACAATAGGTTACAGATACACTGAAGTAACGTAGGTGCTAAAGTTGGCAGATCCCAAAGAGTTTTTAGCAGCTGCCAGAGGATAATGGGCATATGAGAACTATGCAGTTATAATGAAGCAAATGAACCAAAACAAACTATACATTAAAAAAAATGTGTTTTGAAAGAAAATAGATCCTTGCAGCGAACAAAAGATTTCAATACTTCCCAAAAACTCCCCTCAGATCCAAGACCAATATAGAACTAAACCATCTACACATTCAGAGCAATTAACAACACTAAAACCCACGAGGGAAGAAGGTCATTAACTGAAGTTCGGCAGTGGGAACTGCAATATTTATAGGTGCCTGGCTCAAACCCAGCTCAGTGCAGGAGGGATTACACACCACACAGATTATCTGCCACACAACCAACATGAAAGACACCTTAGTGTCGTTTGGCAGCACGATGCCCAGGCTACCCCAGCGTGCTCCTCTGACCCCACTTTACCAATAAAGAGCATTTGTAAACCCACTATGCTTTCAGTTTTCTCAGCATGCAGCATCTGCTAGTCTTTACTCCCCCCACTGCCTTCAAGGCCTAAGATATAGCTTAGAATTCATAAAGACCTTTGATAGATCATTAGATTTGTGTTCAGTAAGTGTTTAGGGTTTTGGGTTTTTTTCACTTGTAAACCTCCACATTAATATAATTTTTCCAGTGTTTTTTCCCCATCGTGCTTTTTTACCTTGTGACAACAAGCCAGGCAGGGAAAGCCTTCGACTCCCTCCTTCAGATTCCTCTTCTCTAATATCTACTAAACTGGAACTCTTCTTCCCCTGCATGGATTCCAGTCTGACCTGCTCTTCTCGACTGTCTTTCAGCGCCTCAGGCCCTGGGGACCTGCTGCCTGACTGAGGTGCTGGTTCACTTGAGGATGTGCCATAGAAGTTCATGACTTTCTTCAGAGAGAGCGCTCCAGCCTCGTATGTGGCAGCTACTCTCACACCCACTGCTGAGGCACACGAGGCCACCAGGCTGTTCAAGGTGGATGTGCTGGGACCTGGAGGGCCAGGGATACAAGCACTGAGTTGTTCTTCTTGGGAAGGCTAAAACCAAAGGAAAATTGAAAACCATCACACCAGACAGCACGTAGCAGTAGGATGACAATATACACATTCATTGTTCAAACAGTGGGCTATTCTGAACAAGACATGTTTACTATACAGGTTTATTGTAAATTATGTGTGGGTTTTAGTTGTATAAAAGTAAATTATATATGTTTTTAATACTTAGGTGTGCATCTATCGGTCTGAATCTTTTTTTTTTTTTTAAGGTAGCACCCAGCACCATTTCTATATGGATTGGGCTTTGTCTCTTGTACTTGGTCTTGTAGTTCGTCCACAAGAGACTGTAGGTCTGGGGGTTTTTAATACCAAAACAATAAAGTATCTTTGCAAACAAATATAAAAAGGGATATAATTTTAGGCTTATTACCAAATTCTTTGCCACCAATTAAAGTGGCAAATGCATCACTGAGCATGCCATTTTTACAGAGAGACAAGTTTTCTCTTCAGTATGTTAAAACAACAACTCATGGATTAATTTTGCAAGGTCTCTCTTAAAACCAGTCTGGGCTGTCCCCTTATGCCACTGCTGTATCCATATAAAGCTGAGTTAATAATCAAGTCACACCAGGGACAAACTGACTGAAGGCAGTTCTTAGGACCAGCACACCATTACCTACAATAGCAGCCAGCTAACCCACCAAATAAAAAATACTGCACAATATGATATTTGTCAAATGGTTTGAATATTAAAACAAAGACAGCAAACTCCCATTTTCCCACCTAATATATAGTGAAAATAGTATTATTACAAATATTGTAGCTCATTTTATTCTACCAAAATGAAAATCTTTTGACTTCTTTATTTTTGTGAAAGCCTAGGCTAAAGGATTGGGATTGCTCCTACTTACTCAATTCCTATTTATAAAAGGCATACCTAGCAATATAGGAAAAAACTGGTTTGTGTAGGAAAGCAAAGAGAAATGAAGGATTTTGCTAATGCTGAAACATTACATTAGACCTCATCTCTGCTCTTCGTATGTATGCTCAGTTGTGTAAGATTCAGTGAATCGATTCCAGTCTTGTTGATTCCTGGAACCCTGCACGGAAAACACGACCCTGGAAATGTTCCAGGAATGAGGAGTTGAGAAAGAGAAGATGAAATGACAAGTTTCAATCATCACCCAATGGTGGGAGTTCTTACAAAATCCTGAGGAGCCCAAAACTGCTAGAACGTATTTGTATTAGCAAAAAGCAAAAGAAAGAACAACTATGTTCACACAACCTTCATTTCTCTGAAATAAGTTGTCCTCAGAGTAAGAAAATATAACTTGCTGAATCACCAAGTTACTGGACAGGTTTTAAAACTACTATTTTTTTTGTTGCAGAGGTGATAACACAAATCAATTATTTACTAGGTACCGTGAATTTTATCTCTCAGAACCACT
Source organism: Pseudotriccus pelzelni (assembly GCA_035584735.1). Taxonomy (NCBI): domain Eukaryota; kingdom Metazoa; phylum Chordata; class Aves; order Passeriformes; family Tyrannidae; genus Pseudotriccus; species Pseudotriccus pelzelni. The sequence continues at coordinate 27,276,836 of JAWMRA010000164.1, read as the reverse complement.
GTGAAAAATTTCTTACTGTAACTATAAAAAAAAGAAGAAAGAGATGTCCACACAACACTTGAAATGACAAAAGAAATTCTCAGAATTCCACTGTAAATTTTGCATATTAGGCCACAGAGTGGCAGGTTTCCTCACAGGAGAGTAGTTAGGCAGGGACTGCCAGACTGCACCGCAAGATTTTGGATTAGTTTTCTGCCTTTTGGATTTTGGGTTTTATCTTCTTCCCTTTACCCTTAATTACATGTTTTTCTGTCTTTTTTTTTTTTCCCCAAAAACCCCAGAAAACATAGTATTTTGTCAGGGAGCTGCAAACAGCTCTTTAACCTTCATGCTGAGCATTTTCTGATGCTTACCAAGACAGGGGTACTTGACTGCTCAGCTATAGCATCAAAACAGTGTTGTTGAACCATTTTCTACACCGCAAAAACTTACATCTTTCCCATCCCTGATTATAAGCTTATGCCACCCCTACATTACTAACATTAGAAAACTTCTGATCAGCATGTTTAACGATCTTTACTTGCAATCTAGAATTTTTATCTGATTGAGAAATTAGACAGATTTGTGAAGGATTGGTTCCATGCACAGAAAATAAAATTTGACCTTAAAGGTAAATCAGACAAGAGCCAGCTTACTGCTCCACACAAATGGAAGCCAGTGCATCATGGACCAGACAGGGCATGGAAATTGGCTTACTCGGTTCTGGTACTGCAGACAAGGAACAGCAGAGACTACAGCATTAAAGCCATTAAAGGCTTACAATTGAACAGAGATGGAGGACAAAAAAAAAAATCTTCCACTTAGAAGTTGAGAACCATCACAGTGAAAAAACACTTGGAAATTACAAAAACACCGTAGCTACATTACACTTTTTCATTTGTGAAAAGAGTAACACTCACATCTACAAGACGAGTCACAAATTATGAGCTAGTTATTAGGTACCAACCTGCTCAGACTCTGTGCAGATGTTTTTATCCAGGCTCTCATTTAATGAGTGATCTGACAAACCAATTAAGTACTCTTTCACCTCTTTTTTGTCTGGGAACAGAATATTTCCAGGACTAGAAATTCCACTACCTTCCTGTCCATCGTTGCTGGAAAGTACACGTGGCCCATCAGATTCTAAACCAACAAGCCTCTGTTCTTCCACAAGCGGTTTCTGGCTGTTGTCACTTGGACCACCTGTTACACTTTTTCCTTCGAAGGTCTCCGAGGAGGGACACGAGACATGGTTTTCTGGTGGGTTATCAGACAGTGCTACACCCAACGGGCAGCAGTGACTATCTGAAATGATGACATGATCTTCCTTGTCCGTCATGGTAATGAGAGGCTGACTGCAATGATTGCACCTCTCTGGGATAGGCTTCATTTCCTGCACGGGGAGACATTGTACCAGAGCCAGGCTGTGGTGGGCTCCACAAGCAATCTGGAGCACAACGCGTCCTGCCAGGTGCTCCACCTTCTGTGGCTTTGTCACTGGGAAAGTTGTTGTTATGAGCCCGAGCTGGCAGCCACTCCCCCAAGCCCATATCTCTCTGCTTAGAGATAGTGCCAGTGTGTGTTCCTCTCCACATGCCAGCTGCAAAATCCTTACTGATATCAGAGGACTTTTTTCCGAATCACAGATACTGACAAGCTGTGGCTCTGGCACACACGGCTGATTAGCAACTGCACACTGGCCAGCAGAATTGTTGCCCCACATGTACACCACACCACTTTCTGTCACGGCTCCATTATGGAAGCTGCCAGCTGCCACCGTAATAACTCGAAGTCCAAGCAAAGTATTTTCTAAGATAGGACTATTAACACATGACTCCTCCAGTCCTGATCTCCAGGGCAGTTTTCCAAAACTGTAGACCTCTCCACCTGGAAGGGGGGGGAAAAAAATCCTAGCATGAGTGTAAAAGCAATTGTAAACCAACACAAAAATCTGAAGACACTTCAGATAAACAGATATCAATTCGCAGCTTACTCCAGCCTCAGCAGAACTATGGCTATTGATATACGAAGACTGCGGGTTGCTCTCTCTGATTGCTGCTGTTACGTTCTATACCTCATGTTAATGTCACCCTGTGCACGCGTGCACTGCTGAAATAAGTAATGCTTTTCTGCTAAAAATTCTACTCTAGTCAAGTTAAGTGTATTTATTGGCTCTTTCTATTCTAAGAACATACAACGTATTAAGGACACACAAATGTGCATGAAGAGCACAATACAGTACAGAGCTCATCTTCCCAAACAGAGATCTGCAATCACCAAACTGGACTGTTTGCCACCCTACACTAAAATAGGATTGTCCTATCAGGGAGAGAAGGTGTGTTAATTTTTTAAAATTAACAGTTGCTTTCTCAGTGATAAAAAAAATGGTAAATCACATCCACAAACGACATCCCTCATGGGGTAAGAACACGCATGAAAAAAGTCCTTTTAAATTATGAAAGAAAAACGTTCTTTAAAAAAAGCACTGGAGGTCCATAACAACTCCAGTAGAGGAGAGGTATTTAGAGCAGGCTCACCAATAACCTGGAAGCTTTCCTTCAAAAACAACCCTCAAAGAATTAACTTCCAGCTGAATCTTTACAACTGTGCACCCACTGATCAGTACAGGGACCAGGGTACGCAAACACTGAGGGAACTGACTTCTGGAAATACTTCGATTCACAGACTTGAACTGCTCACAAACCAAGACTCTCTAATGCATGTACTGACTACACGGTTTTCCAGGAGCAGAGAAGCCAAAGCCCTTACAGATCAAGAGAAACCTCTTGTTGTACTCTTTTGAATGAAAGACTTCAAAAGAAACATCATTTTGAGTTAATATGGTTCAGGTTACATTAACATCTTTAAAGAGTAAAATCCAAACCCTCTGTTAAGAAAAAAAAACCAATATGAAAGAAGAATAGATGCATATAACACTGTGTTGATATAGAAGTAGCTTATAATTAAGAAGGAAATAAAGGCAAAGTTAAAAATCCAACAATTTAAAAGTTGTGTATGAGACACAGATAAAATGAAGAGAACATCTAAAAGAAAACTTGACAATAACTGAAGTTTGTTATTGCCCCAGATATTTACAATTAAGATGTTTATTACCTTCTGTTAAAAGTAACCCATGATGTAGTCCAAGGGCTGCCTGTAATACAGTCTTGCCACTGAGTCCTGGAAGCCTTTCTGGAGTTACAGAGCAGGAACCAGCCTTCCAAACATAGACCAGGCCTCTCTCTTTGGCTCCTTCTGCCTCTGAGCTACAAAGATTGGAGGAAATTGAAACACAGTAAGCATGAAGCTTTCTGTAGTTCAGTAACGCACAGTTTGCTTTTCACATATGTAGGAAAGGCTTAGTAGTTCAGGAATTCATTTCAATTTCAGGAAGCCAACGTATTTAACTTAGTATTAATAATTATCAAATTGTAAATTAAATGTTATTTAAATGTCAAAAAACAAGTATCATCTATTTGAAACCATTAGCTTTCTTTTTCATTTATATTTTACCATGTGTCAATTGTTCCCATTCAAAACATTACACCTGTAGAAGTTTATCCTTTATATAGTTTCATTTCTACCCTTAGAGACAAAAATGAAGTTTTGACTGTTTGGGGTTTTTTCCTTTTTTAATTCTTAATGAGTTTCTCAGATTCAAATGAGCCTTTCAAATCAAGTCATTTAAATCAATTGAACCACCAGAAAAAAATCCTGAAACTGTTTAAATCCTGAAAATGCAAAATCTGGGCTTGCAGGAGTGACTGGAACCATCCAAAGCTGGTTTAGCACTTCAGCACACTCTGGTTTCAATGCTCAGTCAGCAACTTCTCCAACTCAGCACAAAGAAACTCCTCAGAACGCTGACAACAAACCCACAGTTTTAACAATTCATGGAATCCCTTGATTTAAAAACAAAAACTCATTTAGAGCATCGATATAAACAGATTGGTATGTACCCTGTAGGGAAAAGTAGGTTTAGCTCCTTATTTGCCAAAAGTCAAGTCATTTACTCCCTGCATAAATCAGTTCTTGCAGCTTGGCATGAACTTGTGAAGTTTATAAATATATAAGACAGGCAAGAAAAGGTTTGATGGAATGGCAATCTTTGTCTAGAAGAAAAGGCACAAGAAATAAAATGTACTGCAAACACGAATCAAACCCAGAAAAAGCTAGTCTGATAGGATGCCCTGGGGACAACTTACGCAACCAGCTCTATTCATGCAGACTTTTATTTTTTTAAAATACAAATTCTGCTAACTTTGGTGCACAGGATGAACAATATGTTCACACAACGTGCATCTGAAACATTCAAGATGAAAATAACTTAGAGATTAAATTATCTCTCTCAGCTCCTGAGCCCATCCCCAAGATCTTTACTTTTTTCTACAAGACAGAAAGAAAAAAAAGAAAAAAAAATCAGAAAAGGTAACAGTCAAGAACTCTTCTAAAATTCAGGTCAATCATTTAATCCAAAAAACAAACACAGAATTAAAACACAGAGTCCATATTGCATTTTAAATACAAAGGACTTGTGTTTAGAGTAGAAGTAAATTACAAAGGAACCAATCAAGTAATATATAGGCCAGGGGGAAAAAAAAGCTAAAAAATCCAACATCAACATTAGGACATTTAACCCAAAATCAAAATACAGATTTTACGCAGATGGGCAAAGCACACCAAGGAACACAACACAGTAATACAGAGAGTTTTCGTCAATATACTGTGCATTAAATGCAGTCCTGCTGTTTGGGCTTTTATCCATTTAATAAATCGGACTAATGTGGACATTCACATAACAGGATTTATTACAAAAACATCTGACCTCTGCCAGGAATCTTAGTGGAACAAACAAGGAATGAAAAAATAGTCTACCACAGGGCTATTGACCCAGGATCAAAATTCACAGGTGCAGGGAACAGGTATGAGTTACTGTTCACCTGGAAATGTTACTTCCAAGGTTTTAACCTATGGCTGGGCCTTCACAAGTTCCAACAATCTACTTAAAACTAAGTTGCTTTGTAATAAGTTTAGTGTTCCAGACCCAAGTGAAACTGTAGCCAAGTTCTTCTTCCCTTTAGAGTAAGTTACATCAAGAGTACACCGACATCGCTTCATTTTCCGGGATGATCCCAAGCTGGCATTTTTCAGGGAGCCTCTGTGGTTCCACCGAGCTGCTCACTCTCACCTTCTTTCCTGTGAGTCCATCTGTCAGTGGCAGCACTCCATCACCACCAAATCCTTCCTCTTTCAAAAGGAACAGTGTAATTTTCACACACTGGAAAACATAAAAAACAGCTATTTAGTGCAAATAACGTTAACCACCACCACCACCAACAGTGCAAAGCTTTAGGTCCTGTGTTAAATAAATAAGCACTTACACAACACTAGGATGGTCAAAGTATTTATATTTAGTTCACTCACACTGAGTTGGCAGACAAAAGCTAAACAGCCAGACTTGTCCTACCTACTCATCTCACAATGGGTCTATTGTAAGGACAGAATGAACAAAACCTAGTTCAAAGGCAGAAATTTACATCAAACTCTAAATAATTCTCATTATAAAGCTCAAGAAACATCAAATTGACCCATTTTCAGTCTAAATAAAACGGAATTCTACGCTTGGCTAAATTTAAGGTAAACAGATTTGCATGAGCAGAAAATGATTAGGCGTTAAATTCATAACTGCATTCCTGAACCAAAGCACACATCACCACTTAAAGGTGCCGTTCTGTCAAAGCCTGGGCAGAAATGCAGAAAGCTGAGAAAGAGTTCAAAACATCTCTTCATGCAAACTGGCAGCAGAGTAGCTATGAAGCTATGATATGATTATGGAAGACAGAGAGAAAAAAGGGACTGCTCTAGTTATGATTTTATTATTTCAGATTTTGAATTTTGCAAGTTCACCCTCACATCTTTGCACCTCCACAAAGATGCCTTTGTATTACTTCTCTTGGAATAAAACAGAGGTACAAGTAATCTTCGTTTCTTAAAAGCTGTTTGGCTTTTTTAATACTGAAAGAATTGTAATTTCCCTTGATCTACTGCCGTACTTGACGAAGTACTAAAATTTTGAGCTACATTAATGCACGTGTGTAACCATATTTAGTAAGTTTCATAAAAGCTTTAGACCTTTTGCTCTATTATAGGTGCTGTCTGGTATCCACTGTAACAAAATCAGAAAATAATTTTGTTAATATAACAGTCTTTTAAGATGATACATTTCCAATAAAGACACAGAATGAGTAGCCTGAAGCTCTTGCACACAGTAAATAGAATATGGCCAGTCTTGATAAGAGACAATATATGCAAACCTGTAACTCTCATACAGAAGTTTCAATGCACACTCGGAAACAGTAATCAATAAGTTGATAAATAATTAAAATAACTAAAAAAATCTCCAACACTTCCACTAGAATGCTCTGAATAATGAATTACCAAGTACCAAGCAGACTTTTACGGACAGAAACAACAACACTGCATACCAAACACTTCCAGTTTTTCAAACACAGGCCACTAAAAATAGTAATTTGGGCTTCGGGGTTGGCAAAGAATGTACTACAAAAAGATAAAGAGCCATGAAAATGTGAAATCAAATTAACTTCACAGAACAGTACTGAGATAAGTCATATGCACCTTGCTTTAAAAAAAGAAAAAGAAAAACCAGAACATACTTTCTAGGAACAGAAACACTTGTCACCAGAAAGATACCGCTTTCAAGATGTGTCTGTCTCTCCTGCCTCAACTACAAAAGAAAAAAAACACCTACAATTGTAAAAGTTAACTTTTAAAATATTAACAGAGCAAGTCTCACAAATATAAGGAAACTGTCATGCAATGCTTCAGTAACACAGGTGTTGATGAAACATCAAAGGAAAATGGAAGCGCATTTTTGGAACCTTAACTTTGTGGTGTGTGCTTGCTCAGAGTAAGTACATTTGTGGTTTTCTTCAGCCTACTCAAAGCCACCCAACCTACAATTCATTCTCTTGAAAATGCTGGCATTCTCCTCTGTGAGGAACTCTTAGCTCCACATAAAAGCATCCAACAGATCTGTGAATCAGGCTAAGAGATGGAAGCTTTGATAAAGTCACCAAAGTATCAACAATTATATGATTTACACTGCACATAGTTATTTAAGATCTAGGAACTGAGGCTTAAAATTCTTGACTTCTAAAATTTATGGATTTTTTTTTAAGGGCTCAAAGAATTTTCTTTTTCTTGAGCTTCAACTGCAAAAAAAAATTTATTGTAGTTGTCACAAAACCTATCTATAACAAAATAAAGTTAAAGCCAGACATCTAGATCAGCTGTTTTGCAAGATCTCCCTTCAAGGCCAAATTGAAAAACAATTTATCTAATTAACAAGTAAGAAACCTGCAATAGTGGTGAACTAGAAATTAAGAGCGATATGATGACGGTGATAGATTTTCTTTTCTTTACCAAAGCTCACATTTAAGGTTGCATTACTAAGCATTTGTGCATATAAGGGAAAATGACAGTTGAACTGGTTTTTTTTTCACAGATGAGAAATCTTTAAGGCATTTTAAAATCACTTGCAAGTTCAGTGCAAGTTTTCATTTGTTCCTAGAACAGCACAACCTTACTCCCACTTCACAGCTAATGCAAAATACAGGTCACTTCACCACAGCTACAAACTAAGTGAAGCAACTGTAAATAGCAAGTTTCCTACTCCCAATAGAAACATATAATTTTCCTTGCTGATTTTCACATTCATATAACAGCACACTATAACATTACAGATGCATTGTTTCTTTTCCACTACGATCACCTGAACTGTTATTAGAAATAATAATAGAAGTGAAGAAGAGAAGAGCCAAGCACAACACAGCACTCTGGTGGTATGGAAGCTCGGTGTGATGCCAGCACCTTCACTGCTCTGCCCATACTTTTACTTTCTACATTTTTGCTTCAAGACTGCAAGAGGAAAACAGCAAGGAGTGCCAACCAGTGCCAATTATGAAATGTATTTGTGCTACAGACAGATGGTCACTGGCATGACACTGATGTCATACTTTCCCCTCGCAGAGTAGAAGGCTAATGCAAATTCTCCAGAAATCAAACAGTGCCCCACCATAACAACCCTTATGGCCGGGAATGCCATGGAGCAAACATTACTGTCATTACTATGGGACCGTGCTCTTCACTGACCATTTCAACATAAGCATCAGAGATATGAAGAAAACCTTACACTGAATGCTGAACACCAACAACTGGTATGGCCCTGACTTTCAGAAATACCAGAACTCCCATGAGCCTCATGTGTTTATTTACTTGCTGCTGTTAATAAACATTGCAAATACTTCTACAGCTTTCAGACGTGTTTACTTACATACTGCCAAATATATTTTTAATCCAGTTGTTGCATCATATTTAGCAATAACCTACAGGACCGAGACTGCACCTTTGTTATACAGAATTACCTTCTCCAGCTTCCTCATTCAAACCAGAATTGTTAACACCAGTCTGGCCTACACAGGTCATTTATTGTTGCTAACTTACAGTGAGTTACCCGTTCAAGAAGCCCTTGTATTTTGGTCAGCACTAGCTGGGTATGACCACTGCTTTTAATACTGTGTGATTAAGATCTGCTCAGAACAAAACAAAACAACGTGCTACTGAAAGACAGTAGCGAACCCTTCAGATGAGGGCTCAAAGCTTTCAGTGCCAGTTCCAATGAGTGCAGGGTGGCAGCCAACAAAATATAACAGTAAAGGAAGCAATAAAAGAAAAGATTAAAAAAAAGCCAAGGACGACAAAGAAAGGGCCTGGTATCAGCTAAAAGTACACAGCTGAAACTGATCTTCTACAGCATGCAATTAGTAATTTAAAATTTACCACACTCATAAGAGACTCAAAAATTTCTGAACCTCTTTCTGCCTCTTTTCCTTTTGAATTTACACCCTAATCGAGCACATTCTCGAGTGCTTCCCCCTTCCGAAGACAGTTCATTCTGCAGAAACTGGAAGACTTCAAGTAATTTTTGTAAGCTGCTGCCCTACAGCAGCAGTGATTAATCACCGATCTACGACCACTCCAGCTGCTCCCTAACGCCTCTCTAACACATCGTCGTTCTAGGAGAGGAGGTCTGTGACAGTGACAGCGAGCTACGCCACCTCTACACGATACTGCAGCCGCACTGAGACATCCCTCAACAGGCTCCAAAACCTGAAACTGCGTTTACTCCTGGGCAATCACGCCATGCAAAAGGAGAGGAGTTTTAAACGAAGCAAAGGTGAAGGGCACGCTGTTTACACTTTAGAGATCTCTTCGCAGCAAGAGGCAGGAGACCTTTCAGATCCCACATACCAGCGCGCTGTCCCAGCCCCAGAGCACGGTGGCAGCCGGACCGCCGGGTTCGACCCCGCTGGGCCCGTCCCGCGCCCCCCGCTCCCGTCACGCCGCTCCGCCGGGGCACGCGTGGGCAGCGCAGGGCGCTGCGGCCAGACCGGCCCCCGGCCCGGCTCTCCCGCTGCGCCGCCGTTCCCCTCACCGGTGCCGCCCGTCCCTCCCGGCCCGGCAGTCCCCGCCGTTCCCCTCACCGGTGCCGCCCGTCCCTCCCGGCCCGGCAGTCCCCGCCGTTCCCCCTCACCGGTGCCGCTCTCGCGCCGCCCCGCGTGCTCAGCTGACTCACGCGGGGGCGAAGGGAGCGCGGGGGCGGGGCCAGCGCCGGCGCGCGCCGACGGGTCCCCGGCCGGGCCAAACGAGGCAGGGACGGGAGTGACAGGTGGGCGCGTGTCTGGGGGAGCGGGAGGCGCGGACGGAGAGCCCGGCACGGCCCCACGGGCGGAGCGTCGGGAGCGGGGACAGCTCCGCGAACCCCCGCTCGGCAACTGCGGGCACCACAGCGTCCCCTCGGGACGAGCGTGGTGTGTCCGCACGCCGGGCTGTACAAAGCGCACACACAGCTATGTTTTTCTGTTTGCATCAATTTCACGGAACACAGTTAAAATACATAGAGGTAAATACACCTGTATGTGTATATACACACTATGTACATATATACACCTGTATGGGTATATACACACATCTCTAGGGGTATATACACACTATATATATATATATATATGTATTTATATACATACGCAGTATGCATATACCCCTAGAGGTGTGTGTATATATAGTGTTGTATATATCCATACAGGTGTAGGTGTGTATATGTATATATATATATACACACACATCTATATATGTACATACACACTATACCCATGTTTCTACTCATACAAGTTTTGTGAAATGCACTACTTATGTCATGTCAGCTCTTAGCGGACTATTTCTTATGTTGCCTGAAGCCTTCATTTAAAAACCATGGTTCCAAAGACAGGTATAGGCTCTCCTTTATAAATTCTTACATTCTCTAAAGATAGCTATTAAACATTTCTGTTAGAGTGTTTCATCCACTAACTGGAATGATTACTCCACATTTTTTTCAATAACCACAGCCATGGTTTCTTCGATTATGAGCTCTTGCTAACTGGCAAAAGTTGGATGACTTCTCTTCATAGCAGAGTATTTCCCCTCTATTCCCTGACACAAATGTACCCAAGATTAAAATTTATAATCTTCATATTAATTAATATTAATTATATTGCTTGGGTTTTGTGCGTTTATCTCTCCATTTTATTAAAATGCAAGTATTATTTGGTCTTAACAATAAAAAAAAATTTCTAGAATAAAACTCTTTGTTCAGATGTACAAACAATGCTCGCACAACCAGTTTGTTACTGAGTATGTTGCATCTAGACAATCTTTCTTATCCCTGGACAGCAGATCCAAATTCCTGCTGTATTCTGATGGCTCAAAGAATATGTGGAAAATAAAGAGAAGACCAAAGTCATGATGATAGCTATTTAGCAAATTATGGCTAACTGGGGAGTGCAAAAGAAAATTATGTGAAAGCGATCAAGCCTTCCAGGTACGTTCTTCCAGCCACACAAAGGCTGGTGATTTGGCTGCAACAAGACACAGAAATTGTTCCTGCCTTCCTAGGACATTTTTGCTTTAAAAAAATCCGTTTGCTCAAGGAAAGAGTGTTATTCTTAGACATCAAAACAGTGAAGGAAAGGGAAGATTTCACATGATGCGTTCTAATGAAAACTGAAGGACTTAAGGGGTCGCCATAAAAATACCACGTTATGATAACCTACTCCCTCACCCTTGTCAGCATTTTCCCTGTGTGGGTTGGGTGTTTGTCCTAGGAAGCTGCACAGTGAGTCCTACTCGTGGGGGACTGAAAGAAGGGGACTTTTGTCTGTCCACATCCAGGGTAAGTCCATTGTGTGTTCCTTGCTTGGTACATAATTGATGAAACCTATTTTGGGTTGGATTAATTGGTTTGCTCTGGCTACTTTGACATGTGGACAAGACTATTTTCTGTCAGCTCATGGCATCCCCTAGGCTATGGGGGCAGACAGGTCCCCATGCTGACATAAATGCCAAAGCAAGGACAGTCACTGTGCAGATCCTGCAGAAAGCACAGCTCAGCCACACTGCTAGAGAGCTCAACTTAGAGCCCAATGGCTAAGGCCTGAAGCCTAGAATAGTAACTGCTATAGGCCTGGAGGGAAGTCAAAGTCTGCTTCTGGGTGAGACCTATCACTTCATTCTCCAACGTATTACATGGAGAGTTGCTTAACTGAAAGAAATGTGTATGAGGATAAAGTTTATTTTTACTGCTTAATTCTTCAGCTTCAGGTATGAAAAAATGTTGGCCGTTTTCAGAAGGCTGAAATCAGTGGAGCTACTCCAGTGGTAGTGGTGAATTTGGACTTTCAAAGAAAAACTGCAGAAATCACAAGACTGCTGGAGGCACAGACCTCATGCGGGTCATATGAACTGTTATTACAGACACAGAGGGATGAGGAGGAGCAAGGGGGAAAAAAGAGATACATTTTAATTGAAACAGGACAGGACAACATGGGAGACATGCTGTGTGTAAGTGCTGTCAGACCAGGATGCTGCAGCTGCTGCTCAGAGAGAAGGGGCTCCCAGCATATCCAAGGCCTTCAGCACACAGAAGCGGCGACTACAGCAGAGGTATTTAATATCACACCATGATACTTCTGCATTGAGATAGGTTAAGCCTGGGTTCTTCCACTTGTGGAAGTGCAAAATAGTCACATTTGCTTCTAACCAGAGAGCATCAAACTTTGCAGCTTCAGGCTTGTGAAGCTACTGAAAGAATCCATACCTCAGATGACAATAAATGCCTTTGATGTGAGAAACGGGGAGAGCAGATTGCACTCCAGCAAGCTCTGTGCCAATGAGAAATTGTAAAAGGGGGAGGGAGCCAACAACCTACAGTTCTGGAGGAGGCAGCATGCCACAGATTACAAATCCTGTGCTGTATATGAATCAAATTATGATGCAGATACCCATTCAACGTAGCTGCTCAGGAGGAGCTTGCAGCCTGCCTGCCATTCATTACTACCTTTTTTATAGTTGTGTAGGGTATGGCACTGCTACGCTGTATGGGCCAAATTAATAGGCTCTGCAAATCATACAATGGCAAGGAAGGGGAGGGGTGGGGGGGATTCGGAGGAGAGGAATGCCTAAATGTAAACTTCCTGAAATTTCACTCCTGCACTTGGTTTTCAATCCCTGCCCTAACAGCTTGTTATCTAGAGCTGAATAAATCAAGGGCAAGGGGGAATAACAGACATTTAGAGTGATACCAGCAGAAGCATCCTCTGCAGTTAAGTTTGTGTGTTCTGAATGAGTGCTTCCATTTACCAACACAGGAATACACAGACAGTTGTTCCCCTTACAGATGGAGCTGAGAAACAGTACTGGAGTTCTATGACTGGTAGAGACAGAGATGAAAATTATGTGAAATGCTCAAAGCCAGTGCAGCCAAGGAGAAAGAAAAGAATCCCATCAGTAAAATGGTGCTTTGCCGGTGACCTAGTTTGTCACCTTTTCTTATGCCAGCTGTCAGATGTAACCAGAGAATCCCTTTTTCTATTCTCTCTGCAGTCCCCACAGCTCCACACCCTCCAGAGCTGGAGGTGCCGGACACAGAGGCCTTGGAGATACACTGATCCTTCCCAGGAGCAGGATGTTGTGGAGAGATTCAAATGGGTGAGTGTGCAGCATCCACAGAACCAGAGAGGATTTCATCCTATGATTATTCTGGCCATGAATCAGTATTTAATTACTGAATGAAATGCTAGTAGCTTCTTGTTCTACCCAGCAATCTAAAAGACATATCAATTTCTTCATGAAGCAGAGACAAGGCATCCCATTTGGAGCTGCCACATCCTACGTACACCTAGAGAAGCTGTGTGAAGGATCCTGTGCAACTGTGTACAAGGGAATCAGCAGGTGTGCATTTTTGCTTCTCAATGCCTAGTGAAAACACCTCTCACATGAGATAAAGGCAAATCAAAGATCCAGCTTTGCTTTTAACCAGGGTATTTGCACAGCCCCACCCCAATTTTTCATGGACCTCCTCCATTACAGCCACGGAGGCTCCACGAAGACACTTTGGTCCACAGCAGTGTGTCAGGAGACTGTTTGGCTGAACCAGTGAGGGAGCGAAGGTTTTCCTTGAAGGGAGGGATCTCTGCATGGTGGAAAATTTGCAGGTGAGGCCATGCTGCCATCACACAGGGGCAGGAAAGCCGTGAGAGGGCAGGGTGGGAACTCTGCTCAAAGCCATGCTCTAGCAATACCCAGTCACTACTCTAGCCAGGTGGGCTGGCTCCCGGCTCGCTGCTTATGGGGACAAGATGGAGGAGGTTTGGAATTCCTTTCTGACCTTGGTCTGGGTGGGTGCATGAGCCCTGGAAATTTTGCTTGGGTAAGTGTGGAGCACCCCAGGAGACTGTTAGTGCTGTCATGCCAAGCACTGAGGTGCTTTGTGTGACCTTCCACTGTGACCTGACAGGATCAACAGCCAGTTGGTGGCATTGAAAGTGATCAGGCTGGAGACAGAGGAGGGAGTGCCCTTTACAGCCATTCGGGAAGGTAAGACATTGAGGAACATCATCCTTGAAGAGCATTTGTTTTAACCTGAAAAATCTCTGTGTGACGCCTTCCTTGGTCCATTCTTGCCTGCTCAGTGTGCCAGCTGTCCTTCTCCCAAGCCTCTTGGTTTCCTTTTCCCTCGTGGAGGAGGTCTTTGTGCTGGGCAGGGTAGGCGTGTGATGGGCAGAGGAGGAACCTCTGGTGTGTGTATGCCCATGCGACAGATGCATCCATGCTTGTGATAAGGAAAGTGCCAGCTGCAGCCAGAGCACGTCCTTTCTAGCAGTGTAAGGGCTCTCTTAGACCTCCTGCCTGTCACCTGCTTTGTAGTTGCTTTCTCGCTCCTACTAGAGTTTTTGCTGCTGTTACATTGGGCAGTTGTGGACTGGAAGTGCCCTTTGCACCAGGATCTCTGCTTGCTGTTATCACAACTAGGCCACTTTCCTGGCTGATACCTAGGGCATCACAGATCCCAGCCTGAAGAGAAATACTTTCAATAAAACTGATGTTTAATAATATCTATCATTTCAGCCCAATGAGAAATTCTACCACTTGACTTTGTAGAGCACTGGGCAAAATGTCTGCAACTTTCTCAGTTCCTTTGAGGAAGAAATGTTTTTGCTTAAGTGCTTGATTCTGGCTGAATGAAATTACTCATCCCTACAAACCAAGTTCACAAAGGCTTCTATTTTCATCTGCTGTGCAGTCCCAAAAGGATCATAATCTGGATTCTTCCTTACATGGAAACATGCAACCTTTGTGCTGGCCTGTTGTCTGCTATTAGTGAAAACTATCAATATAAGAGGTCACACGTATTTTGGTTTTTTCTTCTTACTGCAGTTCAAAACTAGGGTTGATCTTGTCACCACAGGGATATAAAGTATGGGACCAAATGTGCCAGCTTTCACAGAGCAGCCCTAGCACAGGGCTCTCACACAAGTCAACTCAGAACATCGAGAGAGGTCACTGAATCCACTCCAGGTTTATAATAGTGTAATTGAGACAAGAAGATTTACAAAATTGTTAGTCCAACTCTAGGTGAGAGCAGAGAGATACCTAAATATGCCTATTTACAGAATGGCTTGTGTTACAGTTTCCTGTGCACTCATTTACTGTGGTGCTTTTGCTTTGAGCTCACAGTTGTAGCCCACCAGTAAAATAAGCCCTAAACGAACTAATGATGCACTAAAGATCAGCACCTCTTTAACATGCTCTACTGGACAGGCTGAGAGTCTTAACTTTATTCATTATGGGAGAAAACAAGGGTGATCCTATGAAGGGTCTACTTTAAATAGGTCTTTTGTGTACTGCTGAGCTTCGCAGCATCTGACACCTCAAATTTACAATGTAAGTCAGAAGCAAAAACAAAGCACAAGATTTATTAAGGCGGCGCATTCTCTGCTCCCCCAGAGGAATGCGCTCCCCTGACAAAGAGACGCTTCACCCCGGGAAGCCCCACAGAGACAAAATGCTTAAAGCTCAGCTCTGGCAGTAGCACCTGACACCCCAGCAGGGGGTTGTAGAAGCAACCAAGTGAGGAGCAGTTCCCAGAGGCCTGAATTCTCTCTATTACTGCAGACCCTCTGTACGGCTCCTCTGGAGCAACAGCTCTGGTTACAGGGGATTTCTGAGGTATCACAGAGCCAGGTTAGCAGACCCTTTCTGCAGCTGATGGGCTCTATCCATAGTATCTTTACTAGGTTCATAGGCAATTAGGTGCACATACTGGGGGTAGCTAAATGGACTAGCATAAGTAGTAGGGACAGCTTAGCTGCAGGGGCACTTAGCTCTGTGCAAGACTTAATTTACAATCTGTGCTCTTTCCAGCAGTTGTGCTGAACCAGGCATCCTTGACTGCTCAGTTGCCTCAGTACTGACATAGGCTTGGGCCACAGCTGTGTTGTAGAGTCTAACTCTGGCAGTAGGGCTTTCAGAGCCAGGTGAAGCTGTTATGGTCACAAAAGGCAAAGTGCTAATCCAGTATAAATTTGCTTTGCCACCATGAAAGTCTTCAAATATCTTTTTCAGATCATTTGAAAAACAAAAAAAGCAGCTTTTTGTGAGCAAAACTCATTCTGTCTCCCACGTCTGGCCTGAGCTCTGTATTGTGTGCTTCAGCTAATTCAGCAGAAACAAGATTGTATGCCCAGGCCTTATCTGAATGAAATTTGTAGGACTGTGTGGTCTGACAGTAAACTAATTTGGTTTTAGTCAGCAGGAAAAGGTAAGTCTGGAACAGCTCTGAGGCTATTCTGCCATGTCAGAAGCTGAACTAAAATCTGGAGTCAGGGATGCCTGGTTTTGTTGAGCTTTGGGGCTTCTGTCTGTGCGGTTTGTGTTTGCTGTCTGGGAACAGCTGGGTGGGGTTCTTCCATAGTGCCAGGAATCTACAGGCAAAGCAAACACAGCTCCACTTCTTCCCCACATCCCTCTTCTGTACAGAGCTACTGCAACTATTGTCCCACACCTCAGGTAGCAAATGATGAAGCTCTTCCCCTGTAAAGACTATCTTTGAGACTTTCTGCTGAGCTGTTTCATCGTGCTGGAACCTGCTCTACCACGACAGACCTAAGGCACGTCTGAAAGCCTTGGAAGGCTGCAGCTTTTGTCTTAGCATAAATCAGTGCTCTGTGAACTATACGGAGGCAGAGACTCTTCCATGTGCTGCCCCCTCCATCACCACACCCTGGATGTGCTGAGGATTGGCAAAGGCACGTCAGGACCTAAAGACCAGGGGCACACAGCTGCAATAATGCCTTTAGATAGTTAGGCTGAAAGAAAAAAGTATGCCAAATTGTATCAATATGAACAAGTTACTATTCACTCAGAAATTTCATAATCTCTGTTCTTAGAGTTTTAAATCAGAATTCAGTTTACATATACAGTGATTTCTTTTGGCAGATTTTTACACCCTGTTATTGTGAAGCTGGCAACTGGTAGAAACTCAGCTTCTCCCAAAATTCTCTCCTAAGGGCCCTGCTGGGGGCACATGCCAGAAGGTGGATGGGAGAAGCTTAGTGACAGGCTGGGGGCTGCTGCATTCTGGCTCTGGGAGCTTCCAGCTCCTGCCTCTCAGCATTTACCTTGAAGAAGTTACTTCTCCCCAGCTTATGACAGCTGGGAACTGTGAACTGCTATTTCTGACAGAGGCAAGATCCCACCTCTGAGAGAAGGATGGGTTCCTGCCAAGCCTGGAGCACTGATGCTTCTCTAAGGACCTGTTCCATCCTCCTTCAGACTCAGTATCTGCCACTTCTTACAGAACTTTCAAGTCTGGACTATCACTCCCCAGTTTTTTGCTTTCACTGCCTTGTTCTCTGTACTATGACCTTCCACTTCCAGCAGCAGTGGTTAAGTTGATCTCCCTTTTGTGTTTTCTCAGCTTCTCTTCTCAAGTGTTTGAAACATGCCAACATTGTACTGCTTCATGACATTATCCAGACCAAGGAGACCCTAACATTTGTCTTTGAGTATATGGTGAGTTGATGTTTTTCTCGCTTCCTGTGGAGCTCGTACTGGGAAGTATTGGCAAGCGGCTGCATAATGAATTTACTGCATTATGGGACATCTACAAAGAAACCAGTTGTAATCCTTTAGTGCAATGATTGATTTTCCTTCTTGATCTCCTGCCTTCGAGCCACACAGCCTTACTCTTTTCTCTCTGTATATGCGACAGCTGTATGCAAAAATGATTCCACGTGTTGTGTCCACTGGGGTGGCAGACACTATTTACCTCCGTTTCTGCCTTGCCAGCACAATAAAAGTACTGTTCTTGAGCCACAGCAAGGATAGGAAATAATGATATGAGCTCACATCCCAGCTGGGGTCAGACTTGGCACTGACCCCAGTGGTCACCACGACCAAGCTGTGCGTTGCTCTCAAGAGGAGAGCAGGATGCCAATAAAATTCTCCACATGAGTCTTGCTACTTCTGTTGCTTTTGTGGATAGCTCTCAACCAAATTATACAAAAAATACAGAAGCTGTGTCTTTTTACTGCAGCTTTATGATTAATTCTAGGACAAGTATGACTTCTGCTAACTAGCAGCTTCAGGTCATAAACTGCTGGGGTGAGATAACAGCTCAGCCAGGTCCCTCATTTGACACAGCACTTAAGCACATCCTCATGTGCTGCATCACATCAGATGCTCGCTAAGGTAAAGAGACACCTTTGTAGTGGTTGCAATTTTTTCCATTTACAGAAGAAGCATTTTACACCAGTAGCTTTGCCTCAAGTTCTCCTCTTTTGTTCAGCACACAGATCTAGGACAGTACATGGGCCAGCATCCTGGAGGGCTCCATTTGTGCAATGTTATGGTAAGTTCCTTAGAAGACTAGTATTCCTTGAAGCATGAGCAAGTGTTATTTTCCACTATGTATGGTCCCTGTAAATTGCTTACTATTATATATATTTTTACATATATGACAAAAGGTTTGGAGAAGAGCTGCCTTTGATAAAGGTGTAACAACCTCTCTCTCAGTCTCCAAGCCTTTATTCAGTTAGCCCCTCTTCCCATTTTCTGAGCCTGCAAGCGGACATTCAGCTTTTGGGAACAATGACATCTTGTGGCAAGGAAATCTGTCTCCATACAAATTTGTGTCCTCTTATCGTTACAATACATAATTCATCTCTCTAATTAAAAACTCTCAAATCTCATTCTCTCCTCATCTGGAACTATCTTCATATTTGCAGTCATTTAAATCCCTTTTTTTTCTACCATAGCTTTTGGAATTGGTTGGCTGGATCTGAACACAGCCAAAGATGTACCGTTACTTTATAGATTGATGTTATAATAGTCTCCTACTCTCCTTTGTCTACATCTTCACATTTAATTAACTTTCAGGATTGTTGCTGCACATTGGCTTAAGGTTTCAGTGCAGATGTTCTCAGTGAATGGATGGGTCCTTTTCCTGAGCAGCTTCAGCTAATTTATCTTACAGCTGTCAACAATAACTTTGTATCTTATCAAACTGCCTATTCATCTGGCTTTATCAGATCTCTCTGAAGTTCCTCACTGTCACTTCTTATCACAACTAATCTAAATACTTCTGTCATCTTCAAATGTTGCCACCTTGTTCACATCTTCTTCCAGATAGTTGTTAAGCAACACCAATTCTAATAAAATTTCTTGGGGCCTCAGATTTTAAACATCCTTAAAGCTCAGATACATCCAAGATGCAGTGTTGGATTTTTGGCACAGATCTCGAGAGTTCTCCTGCCAGACGGGCTCGTAAAGCACATGGAGCACATGGCTGTAATATGTACTCACTGGCACTTCTGTGAGTAAACATCAGCCAGCTGCTCTGCTTTCCTGTCTGGAATCCTCATTGTCAGCAGGAACTGAACTGCAAAATTATTTACTGCTCCTTCAGGAGGGTCATCTAGCTTGCTTCATTTTTGCTGGCAAATGTTGTTCGTTTTTTCTCTGAGTGATTCCTATGGAATACGATGCAAGTGTGCAGAATGTTACAGGGACACCTTTCTGGTACAAAAATGACCTATGGGTGTCACTGTTTTTCCTCCTCTTCAGATTAAACTTCTTTTCTCCGGTGAAGTCTAATAACTTTTGCTGTGTTTTGCTTCTATCCACTGTCCAACTTCACACCTCGCTTCAGACCAGCTTGCTTTACCCCAGGCTTATTTACACTGCCATGATGGTGGGAGTTAGATATTTATTTCTAGGCTTGCTTTCTTACTGTTTCTTCTGCTTTCTTTCTTGCTTGTTTCATTCATCGTGTCTTATTTGCTATATCTGTCTAAAGGAAGTCCTGATGTTTTCTGCCAGCTCGAAGGCAACTGTTCCCACTGACATGTCAGTCAGTTCCCTGCTCCACTGGCAGCATGTACAGCAGCCACAGAGCTCCCTCAGCTGGTGCCATCTCACCCAAAGGGACAAATCTTCAGCTCCTTAGGCCTTCGTCTTGTTTGGGTGTGTGTCTTTGTCTTGAACCCTGAAATAAGCATAGCTACTGTTCTGAAAGCTGGGTCTGCATTTTGGCAAGCTGACCTTGCCCCTGCAATCAATAGTCCATTTCTAAAAAGAAGTTACATTTCCAAAATGTGCATTTAGGGACTGTAAAACTGCCCTCCTGGCCAAATAGTCCACCTTGAAAACCTCAGAAAGCTGTAGGGCAGTCACAACCCACCACAGTTTTCTCCTCCTCAGCCAGCACTCCTCATTTTGGGATTTTTGATGGTTTCTTACTTGCTTTGTCTCTGCTTTGTTCCAGGGTTCTCCTAAAGTTCAGAGTTAATATATCAGTGCAAAGTCACACAAAATCATTTTGGTTCTTTGTTGGCTTTTTCCAGCTCTTCATGTTCCAGCTTTTGCGCGGCCTGGCTTACATCCACCAGCAACACATTCTTCACCGGGATCTGAAACCCCAGAACTTGCTCATCAGTTGCCTCGGTGAGCTCAAATTAGCCGACTTTGGTGAGTCACAGTTTGGATACTGCTAATATATCTGCTCAGACCAAAGCTTTAGCATGTATATAGATCTGTATCCACAGCCAATTAAGGCACAGAAGCATAACCTTTTACTGAACTTCAGGAAACTATTTCTGTGGTCAGTCCACAAAAAACTGGTTCAGGAGAACAGAGAACCAACCACTCCCTCTTCAGAAAATAATGAATTGTGTAGAGTCCACAGCAACGTCCTGAACCAAAAGGCTTTCTTGGCATTGGTTTGGGATGGCTTATAAAGCCCTACAAAACACAGCATATTGCTTGATCTGATCTGCCCCAGAGGTATATTCCAGACACACTTTCTTTGTCCATTGCTTGTAAACTGCATTGAGATTATTTGCATTTAAAGATCCAAGATAAAACAATGTCCTGTTTCCTTCTATGCACTGTACAGGTAGAAGAACTGTCCTAACACAGCAGTTTTTTGTTGGGTTTTTTTGCAGGCCTTGCTCGTGCCCAGTCCATCCCCAGACAGACATACTCCTCTGAAGTGGTGACACTCTGGTACCGTCCTCCTGATGTGTTGCTTGGAGCCACAGATTATTCTTCTGATATAGATATCTGGTACTGACCAATTTCCAAGCATCTGGGGTCCCCTGGGAAAAATCATCTTTACCTGAATTAAGTCAACCAAAGTTACAGTAGGTACAGTTGTAAGTAGAGGAATTAACACCTATGAGCAGAAAATGCATGAGCAGTGGGGAGTTTTGTACTGCTGGGTTCACAGAAGCTTTTGGGAATGATGTCACTACTATGGATTGATATAAACCTCATGTGATAATATTCATGACAGATGTACATCTCGTTTGGTAACATGTATGAAGCATTTTCAGGTCTTGCAACAGAACATCTTGACTTAATGCACTTGTATCTATGCAGCCAGCTGAGTTAGTAGTAGCTCTCTACAGCAATAGCTTTGTGAAGAAAAAGTGGATTCACAACTGCACCATCAGTTACTTTGGCCTTGGTAGCAAAATGTGGCATTAAAGGGTTCTCGATGGATCTGGAGATAGAAAGGTGTCTGAGATTTTCATTATTTCTGTGATACATTGTCCTTCTTCTCAAAGAAAATGTCTCAGATGCAGTCTGCATTTCAGACAGGAGAAGGGCTGTGTCTGTTACCTTATGAGCTCTACCCCAAAATCCAAATGTGGTTGGGAATCACAGGAAACAAGTCTCAAAACAGCAGAGCTGAAGGGAGAGGAGTCTCTGAGAGCCTGCAGAAAGCAGGAGAACATGAGGGCTTCACAGGGGTCCCACTGGGCCTTTTGGGCTGGCCTGCATGCGTAGCTGTGCCCTAGGGTTCATCTGCCTTCTGGCTCACTCCTGCACCAGCCCAAGCCCACTTCCAGCAGCACAGTCCTGACTTACTGATGGACAGCATGCAGCTCACGAAGCTGCAGGAGACCTGCCCTATTCTGGGCAATTTTACATCCGTAGATGGTATTGCTGCTTCACCCTTCAGATCAGTTAATCTTCTGTCTCTATCTGTCCCACCAGGACTTTTCTTAACTGCTGTGCAGAGTCAAAGGCTGGGAAAGAGTAGGAGTGCAGCAGGCTCAAGAAGGTGCAAGAAGAGGGCTGGCTAAGTTTACAAATAGCAAAGCTCTAGTCTTCTCATGCTGTATCTCCTTCCAGAGCTCTGCAGCTTATCAGACACTGCAATGGCCTAAGTCTGGAGAGTAGTCCAGGGAAACAGGACTTTTTAGGTTGTTTACTTCCCTAGGCCTGCTGCTAATTTAATTGCTTAAAGATATGTCCAAGGAGGAAAACCCTGCTAAATTCTACTGGCTTCCAGCTGCTAAGCCAGTCCAAAGAGTACTGTCTTCTCTCCCCCACTACCTGTCATCTCTCCCTCCAGACAGTCTCCCACAAATGTCTGCGGAGTTTGAGGAAGGTGCCTGCCTAGCAGACCGAAGGCTTTGTATTAGGCACAAGCCTGTTGGGTTTTCTTCTCTGAAAGTTGACCATGTCCCAAGCTGGCTACATACAGAAAGTACAGCATTTCTGCCTATGCAAAACCAACATCCCCACTGCATAACTCTGCTCTAGTGTAATGAATAGCAAGAGGGGAGTGGTAGACAAATTCCCATCCAGCTCTCTGACCAGCTCTAACAGCACAGTGCTCTCCTCCCCACTGAACTACATTCACACTATAGGCACCTTTGTTATAATGCCTCCTTATAATAACAACATTCAGAATGTTTGCCCTAAAGAAAGATGTCATGCTGAGAGAATAGAGAGTACTTCAGCGGGCTCTATTCAGTAACTTCCTCTAACAAGAGTCATTTATTATCTTCATGTACACTGCATTTAAGTTCAATTTTGGTCTATTAGGAAATAATGTGAATTCACACAGATGTTACTTGTCTGTTGGGGAGAAAGGAAAAAAACCCCTATGTCTTTTGGATACTGCAATTTACATGAAGGCAGGTCAGAATGCCCTTGGTAATGGCATGAGACAGTGGGTGTCAAAGCCTTGGTTTAAAGAAACCAATTATAACAAAATAAAACATTATGGGAATTCATGCATAGTGTGCTAGAGCAGCAATACTGTCAGTGGGAGGCACATGGGAAGTGAATGAGGCCTTGAATAGATGAAGAAAGAGATATAGAAGGAGACTCAGTCACTCTTGGACTAACTAGAAAAGCTACTTTAATCTCTCTGTATCTTTTTTCTCTCCCTTTCTCCCTCACTATATCCTCAGGACTTTAGAAGATTCAATTAAGGGATTTCAGGGAGATTACACTGTGTATCAGAAGGACTTTCTTTTTCTTTTTTTAGAAAACACCAAGTGCTTTATGCACGTGCCACACTAGTGGCTGCTAACATCATAAGTGCCTTAAGACATGACTGCTTTCCTCGTATAATCTTCCATTTAAAAATGAGAGGGGAAAAAATCACAGGGTTCTTCCCAGGTAGATTCATGTAGAATAGGAATTCACATGCAGGCATTTAACATGGACCTGCCTTCTCCTCAGCCTGGTTCACACTGCCCTTCTATGCCAAACTGGGAGATATAGGCTAAGGGCTCCACCATACAGACCATGCTTGGTGAGGAACAAGAGAATCGATGTATTTCTGATTAAATATAAAATTGTCATCTCCTAATGCCAAAAAAAAAGCCACCGAACAAAAAACCCAACCAAACTAAACATGGAGAGTGAACTCTGGGATGCCACACAGATATTCTAGATCTCTATCCTGATGAAAGTATCTCACCACTGTGTGATGCAGCACTGCAGGCTGAGGTCTAAGTGCAGTGTTCACATCTACCCCAGGGAGTACAGACAGATACAACTGTGCTGTCTGAACCAGATCTGCTTATACTTCCTGAATATCCCTATAACCTCTCCTGTTACTTTAGCTGTCACTGTTTTGATTCATGTGCATATCTAGTATCATGTCTGGACCTCTTCCCAAAAGATCCCTCTCTGCCCTATCTCTTCCCAAGGCAGCTTTAAGGGACTGAAACCCTCTAAGAAACTTATAGACTGGAAGGGCTAAGGCCACCTTAGAAATTAATATCAGAGGGGTAAGAAGGAAAAGGGGAAAATGAAACAACATCAAGTTTAACTGTTTAGAAACATTTAAAAGCAAATGCTTTTGAATCATCGTCATTATCAGAAGGACCCTCATAATGCTGTTAAGAGCAGTAACTGTAAATCTGGATCTCAGAAGGAAAGTCAAGGCCTCTACTGCAAATCTAATATGATGACTAGTACTGATTACCAAAGTCCTGCTTTATCAGGTAGACAAAAATACCTGGGAAAAGAGGGGGAATACCCATATGTCAGTTGTTCTAACTACTTCTGCCTTTTCTGTAAAGAAAAACATATTTCATCTGGAACAGAGATAGAAACAGTCATAATTGTAACTGATGAATCAATATCAAGCAGGCATTAAAGGCAGCTGCTAAACTGAGTTTTGCTACAAGAAACAAAGAACTCCTTTCCAGCAGTTGTGGTTGCTCTGATAGTTTTGTCTTTATTAGAGACACTGAGATTTACAGGCTTCCAGAGCCAATGGGAATAAACCAGGAATGCAAATGGAGCTCTACCAGAAGCTACATTTGTAACAACACATAAGTTGTTCCTCTCCAACTGACAGCTTGCCTATTAGTGAACTCTTTACTCATGAGCAATTCTTAGTAAATGCTGGCTGTACCTAGGAAAAAAGCTCCTGCTGTTGCCAGTCTAATGGCCCTTTCTAGCTGGGATATCAGAATGCAAACTGTGAGTGAATAGCAGGATCAATTGCTCCAAAAACACATAGAGCTGATTCTCTTCTCCCTCCAAATCAAGTGTACCTGAATTGCTTTGACCATACACAGCTAAACTTGTGCAATGCAATCAGCAGATTACAGCAGCCCCTGTGGTTGCAAAATAGGGTGAGCCATTTGGGCATGTACATCAGCTGTGAAAACAGAGGGTTGGTATGACACTGGTCTCAGTAGACTATCTGTGGGCTCCAAAAGAATGTCTAGTGATGTGGTAGTGCAATGAAACACAAAACAAATCTATGTTGCAACAGCTGTGGGTTAAGTTGCATGATGCCTGGACTCTGTAAGAGCATATTAGACGAGCAAGGAGCTCATCTCCCAACACTTGCCAAGGCTGGGATACAGGAAGCTCAGGGAAAGTGCAGCAGATGTTTGTAGAAACAGCATTAGATACGGATCTGCAAACAGGCTTGGCATCACCTGGTGTGCAAGTATGACCAAAGTGAATACCACAGGTGAGTTACACGTCAGGGTTTCGACTGACCACAGCCGGGTGGGAAAAGCAACTACGATATTGCAGAAACGAGATGCAAGGGTAACACATGAGTACAGATGACCAGAAGAGATTACCAGCTATTGCTCAGCAAGTGAAAATAATACTCTCAGAGCTTGTAAGACAAATCAAGGGTTTCAACATTTGAACTTAAAGTACTCAAATATGCTATAACCAAAGAGGATTGACAGTGAAACCTGAAAAGCTGTGATGAGGCTTAGTGAAAAGAGAGAAAATCTAGAAAATGTTTTGAGGACAATGACTAAAAAGTAAATGAGGGGAGTTTTACACCATACAATGAGAGATGGGAATAGCTGCAAATAGGTCAGTCTACCTTGATCACAACTATCTCATCATTATTGCCATGAGGACTAACCCACCTTAGTAAAATTAAGCATTTTTGCAGGTGTTCAGTTTTTATAAGCTGACTGGTTTGCTTTGGCACAAGTGCAGTGCAGGCGATGATGTAAAAATAAGAATAACTTGCTGTCATCACAAGGTTCTTTATGCTATGATACGTTGTTTTCAGTTTTCCAAGGAAGAGCTAATTGCTTCTGAAGGGAAAATCACTCTAGTGGTTAGTGCCTCTGTGTTCTTTCTGTGTAGTATGTACACAGCCAGTGTGGTGTGTAGCAGTTCCCTGTTTATCTTTCCAACTGTTAGCACTCAGATGTTGCACCCTTTTTTCATGGGAAGCAACCTGGTATTCCACAAGCTTCTGCCACACCCATTTCTTAAGATGATTTGTAACAGGATTAATTGACAGAGACTTGAAACAAGTTGTTCCATACTGGAAAAAAAGATGGTGCTTAGTGCGTTTCTTTTTCAAGTATATCACCTGTCTTGTCTTGCCGGTGAAAGGTGAATTGGGGTTTTTTTGGGGGTGGTGCTGATGAGAAAAAAAAGATAGGAACAGACTTGTATGGAACTTTGACTTATTTTTTTCTAAAATCTTGGAGGGATGTGAATGCGACTTATCTCTGGTCTGCTCCGGTCCTTTTTGACTCGTGAGCTTTTTAATTCAGGTGACTCAATCTGTAGGACCAGGATGAGGTTAATGATACAACACACAACTTCCAACAATGGTCAGTTGCAAGTGCCTAGAACACCCTGCAAGAGTGGGGATGTACAAGATGACCCTTCCCAAAGGAAACCTTCCTGACTTTCCACAGTCAGGAGGCATTTTTGCAATGCCACATCCTGCCCACCACCATACTCGAGAAGTGTATCAGTCCTCACCGAAGTCTCTATTGATTTACATACATACACACACCCCACATCCCCTCTTGCTTCACATACACTCTCTCTAGATGACATGAGGTGGATATACAATACTGACACATCAGACTGGTACTTTTCAAACTTCAGCTGCAATATATGTATATAAAATTTACAGTTTTTATCAGGATTTCTGAATTTACAAATTAGAGTTTCCAAATTTCCATTCCAACAACTATATCTCTGCTTTTCTCCCTGCCCATCCCAGCAATCATATTACATATGGCATATATGTGAATGAGTTAATACCTTGGGTTTCTTGCAGGAGTGCAGGCTGTATATTTGTTGAAATGATCCAGGGACAGCCAATCTTTGCAGGAACTTCTGGTACTCATGAACAGCTGGAGAAGATCTGGACGGTGAGTAAAATATACCCTGAAATGGGAGAGAAAAAGAACATGTTGCTCCAGCCTACTTAATTTTGAAGTCCTAAGCACAGGGCCTGTGAATAGCAGAAATAATTTGGTCTAATGTACCAAGTTATAGCAGACTTTGTAACCCATTTTATATTTGGCAACTTTCTTACCGACACAAGAGTAAATCAAATGATTTCCCTTTGATGTTTGTCATCTCATCAAAAATTTAAAGCCAATTAAAGTGACATCAAATTGAAGAAGGCATAAAAGGTGTGCAAGTACTGCAAATTCTGTTGCTTCTTGTTAAATCCTTCACTTACTGTAGGTCACAGCACACCATATTCTCACAAAGGAGCTCTAATACTGCTCTTAAACTATATTGAAAATGGCAAGACCCTGAGGTTTGTCAGAGATCTTTCTTCATTTTAGCTTGGAACATTTTGTATCATCCGGTTTATGGTGCAGCTCTAGAGGCTGCTTTGGCATAATGGAAAGTGTGAAATTACTTTGTAAAGGCAGCACTGAGTGAGAGCAGATATATTCAGGAGCCTCTTGAGCTGCTGTTTATTTTGTGCTGGGGAAACAGAAAGCTGGGGCCATATCCTTAGTGCAGCTGGGTGGAACTGAGGCAGTTGGCAGCACTGAGGATTCTGTGTGTTCCTGACCGCTCTTGCTGACCCTGTTGCTGACTCAACAGGAAGGTCAGACGATGGACTCATACTGGCTTTTGCTGTAGGTGTCTGTCCTTTCACATCTCCTCCCAGGGACTTACTCTTCTGCATAGACTGTTTCCCAGGCGTGGGTTTTCAAAGGAGAAAGTACAGAAAAAATGACATTCGGAAAGTCATGAGAAATTACTTCATAGCCTCAAGACTGTGTAAGTCAGATTTTTCCTTCTTAATCCCTTCATCCAGAAACACTTCTGCTTGGTAGGGTTTTCCTCTCTTCTTGTAGCTAGAATATGATAAAAAGTCAGACAAGTGCATCCAGTTCTTAGACTTGAGTCCATTTAAATAAATGCTGACTTTCTTTTTCGTAGGGGCGGGGGGGGGAAGAATTATTGAGAAAAAAAGAATCCATACTTGGCCAATTAAGAGGGTTCAAAGCCAGGGCAGCGCCCAGTTTCTCAGAGTGTGAATGAAGGGTGTCCTTACACTTATGTCTCTGCAATCTCTGGATACATTTCCTGTGGGTTTGCATCAGAGGGTTATAGCACTACCATAATTTCTCTGGCATTATAACTAATACCATGATTAATAGGATTTGTGCTACAGAGGGCAAAAAAACCCCTTATTTAAAAATCATGAGGAAGCCTTAACAGCTATGAAATAATTAGTGCTTTTCGCAGAAGGTTTTATGTTATTATACAGCCTGGAATGAGGCTCTGTGTTAGGCCAAGATTTCAAAGCTCCTTAGAGGCTTTCGATGTCTAACTTGAGATATTTTGCCGAGTATGAGGTTCAGAACGGGGACACCTACTGTTTTCTAATAGTCAGTTCTTTTCATGTACTAATAATATAGAGGCCCCCTGCACTGCTTTAGAGACCATCTGCATTTGTGTGCATGAGTCTGTATCACCCAGCATGCTTATCCCCATGTAGGACTGATGGGTCAGACACCATATAGATATTTGGCTGGAAAATCCCCATTCTGGGAAATGTGTTTGTCTTGTTGAATCATCAGGGCTCACTGAGTGTCATTTCACCAGCAGTTCTCCTAAAGGCAAGGGCTCCCTTCAGCAGTCTCCACCCCTCCTTTCTGTCCCTGGCTGCTCATTGCTGCTCCTGTGTCACCTCTCACATGTGGGGCTACATGAACTGGGGAACCTGTGACTTCGTTTTCTCCCTGGCTTACTCTAAATGAGAGCAGCTCTTTTACCCAGCTCATCCTCTGGCTGCACAAGCAGGAGCATTAATGACCACCAAACCTGACAAACTTAAGGTCCATCATTCCAATTTTCAGAGGTCAGGCATAGGTTTTGCATGCGAAACTCCATCTTATTGATTAACACAGCACTGAGAAGGACTTCACGCAGGCTGGATTAGGCTGCAGAATGCCACCAGTGTGCTTCTGCAGCTGAGCTGAACACGCAACAAGTGCCAAATGAATGACAACAAGGCTTCTTGACACAAAACATAGGATAAAACTTCTCAACAAAGTTAAGCCAATCAGCCAGGTTGATTTGTTCAGCTAAGCTGTCACAGGAGAAGCAAGCTGTTAGACTGCAGAGAAAGAGGACAATGATTTACATCAACTGAAACCACTTGCTGAAATACAGGCATTGTAAAAACATTTCTGGCTGAAACTGTGTCTCTTCCCAAGTGGACTGAACTGAGCTGCACCAAGACCTTTCACTACAGAGTGAAGTATAGAGAAGCTGCTTTGCTTTGTCTGATGGCATGGACCAGAGAGTTAACAGATAGATTTAGGGTGGATACACAGCAGGTAAAACAATTGTCAGAGTATAATTAATTTCAATTAAATAAATGTAATGCATTGTCTGATTTGGCAAGGAATCTTACTAAAGGTCTGGGGGGAAGAGGAAGAGGGAGAGGATATCACTTGCCCTGTTACATTGGAGAACAAAAATAGATTAAAGTGCATGGGTTGGAAAGGCATCTTTTGTACAGAAAAGGCTTAGAAAATACAAATGCATATGGTATTCAGTGATTGGTCCTCTGAGTGCTTTCACACCTCAACACAGCAAAATTGAAGTATTTGCTGAAAACTTAAATGATACACACACCAGTCACGAACGCATCCTCATCCCTTGGTGTGAGCCAACTTCCCACATCCTCACACGGCTGAACACTGCAAGACACCTTCTCTTTGGGGAGCTTGAAAACTCCCAAGACTGATTTTACAGGTGAGCAGAGACAAGGCTCCCACCCCTTTTTCTTTGCTGTGGCAGGCTAAGTCCATAAGCAGTTTGGAAACACGGGCCCCAGCAAGCCATGTCCTTCCAGAGCCCACCATGCAAACATGCTGCAGCTGTGAGATGCAGTCCCTGCTTGTGGCTGTCTTCTCCAGGTAGCTGTACTTGTCCTCACAGCTGTTTCCCAGCTGTGAGTGAGAAAAGCAGCTACCAGATGCTTTAACAACTGCAGCAATCAGGCTTTATATTTCTTCCTTCTTTAATGTATTTTTTTTACTGATGGCTGTTTTCTTGCAACCTCACCACGAGTTTTTGTGAGGCTGAGTTCCCCATATCACATATCTCAGCTTACATTTGAAGGAATGGGGATTGTCTGTTGTATGCAGGGTGTAACTAATGTGAGACAAATCTAATGTTGAACAAGAAAAAGTGGAAAAAAACCTGAAATTTTTCATGGTAAATATAACTGTTTTTTAAGGAAATATGATAAGTCTGCAGGTTGTCTGGATGATAAGCTTTGAGTGCTTGGAGCTGGCAGTACTGATTTATACTGCCATTTCACATTCTGTGAGGTCTTCTTAAATATGTGGCTTTACCTCTCTATCACAAATCACACATATCAATAGGCACAGAGCCTTTGCATGCACTAAGTAATAATGATAACAACATATCCACGTAACATGCACAACTGCAGAAATCCAGATACGTTTGATCTCACAGATTTCAGCAACTAAAATGAGGTTGGAGGAGGCTTTACCAGCCCAGACTTTGCTCAGTGAGGATCTACTTGTGAAGCCCACAATTCCCAGTAAAGGCCAAAGACGCTGCTGAAGCTCCTGATCCTTCAGGATGAGGCACCAGATTGCCTTCTAGCACCTGCCACTAGACCTGTCTCCAGCTTTTCTTTTTCACCTCAGAAGGTAGGGGTTTCTATCACAGCTCACAGCCTGTGCTGCTGCTGAGCGTATCAGCTGCCGCCAGTGCCAGTGGGCAGAGTAAGTCCCCAGTGCAGCTCTGGCTCAGAATGACACCTTCAGCACTGAAAGAGGCTCAGCAGACCCCCGGGCTGGCAAACACAGGCAGAGGTGGCACCTGGCAGTGAAGCTGCGTATGCCTTCTCTGATGTTCCCAGCAGCAACAGCATTCAATCTCAGCAGGACCCTTTCTGCTACAAACTCCAAGTGCTAAAATGTAAGTGTCCTTTATGCACAGTGGCAGATCCAGCCCCAGACAGGGCAGTGTGAATTCCATGCTGGTTTACAGGAAAGGCCAGTCACTCTCCACTGAGACTGATTCCTCCAACTCCACACCAAGGGAAAGTACTGACAGAAAAGAGGTTATTGCTCCTCTCACTCTCTGCCTTCTTTTGCATAGGTATTGGGGGTCCCAAATGAGGATACTTGGCCAGGACTTTCCAAGCTCCCCAACTATAACCCAGGTAGGATTTAACTCACAAGGAGGCAAACTCTTTCTCTGAGCCATTAGCCACTCGATTTTTGGGTCAGTAATTCTCGTTATGAACAATCCTGCGCTTCAGTATTACTAAATTCCTTGAGCTGCTTAATGACAGCGGTGTTATAGGACCTACAACAGCAATGGCATTGGGTTAGCATGCAAGCAAAGGTACACGCATGGCAAAGTTGCCTCAGTGAGTGCTGGGTATATGTAAGTATAATGGGAGAATTCATTGCTGCAAGTGCTCACACTCTCCACTTCTCGGTGCAAAGGACCAATGTCTCCTGGTTTAGATTGGAAAAGCTGACAGGCACCTGGAGAGAGTTTATCTGAACTCTCCTTATTTTTATGGAGATTGGTTTGGGGACCTTTAAACCTCAGCTTTAAAGGTCACTGTCCCTGATTTTGATGTGGGCAAGGTGAGAAATCTGTGTGATTTATAAAGCTGGATTCTTTTATTTCCACATGGGCTGGTAGAGGAGTCTGTGTCCTGGACTTCAAAGGGCCAGTTGTCTCTTATTTTGATGTGGGCAGGTTGAGAAGTATGCTTTGAAAAGCTAGCTCAGTCACTCTCCCTCTCCCTCTCTCTCTCTCCCTTTCTCTCTTTCTCTTTTTGTTTAATGTTTTCTCCTGGGAAAATATATTCAAGTGTCAGTGAGGGGGAAATGATGAGCACTGATTCTCAGCCTCTCAGCAGGATCATTCTGTAACAGAAATATAAAAGTGAAATATTAAAAACCCCGGAATGTGAAATTCACCCATCTACAATCTAGCCATTCTCTCTCACTTGTACCCTACGAGAGTGGTGGGGGGAGCCTGTCTATCTGGAAGGGGAAAAAAAGAGCAGGGGGGAGAGGAGGAGGGAGAAGACGTGCTTTGAGCAAGAGGTTTGCAGGTTTAGTAGAGCATAGTAACATCTTTTCAAAGAAGTGGGTGTTGCTTTGTGACCCAGTCCAAGATGCCCCTCCTTTGATTATGTTGCATGAACACTAAACAGCCCCCATTTTCACATGGCAGCCGAGATTGGCTGAACAATAACCTGGTCTCACAGTCGAAAGGACTGGAATCCTTCACACAATTAGCTGAGACACATTAATCAAACCAGCGTGAAATGGGAATGTGTCGCTGTCCACAGCAAGTTTAATTTGGATAGTGAGCAAGCACAGAGCAGACAGCTGGAGGAAGCATTTTCTTCTCTAAGTTGTAGAAGGCTTGGCTGGGTAGTCTACAAGTTGAGAAGAGTAGTCTGGGAGGAAAGAAATGCTCATTTGTGGGACATACTAATCACAAAGAATTTTTTTATGCCAGTCATCTGCTTACACAAGGCCAAAAACTCTCAGTGATGGTGATCAGGTATCCTGACGCTATATAGAGGGGCAACCTAAAAGTGCAAGCATGAAGTCTGTGCTGGCAAAGAAACTTGTTCAGACAACAGAGAATGTGAGTGCCCAGAAGTGCCCTGAGCAGTGACTCCCACTTAGCTGTGTTTCGTCTGAGGAGCAGTGCTGTCCTCTGCTGCTGCAGAGGGTGCCTTTTGCAGGGCCGTGAGGGAGAGGACAGGCATCCAGGCAGCATGGCAGTACCTGCAGCAAAGTCAAGTCCAGTCATCATAAGCAGTTTTCAAGCCTGACTTGCTTTCAGACTTGATAGAAAGCTCCCTTAATGGACGGGCTCCAGGGGGACAGAACTGACCTGTGTTGTGATGCTGGGATGCTGGCATTTTTTGTGGCTGGACCAGGCAGAAATGCAGGAGTCAGAAGACACCTTTCTGTGGGAGCATCCCAGCACGCTAGCAAACACATGGGAGGGGAGTGCTGCATCAGTGTTTGGGGTAGTAGCTGTGCCAGCTTGAGAGGCAAGATCCCTTTCCCCTCCTCAGAACCTGCCTAAGGGGCTGTGAGCTGTTCCAGCCACATACTGGAACAAAGCACTTGGCTCACACCTGGGTTATACAAACCAGTCTCAACAGAAGAAGGTTAGTCATATAAGGTTGGACTATTTACCCTGCTCAGGAACTAAATCAAGTCACTTTTTGATGGGACTGCTGGTAAGAAGGCAAATTAGTCTCTTTGTTTAAAGCAATTTGCCCATTTACATGCTTCTGGGTGCTTCCCCTCTCTTTCCTGAAGCACAAAAGCTGTTCATTCCCCAGGACATGCTCAGCCTGAGTGGAATCTGTGGAGTCTGGCTGAGAAAACCTTCTCTCCTGAGGTTATTCCCAGACCATTTGTGTGAATCTGGGTGCCTGGGTTGGTTCAGGTAACCAAACAAACTTTGGAGCTCTTCCCCAAATCTGATGGTTTGAATTCTTTTAGCTAGTCCTACTGATGTTGGAACTGAGCGCAGGCAGCAAACAAACAAACAGGTTCCTGCCCGAGGCAAGGAACAAACACGGGCAAAACAAAGCACTGAGGTGTGATCCTATTCTCATTGAAGTTGATGGCAAAACTCCCCCTGGATTCAGCAGTGTAGACTCAGCCCCAGACTGAGGTTGTTACTGGAAGGGTTCCTGGGCAAGGTGGGTTAGTAGGAATCTTTGAAATGAACGCTGGAAACCTTTAGATGTTTTCCTGTCACTACTGTGGGCTTGAGCACATCCTGCTGCTGTCTGAAGAGAAGATACAGCATGGGCTGCAGCGTCTGTGAGCCAGGCACACCCAGGGCAGCTGGAGGAAAAGCAACTCCACTGCTTCCTCTATGGGCAACTGGCAAGGGATGAAATGTCCAAACGTGTATTTGACCACCTGTGTCTTCTTGCACAAAGAAACTCAGAAACAGCCTCATGCCCATTGCCTAGTTTGCCAAAATCTCAACCTGTGCCTGGCCATGGGTGAACAGGAAGGATGGGTGAGCAACCGTTCCATGGCCAATCCTGCTGTCTGTGATCTCACCTCTCCTCTGCAGGAGATAAGATTCTTGGGGTAGGGAACTACATGCAATTATGGAGCCTGAAAGCATGCCTTTCCCTCCACCCTGGCTTGAGAACCCTTTCCTGGAGAGCATGAAGGGTTGGGAGAACTCCTGCCCCCCATCCCAGCACACTCGCTGTCCCTCTCCCTGGCTCCCTGGGCTTAGCAGCCCTGCCCGTACTGACAAGGCTTTGCCCTGTGTTTGTTCATTTGTTCTGTACTCCTCATTTTGCTTCCCCTGAAAGAGGCAGTTGTAGCTCTGTTAACACTATTTTTGAAAGCTCTCATGCTGTGTGAGCTCAAATCCTTGCATTAATCTACTGCTGTGTTCATTTCACTGCGCTGAAAAGCAGTGAGTTTAAATCCCCTCTAAACACCATTGGTGACACCAGAAGGCCAGTGTTTTCATCCAGCCCCATTAATGGTTACAAGTTTGAATCTAGACAGCGGGGGTCAAGGGCAGGAAAGGATTAGGAATCACAGCCCATGACATTAGGCTGGTGCTTTTGCCAAACTGGGAGCGCCCAGTGTACCAAGTTAGTTTTTCTTTCGTTTTTCTTACATTTGGATTCCAAGGAGTAAGGATCAGTGCTTATCTATCTAGAACATGATGAACTCACTATGAGGGAGCTTTACTCCTTAGTTTATCACACAGGCTGACTGATGAAGTCAGGCAGTATAGATGCCAGGTAGTATCACCTCATGTAGCAGACACAGGTTTAACGCAGGGCCCTTTCAGGTGCACCAATGACTTTCAAATTAAACCTAGTTTTTCACCGATCTACAGGCTCTGGTGTGAAGAATGAGATTTAGGAGCGTTCCAGAGGCAGCTTGTGCTCCCAGGTACAGATTTTCAGTGTCTGTTGAGTTTCCATACTGTCACCAGCAGATGGAGGCAACAAGCAGCAGGCCCTGAAGCGCAGACTTCCCATGACATCTGTGAGAATGCAGATGAAGGCTACACTCTGAGTCCTTTTCCTTTTTTTTTTTTTTAAATCTCACTTTTTATGCTGATGCTTCATTTAGTAAATGGGATGGTTGAAAACTGAATTCTAAAACGATAAAATTTTTATTGTCAAAATAAACTGCATGTGGCTTTGATCTCAAAGAGAAGAGCAGCACTGTAACTAATGTGCAATATATGCTGGGCAGGGTGTAGGGAAACTTCCCATCTGTGTGGCACTGGGCACAGCCTTCAGTTTCCAGCCTGCCACACACACAGAGCTCTGCTTCTGTCCTGCAGCCACAGAGATTTCACTAATGAGAGAAATTTTCCCTGTGAGCCTGCAAGCACAGCGCCTTCATCCAGCAGCACTTGGCATCCTCTTTCTCTCTCTTCATCAATTAGGAAAGTTTAACTTTTGTCCTCTGGCTTGCTTGCCTCATTATCAGTTCATTAGCCACTTCCACCTGGGTTTTCAAATAGGAAGGTATTTCCTCATTAGCACACACTGCCTTGCATAAGGATAGAAAAAAACAAACAGCGCTGCTACCTCTTCGAATCTACTCATATTGTTAAAAAAGCCAATCAGCCCTACACAATCCCATCATTTTTATGTCTGGACCATCATTGTGAGACGATTAAATCAGTAGTTCATCCACTTTTTGGAATGATATCCAAATATTCTTTATCTCTTACCTTTAGGGAGTAGCTGTTTACATTGTCTTACAATTTTAGATTGGTCTTAATCTTACAGTAGGGAAAATATTTACTGCTCTGTTTTTACCCTGCTCAACACAATGGTTCCTTGGCATTCTCTAAGGGTTTGTCTATATGGGGTCAGTCAGGAGATTAATCTGAACTGATTTAAAGTGGATTAGTTAACTGCATTAAATCCTTGAGCAGAGATGCACTGCTTTCTTACCCATATCTCCCACTCATAATCAAAGCTCTGCATGCTCAATGTGGCGAGTTTGGCAGTCCTCACTCAAGCAGAATTCTCCATTGAGAGATGTGTTTGGTCAGGGACAGGCGTACTTGGCTCACTGGCTCTTACACTATCCCTTGCAGGTAGTTATTAATATCCATGTTATATAAATGATAAATTTCAGTCAAGAGGCTTGCTCAAGACAGCAAACACTATAATTCATATATTCCTCCCAGTTCGCAGTAAGCAAGTTGATATTTCTGTCCGTAATGTAACGTAAATTCTATTTCCTCTTTGGAATATTAATCCTGAAAACTCACTCCATAAAAGCAAAGTGACATTTCACTTAGATATTTTTGAAACATTTTGTCCTGCTGTTACCAACTGAATAAGCATTTTTTAAAATTTTATGTTAACCTCATTGAAGAGTATTAATGTTAAAAGATTTTGGTAGAGTTAAAGTACAATATTTCACTCTTCTTGACATTTTTACTAAATATTAGATGAAATTGATACATTATCATGGAAGATTTCCACCTTCCAAATCAAATTTTTCTGGCAGAAAGCTATAACATCTGAAAGATTTTGGCCAGCTCTATGAAGAGGCAAAAATTTCTACCTCATACAGAAAAATCTTATGCCTTTCCAAAACATTTTTTGAAATTGTTTTTCTTCTATTCTATCTAGAAACTTTACATCTTTAATGGATAATGTATTTCTACAGATTTGTTACAGTCAAGGGAGCAAAAAGAAGGAAAGATGATCCAGTGAAAATGTTATTAGTGATCCAAGGGGAATGTTGTGCCTGTTAATCTTGATGACTGATTTGGGATGGGACTATTCAAGATGCTAACATATAACTTCTATATATTGGCAATAACTCCAGTGCTCTGGCACCTAAACATGAACCCCATCCCAAGTTATATTGTCATTTACTGCTCTAGAGATCACCTTAGTATTTGGGTGTGGGAGAATATTTCAGTTGTGAACTGTTACTCACCCTGTGACAGACAGGTTTAACAATCTGCTGGCCTGGTTCCACGGTGAAAGACTGTGGCTGGAAAGGTCTCAAGGGTGGGAAGTTCAGTAATTTGCACTTTTTCAAATTGTCTGTGCATCAGGTCAGACCCTGAGTGACCGAGCCCATGGGCCTGGCACTCTGGAAATGGCCTTGCACAGGCAAAGGCAGAGGGGACTCCCACTTTGCCTGCAGCAGGCAGCTCCTGTCCCTGAATGAT
Source organism: Pseudotriccus pelzelni (assembly GCA_035584735.1). Classification (NCBI taxonomy): domain Eukaryota; kingdom Metazoa; phylum Chordata; class Aves; order Passeriformes; family Tyrannidae; genus Pseudotriccus; species Pseudotriccus pelzelni. The sequence continues at coordinate 27,239,645 of JAWMRA010000164.1, read as the reverse complement.
GTGCCTGGTGCTTCCAGGCAGGAAGGGAGGGAAGATGCTCTTGGACAGTGCAGCACAAACCCCAGCTGAGCTCAGAGTCTACTGGAAACTGACCAGTGGCACTTGCCTCCCAGTGGTCTCAGTGTTGTGGGGAATTCTTGTCCAGCCTGGGCTGGGAGAGAGGTTGACACCACCCTTCCTGCTCTCCTTTCCATGACTAGAGTATCACCGTTCATTCTCCGCTGCCAGAAATGGTGCTCGGGAAAATGCCAGCGGGTAGAAATTATAGCCTTTCTGATGAAAGAAAATGTCTCTGTTGATCAGCTCTAAGGGGAAATTTTCCAGGCTTAAGCCATTCACTCATATCTAAGCCTGAGAAAATTCATACTTTATAATAAAACATTTGAGGAATGTATTGCTCTACATTTTCCACAGTGTTTAGAAATATGTCCTTGAAAAACATCAACAAGAACGCAGCCTTCACCAAACTGTGAACTCTGTTAAGTTCTAGTCTGGTAGAGATCACATAATCATTAAGTACTAAGCCTGCATGAGGATGGTTAACTGGATAAACAACAAACTTAGTGAGACACTGGCAGTGAGAGCAGTGGGCAAGAAGAGAGTGGGACCCCAGCACCTTTTCTCTGTCCCATCTTTCTGCCACATCGATGCAGAAAAGCCCCATGTACCCACAGGGCAATATGTGAAGCTCAGCAGCCCCTTGGAAAGCCAAGACAATTGCTGGGGATTCAGACCTGCAAACCTCCGTCTGCTTCCTTTGTGCAAGGCTTTAGGGACTGGTACTGCTTTTATTGAAGTCAAAGCTAAGATTTGCACTGTAACAGAAGGAGGCCCAGAGCCTCCACTCACACATATGAAAGGAAAGGGTTACAGAACTGGAACAGCCTTATTAAAATCAAGGCTGGTGCTCAAGTCCTATAGGAATAATGTATATTTATAAATACTAAGATGACAGATTCTATAGGGCCCTTTGAAATTCTGAGCACATATTTTTTTGTAAGGGCTCAAAGAATGGTATTTGGCTTGATTTTCATTTAATCTTGTGATTGCGTATTACACTTTCTAGAACTGGTTGCTTCCAGGAGACCTCAGAGACTCCGAGTCATCTGTGACAGGTAAGCTACCAATAACGGCAATGTCAAAATCGCCTCTGGGTTTATTTGTTTCTTTATGCAATCATTTAGCTTGAAATGAGCTCTTTTGGCAAGCTCAGGAAGTGCAGGGTGGCTCTGTAGTAACAAGCAGATCTAACGTCAGTTAAGCAACTGATTTTGAGAGATCGCAGTAAAGGTAGGCACACAGTGGGTTTATTATTCTCAGAGGAGTCGTGATTATTCTGAGATAAGCAGTGATTCAATGACATTATGTGCAGCTTTTTGTGGGGCACAGTTCGATACAGAAGGTCATACTTTCCCAGGCCCTCTTGCCCAGACTGAAGACAGACTTTGCACTGTCCCAGTTTTCATTCCTGAAAACATTCTGTAGGAATGTTGCTCAACAGCGGTAAGGAAGACATGCTAGGACAGCATTTTCATGAGACAATGAAATAATCTTGTGATTACTTAGGAGGGGAAAAATCACATTCTTAGTGGCCAAAAGCTATGAGACTAAGACCATGGTTACATACTTAGCTTGACCAGACACACCAGTACCACTGAATCACTCCCTAGTGTGCTGAGAGAAGGGAGTATTTTTTGGAGCACACATATGTACACACACACACACACACACATACCAAATGGATGTATGTATCAGTGAAAGAAATTTATAATCAGGCAAAGTGCCGTAGCCAAGCTCAGAGAGTCATTAAAATCAAATCCCCACAATACTGATCTTGAGGCACACAACAGGTTTTACACATATGTAGGAAAAGACGGGACAGGATTTGTCCTCAGAACTGTGTTCAGGCAGAGGTCAAGAATCAAATATCCTTTGAGGACATAACCACATTTTTCATTGCTGCTGTGTATTATCTATTCAGCTGACTGCTGAACAACCCTGCTCAGAGGGAAGCAAAGCTGGGTTTTCCATATGCTGTTCCGAACAAACAGGCTGAAGTCTTCTGCAAAGCCCAGGTTGCTGAAATGCCAACCATTCTCACACACAACTTCAGAAACACGCAAAGCTCAACATGTCCCAAACCCTGATAACACAGGTCCTGGAACAGAACAAACCCTCTCTCAGCCTGAACAAAGAATGAGGTATATTCCTTGTGACTCTGCTGTGCTGTACTTCTGCTTTATGGCCATCATCCCTCGGCAGGCCCCATTACAGCTCCATACCAGCAGGCTGACCCAGCGCCTCTGCAGCAGAGCTCTGGGCTGCTCGTGGGGCAGCTCCAGCTCTGTGTTACAGAGTGCTTTTGCTGGTAGGGCCAAAAAACTGCCTTGGCACGCCCGGCTCTGGAGAAGGAAAGAGCTGCTTCATACAAACTGCTCAGCCATGACTCTCCACGGCCAATTAAGAAATCAAAGGGGAGCTCTGCAGAGCTCGGCACCACCAGGAAGCCTGAGCCATGACGGGAAGCACTCAGCTGTGTTCCTGCTCAGTGCAGGAGCCTGCAGCAATGGGGACTGAGGGGGCTGAAGGTCTCCAGTAAGACCCTGCCATAGCAGGGGCAGCTTGGTGTGCAGCCCTATAGCAATCAGCCTCAGAGTGGATGCTGTCCCTGCTCCCCAGGGAAGCAGGGGATGGAATCGTTTTGCTGGAGGTGAAAATTCAGAAGTTATTTAACACACCGAGGCCAGATACCTTTTATAATGTTGCTTCTCAGGGTCTCTCACTCTCTACTTCTCTCTTTGTGTTTGTTTTTTATTTTTCATTTTGATTTTACATTTTACCTCCTTAAAACAAAAATGTCAGCATGTCAAACGTCCTGAATAGGGAGGGAGAGTGCAGGGGCAGGGGGATCCCGGCCCCTGATGTCACTTGGAGGGGAAGCACCGCCGGGGGCCAAGGGAGGAAGCACAACAGGCCATGCTCTGATGGGCCTCCTGAAGCTGAAATGTGATCAGAGCAAACAAAGTAAAAGCTGTAAAACTAAATTACTATTTTTGTTTGTTTCCTTGTTGGTTTGTTTTCTCTCTTCCACTTCCTTGTCCCCCCAGCTGTGTGCTCCTCTAGAGAGCAGCCACTTGGCATTGGTATTTGCTGAGCATGGAGCATATGTGTATTACATCTATTTTAAGCACTCATCCTGATAAACAGATTCTTCTCTGTGAATCCTCAACACATTTTACAACCAGCTGTTGTACTGATACTAGGGTAGGAAAAGAGAAAATGGTATTTTGTTCAGTTTTTTTAAGTTTGACCTCTGGTCTTCTCAGTGGGCTGGTCAGATTATTTTCTGCACTTGCATCATCTGTAAACTGGTAACACCAACCTCTGATATTCCGGCTCCAACATGTAAAATATAGTCTCTCCAGCATCATTTCCCCTTTCACTTACAGCCTTCTTTTTACAAAATAGAAGAATTTTTTCTAATTCCTCTGTAAACATGAGTTCTGAAATCCTGTATATGTAAATATATATACTCAGATGTAATCAAACTCAGATGGGAAAGCAAATGTCCTGGAAAGCTATATGGTGTGAAGCTGGTGGGTTCGTCCAGCTCACCTGTGTCCCTCCACTGTCTCTGCCCCAAGCTCTGGGAAGGTCTCGATCATATCCTGGTTCCAGCTTTCTGGGTTGTCCTCATCTCCTATGCTATTTTTATTTGTGTTTTCCTAGGCTGAGCAGGGTGCCAGCAGCAGAAAATTTGGCCTCCAGGATGCTTACAGCCTTCCCTCGGGGCCGAATCTCTGCACAAGATGCGCTTCTTCATGGTTTCTTCAGCCCTCTGCCTCCTCAACTCTATCAGGTTCCTGCTGGTAAGTTAAGTCTCGATTTCATCTCACCAAGAAAGAGCTACTGCACATGCTATTTGAGTTTCTTCTCTACTTTGGAAGTCCCTGCCATTCACCCAGATGTCCCTTTTTTCTGTCAGCACTCCCTCCCCACTTCTGTATGCTGCAAAGTTTACATCCCATTGCAAATTTAACAGCTTGTTTTTCTGTTTTCTTCCACTTGACCACGGTGTTAATACTAGAAGGGGACCTTGATGGGCTGCTACCAGGGTCCATTGGCAAAGCAGAGGTGCACATGCTTTGCCAGGTCCTTTCTCCCCCATTCTGTAACCCCAGGGGCCTGAAACTTTCCCTGGGTCTGGCTCATGCTGCGTATTCAGCGTAACTCACATGCTGGTCCATCCTGGTGTCCTGAATTCCCAGCTGCTCAGTATGATGTGCTAGCCCCAATTCCCTTGGACCACTCCTCCTGCTCCCTTTTGATGTTGAGACAGCTGTTCCTCGTACCCTGTCACACCAGTTCTCCCTCAGTTTTACCTGCTTTATTTTCTTCTTCCCCTACTCCCTTCTTTCAAGCACACAGCTGCATACACAGCTCTGCCCCTCCTGCCTTGAGCTGACAAAAAATACAGGGTCTCTCAAGCTACAGATTCTGTTCCTCACTGGGCAAAGCTCCCTCCTGTTGGGCAACAGGCCAAAGGAACCTTGTATTCCCTGTTGCCTCCGGGGCACCCTCTACATTAGTTAGTTTGGTGGTGCTTTTTAAGATAGGGGCAATTAAGAGAACGCCTTCATGGACTGTGTTGTCAAGCTATTGGAAACCCAAATTTCTGGTTCCTGCAATGCATCCCAAGTGAAGGAGCAGCCAGCCAGCATCTCTCCCAAACCCCCAAACTGCTGCCCTTCAGAAGGTGCTCTGTGTGTGTATGTGCATGAGTGAGAGACATCTGCATTCCTTTTCTGTTCACCCAGCCACAGAGCACAAATCTACTTTGACACTTTTAGAAAAATGAAAAGATGGAATCTCGCAGGAGCCTGCCTGTGCCGGGGGGGGAGGAGGGGAGCACGCACAGCAGGAGGGAAGTTGACTTTTCTTTATACATATAGGGTTTTTTCCATGCAGAGTTTAAATTATGCCTGATAAAAGGAGTTTCGTGGATGTTTCAGTTCTTTCAAACCCTCCTGGCTTCCTCCCAATTAAATGAGGTTTGTCAAAGCCACAGGGCTCTGCTGCTGCCAGAGAGGCGGACAAGCACTTCCCGCAGTGACATCTCCAATCCCCAAGGGAGAAGATGAAAGTGTCAGTGCCAAGAGAGAGAGAGAGTGTGGAAAAAAACAGGTACAGAGACAGACAGTGTGAGAGAAAGGGAGAGAGTGAGGAGAAATAGAAGGAATGAGAAAACAGACTGGCATAATGTGTCAATCTCTCCGATGTGCTGCCAGCGAGGGGACAGATTCATTTCACCTCGGTTTAGGCACCATCCCATATTTATTATCCCCCATATTGCAGCAAGAAGTACCTTGTGGACAGCAAACTGCATGGCGTTATCATAGCAACCAATGTGTTGGGAGCAGAATCAAAGTGCACAGGGCTGAGACAAGTACAGTATGATCATGCAAGACCATATTCAGGAGTGACTCATTAAGCCTGTAAAAATTAGGCAATTTTCAATGATTCCCCATGTAGCCATGCCTATTGCCACAATCGCGCAAGACATTTGCTCTCTTGTGTCACTTTGGCATAACATAACACTATTTTGGAATTTAACCGTATCATTTTAAAATTCTTGTTGCTATGTTAACAGTACAAACTCTAAATATGTTCTGCTCCCACTTTGTTCTGGAGGATGTTGGCTATCAGTTGCCATCCTCTGAAGAGGAAAGTTAAAGCGGAAGGGCAAAGAACGAGCTGGAGATGAAGGATGAAAGGAAGAGGGGGTTGACCCCAAGGTGTGTGAGAGGGTAAGAGGGAAAAAACATTTGAAAAAACAAAAGCTTCCCCTAAGAAATTATTCTCTATTTTAATGAAATAATCGTATCCATAACTGTCCTTTCTATAAGATGTTATGATAAGCTGGAAGCTAGAGGATGTTTTTCAAAGGTCAGTTCCTGGGAAAAAATAATTGGAGAAAGCAATGTGTTACAGATAAGTAGCCCTCCAAATAGCAAGTTCCTGATTACTGAGGGAAATGCTAATAGCTAGAGGCTGGCTGCTGCCCCTGGGAAGGGGGAGAGGGAGCACAGGGCTCTTCGCTTCCTGGTGGTCAGCTCCTACAGAGGGGAACAGGTTACTGTTGCTATGCTCATCTGAATGCAAAGGGATAGAAAAAAAGAGTAGCCCGTGCTCTAAGGAGGAAGAAGACTCTGTCCTCTGAGTGGCACTGGCCCATAGATGGGCTTCTCCAGTGGCTGCTCACTCCTGTGCCTCTGGGGCTAGAAGGGAATGCTAAGGCCCAGGTTCAAACCCCATCGTCTTGTTGGCCTTAATTCTACACATGCCAGCAGCACCTCTGGATACAGCAAAAAAGAGAGGTGCAGGGCATTCTCCAGCTTCCTTTCAGTGTGGGTAGTAGCCTAAGGGATGACAGTGATGACCTTAGGTAAAACTGGAGCATTTGCTGTCCTTTTTCTGGCTTAAGCCAATCTTGAGATAATTATCTTTGTGCAGTGCAGCCTTGCACTGCAGCAGCTCTGACAAAACTTCAGTCTAACCCTTTGCCATCCGCTAAAGCAGACTTTTTTCTGTCCAATTAATCCCTCCTGGAAGAAAGATGAGATCCTTGAATCAAGAAAGCGTGAGTTGTGCTCTCAACTCAATGTCAGTCCTGAAGTGCAAAGGGCCTTCTGAGAAGGTATCTCGCTGTTGTCAGACAGGTCAGACACAGTAACAATTGCAGCTTATTAGTCTTAGCTATAGATTTGGCTTATTTTCCCTCTCTTTTGCCCTCCAATGCTTCAGAGCAGGCTCGCAAGCAGGGAGGGTAAGCAGTGGGATTTGGGGTCATCAACAATGCGCTCCCAAGAAAACCTACTGCAAGAAGAGCTCTGGCTGAACAACCCAGGCACGGGGGCCACAGAGGCCTGAGCCGGCAGCTCAGATCCTATCCCCACTGGAGCAAGCAGAGACCTCTCTCACAGTGCAGGAGCCGCAGTTAGTCAAGTCCAATCTGTGCCCTGTGGGGAGGATTGTGTGTTGCGGGGATACGATCCTGGCTTTGACTAGGAGGTACCTGCTCCTTTTGGGTACAGTCGGTCTCTCATTGTTACCTCTCCCAGCAACTGCAAACCAGTGTGCCGGGTGGTGATGACACTGCACTGTTTCTTCAGAACAGCCTGCTGACAAGGAGCAGATGAGGAAGGCTTGATGTTGGCAGACCACTGTCATTTTAATGCCTGTTGCATCAAAGCTAAGGCAGTGCGGGCAGTGAGGAGGTTAAGGCTGCAAGCCATTGCCTAGCAAAAATCCCATTACTGTTGGGATTAGCCAGAGCTGGTACATGTTATCACAGGGGACATATAAAGAAGAGCTGGCTTTCAGGATACCTTGTTTGGGTTGGCTGGTTGCCCTAGGTTCTCCTACCTAGCTCAAAGGTTTATACATAATTTTATACAAAGTTTATACATAATTTTATACACAGGTTTATACATAATAATACATAATATAAATTAGTTACCTAATTTTTTTTTACCACCATTTTTTTTTGCCATCTCTATATATATAGCAAATAGATATATCCTTCACTGCAAATCAGACACAGACACCTAGAAAGGGAAGTTCCTACCAGGTGTATGAATCTGGTTTATAATGTGTCTTAGTACAGGTATAAACCAAAGCTGGTGTTGAGCAGGCAATCAGCTTCCACTCCTAAGCCAGAAGTATTCTTCTATGTGAGATGATAAAGCAAATCTTCACTTAACTCAGGAAAGCCACCTCTCACTTGACCTGCTCTGATCTCCACAGTGGTAGAAGATCTGCCTACATACTGACAGGACATTAAAGTTTTGTATTCTGCCATTAAGCCATCACCCCAGGAAAGAGCTATTGCAACATCACAGCAGATGTTTGCTGAGGGCACAGGACTGTGGACATGTTGCCCTGTTTGAGCTCTTCCCCGTGTGCTGCGCTGGAGCAGATATTGTGGCTGGCAAGTGCTGGGCACTGCTCAGGAGCACAGGCTGAAGGGGAAGATGGGAAAAGAAGGAAAGTTTCCTTTGCTCACTCCCCAGCTCCCGCTCTTGCAAAAGCACAACTGGTGCAAAGTTTGGCCCACATGACTTGTGGAAACAAAGTCCTACAGACATGGATCAAATGCTCTGACTCCCATTGATCTCAGGCCAGAGAATCTCTATAAAGGTCTTATTGTTCAGAGAGATGAACTGCTCTTGGGGGAGAGCGCTGTTAATACTGTTCATGGAGGCAGACACTATTGCATCAGAGGTTAGCAGATGTTTCTCTGTATTTTGTCTAATTGCAAGTTATAGCTGATGCTTTTTTAACTTCCATTTTCCCTTTAGCACTCTTAAATGCAAATCTGAAAAGATTTAGTTGGCTTGTTTGCTGTGAAAGACATCCAGACTGGAAGTCTGGTGTAGTCGTTTCCCATCCTCAGGTGCACTTCTGACTTCACCCAGTTATCGTCAGAAAAGAGTAAACGGGGGTGTAGTGATCAGGTTTCTAAGGCACAAAAGTTAAAGCTAAGTTTGAGATTGTGACAGCAAGCAACCATGAGCAGGAGAACTCAATTAGCCTGAAAGACAACTATCTCATTATCTTTCCTAAAATGATATAAATACATAAGAATATAAAAATTTAAAATAAACTCTCTATTGACTGTCTAGATGACTGGATTTCACTGCTCAATTTCTTTAAACACCCACTTTAGTATTTATTTATTCTAAGCGTGAAGCAGCTACGATAATTAGACTGTCAGATTTGGTAAGTTAATGAGGAGTCACTGGAGTGGAAGGTTTTGCATTTGTGAGATTGCTGAAGCAGAGAAGCCCTGTGCCTTCGCTCTATCTCTTTTTTCTTTCTCTTTTTTTTCCCCCCCTCTGCTGGGTGGGAAGGAGAGAGCTTGGCAGTGCGCAGATCCATTTGAATCCTTTTGATTAGTGGGTTGCATTCCTATCACTGTTCTACCAAATAGTATTTTGCTGGTTGCTCCAAGAAAAAGAAAAAGAAAAAAGACAAGAAACTGCAGATGAGATTTCTAGAGAAGGGTGTCTAGATTAAAGAAATAATTTTCAAAAAAAAAAAAAATCAGAAGGAATGCAGCTGTGAGAAATAGGATCCTGAATTATTTTATATTGTGGCTAATGTCACAGGAGAGCATTAGAAAAGTAGCACAGTGAAGGAAAAGGGCCATTTTGCAGCTTTCTCTTTAACCTGATTTTTCCACAGGACAGTCAGTGCTCACAGTTCCAGGAGTGAGACTGCAACCTGAAATCTGTGACCTGTTTGCTTCTTACCGAAAAGGCCGACTCTCAGGAGGTTCCAGCAAGTTCTGGTAGAAAGTAGGGATGACTGACTGATTCTTGGGTAAGCAGATAGTTGCCATTGTCAAAGCTGCTGCCATCGTCTTTAGCACATGAATTCCTTTGTGTGTTGAAGGTGGGAAAACAGAACTGATACCCAGGGCTGGATGATCACATCCCATCATGAGGGCAAAGGGGGAATCTCACATTCAGAGAGAAGAGATCAGCAAGCCAATGGCCCTGAATGAAAAACGTTCAGTGGTATCATGGGAGGTTCAGATTTGTTTTGTCATGTTCCCAAGCGTCAGACCAGTGCCCTTTCCTCTGATGCCTCCGCAGTCAAAATATTGCTTCATCTCCCCATTGCTTAAACTGACCAAATTGCTTTGTTCTCTTTTGTCCTTGCCTATTGAGTTCACATTTTACAGCTTACTTGTTTTGATTTCACACACATTGGAACCTGAGCAGAGCTTGACAAAACTCTTCTTAGCTTGTAATATCCTTGGTTTTAGTTAATCATTATTTTAGTATGACGCACCTCAAAATGTTGCTTCAGCATCAATATTTTTCATCCCCTTTTTGTAACAGAAGACCAAAAGATCACTCGAAATCACTGTTACTGAAAGAAGTTACCAGAAAACACCCTTTGAATTATATCCTGTCTCTTTGTTTACTTTGTGCATTTGTTATCACCATGTGTCCTGTCAGTGTCACTGCTGGGTCTGTGCTTGAAGGGCAGACCTGGAAACTGATCCTGAGGCCAAATTAGTTCGATTGCCTTACTGTCTGCCAAGCTAAGAGGCAGCCTAGCTGTGATAGCAGGGCACACCTCAGCTGGCCATCTGTGCTTTCAAACGCACGGAGATGGCAGGTACCTGCTGTAGGACCAGGTCCCAGCACTCAGTGCCTGGTCTCGCAGCCTCTCTCTACCCCTTCTGTCCTCATCATGTAGACAACAGCAGGCAGACAGGAAGCCTCCAGTCCTTTCAAGAAGGACCCAACAGTGCCAGCCCTGTGACCAGACTGGGTTTTGGAAGCAGCCTCAGTGCATTCCCTGCTCACCTGCTCAGCTAAGCGCAGACAGGATGGCTGTTCCCTCTCTCTGATCAGAGAGGAACTAATCCTGCCAAAAAAGCTGGCTGTCAGTTCCACTAAGGCTTCTGGGACTCCCTTGAGGAGGGCACTCATACTTCAGTGTTAATGAACTTATCTTTGGCCCATTTTAACTGATTTAAAGAGCGTTTCTCAAATACATCATTAAAAATGGTGAAAACCTGAAAATAGTAGGAGATAGTCTTAAACATGTTTTGTTATATTAACCTGGCCTCAAAGTGTTTGTCTCAAGTTTTTAAAGCTGCTTACAAAGCACACTAAGCGAGCTTAAATGTCAGCTCAAGTTGTCTTCTGCACTTCATTACAGGAAAACATTCTATAAGTGATGGTGTTCATATTATTAATTCTCTTTTTAAAAAAGGCATCTGGATTCAGACGTGCAAGCAAGGTTAAAGTCGAAAGAGTAATTTTTTTGTCATTTTAATAGGCTACTGATGGAAAGCAGGGGGTTCTGTATGCTTTTTCAAATCTAATGAGAGGTAGGTAGGCATCTAAAGCACAACAGCCTCACGCTGGCACATGAGAGAATGGAATTTCCTGGGAACATAATGAAACTGGCCAGTCTTCCTTCACTTGCCAACCTGAGTTAAGTTATAAAAATAGACAAAACAAAAAAACCCTAAACATACCAGGCCCCATCTTGAATCCATGGGCCCCGAGCAACACAGCGAGGGACAAAACATCATCACAGGCTCCTCCTTGTTCTACTTCTGGTTCCAGGAAAGGAAGAGGTACTGACAGTATCCCTGATATCCCAGGGTGATATATACCCCATGCCAACTCTCCATTCATTTTCTGCCCTATTCCACCCACCTCTTTCCCTCTACCTGCTGAGGAGGAACAGATGGATCATTGGAATCTGCTACTGTTCTCATTCTGCCTCTCAAAATTCAGATAAATAATGCTGTGCCTCTTACATATGTGTGCTACTCTACCAGCTAAGTGTAGTTGAATCTACAGGAAAATTAGAGCTTGTTTTAAACCAGCTATTTTCAAGAAGAGATGACTGAAAGCAATAGCTCTGCAGAATATTTGTAATTAGGATCTATTTTTGTTGTTGTTCAGGACTTAGGCCCAGGAACTTTTATCCTAACAGAATTCCTTTGCAACAGGGGCAGATTGTACCCTCCATTACACCAGAGACCTTTGAAGTAACTCTTGATATTGACAAAATGAAGCAAAATTTTTGAGATTATAAAACAAAGGCAGAGTTTGGGAGGTGGGGGTGTGTATTTTTAAAAATCACCTTTCAGCAGAAGAGAACGAAATTGTGCAGATGTCCTGCCTTTTGTTTCTCGGAAAGCAATGTCAGAAAGATTGACTTGGCAACGAAGATGTAACAGCACAGTCTGGACACTGGACTTGCAGAATATACTCAGCCATGTGTCACTTAATAGAGAGATCTCTGGAGCAGAAGATCGATGTACAAACAGGACAGATGGGGACTGACAATTGAAAGAATGTAGAGGCTGATCCAAGGCTTATCGAGACCTGTCATTCCCGGGTTTGCCTACAATCTCCTTCAACAAAAGAGCTCCTGAGGGAAGGAGGGGATTAGTGGAAAGTTGAGTGAAGTCTCCAGGGAAGATGGTTTCTTGGATAAAGTTGTCAACAAAAGGAATTGTTTAGGACTATTTGTTATAATTTCCTAGAGGGAGCTTCTGCCATCACTAACAGGATTACCAGCACACTGGTTCCACACCAGCAGAGCATTAGACATGTGCATTGCAGACTGGTTGCTTAGAGCTGAATTCAGGGGTCTTCCTATACAGGATCCCAAATGTGTGCAGGTGTTGATGAGCAGAGGGGAGATGGCAGAGAATTAAGATGTGGCCAAACATTTTTGGTCCAGCTGTTGCAGAGAGTCTTGGCTCATTAATGAGTTACCAGGGTGTTTTAATCTCCTTGAGCTCAGGGCTTCTGACAGACTATGAGAAGGAGAGCTAATCTGAGGTGAATCCTGTCAGGACACACAGGGAAATCAGAGAGCTCTTTCCCAACTACAGTTACTGTGAAATTTCTCATAGAATTCTTTCTGGGAGAATTGGTAAAGCAAGTAACTTACTGTGTTCAAGTAGCAGTCTGTGTGGTGTCAGCTATCTGGGATACCTTTTCTTAGCTCTGGGACATCACAAACCAGTAGCCGTGATATAACCCCACAGCAGATCTGGGAAGAAAAGGCAGACAGAGGTAAATCATTAAGATGCAGGCATGCAAACTTTCTCAAATACTTCTTATTCATCTGAGTAGTGTCACTGGCATGACTGGGAGAACTTCTCTGAGCAAGAATTATGCAGAGCACTGAGACACTGGAACAAAACCAGTCAAGGAGCTGTGGGTGGCAGCCACAGAAAGAGCTGAAAGGTGAGCTTTTAGTGTAAGAGAGCTGCAGTTCCAGCCCCACCCCAGTCCATCGTTTACTGACCACACACTGCAGATCTGGGCAGGAAGCAGCACAACTGTTTACGTTCCCCTTTGCCCTTGCTATAGTCCTAATTGCAGGAATGTATAGATTAACTACATAAAAGGGTACACAGACTATCTGCAGGCACTGCTCAGTTAAGAGGACAAGATATTCCTTACATTACATTCCTTAAAGTTCTCTGCCTTGATGAAAAGGCAAATTATGTCCCAAAAATCTTTCTACCTCTAGATTGCATGGACCCAGATCTTCCAAACATCAGCCACTCTCAAGGTGATTATGACCTGACCTCCTACTGCAATATTGAGCAGAGTGGCTATAAATGATGCCCAAGTTGGGATAGGGGTGTTCTGCATTCCTTTTACGTTCTTGGAGATGTCTGGACTAAGAGCAGTGAAGAAGCAGGATCTCTAATGCCTGCAATGGGTTGGTCATGGCTGAATGTCTGCTCCTAATTGGAAGCCACTAAATGCTCAAGATATGTTAAATGAAAGGATTTGTTATGCATGGGCAGTGAAGGATCTAATGATGAGAACTGAGTCACTTTTCCTCATGGTCTATCCAGAGCATCAACTGTAAATTTCTTCTGCCTGGGGCAGCAGACAGAATGGCTTTGCTGTTTTACATAGCTGCTACCCCATAATGGCCATGACATTGCTAAATTTAGCTATATGCTAAATTGCCAAAGGGTCAAATGATACCTTCTAATTCTGCATCTAGATGGGTGGAAAGCCAGGACGACCCTGCCCAAGGGATGTGCTGCAACCCAGCAGTCTTCTGTTCATTAAGTCAGCATTGGAGGCCTTCAACATGCCAGACCAGAGAGAGAAATTGCCTCTCCCAAACTAAAGGGAGCACTATTTACACTAGAAGTCCTGCTCTCAGTAGCTTTTCCATTCCCCGGCCTGCACAATTTCAGGGCAGCAGCTTTCAGGGAAAATGGGTGTAGTGATGTAATGAGTTAGAAAGAGGAGGTAACAAGAAACACATTCTGGTACAATTCATGTACCGAGTTAGTGCCACCCAAAAAGGCAGTTCTGCTTCCACCATTTCCCTCCCTGCTTCAAGCTTCACAGTCTTCCTCTTTTTTACTCTCTGGCACTTTTCTAAGCCCTTGAAGAACTGATTTAGTTCACTAAACAGGTGGGAAACTATGAACTCTTTTGCTGAGTTAGTTTTTCTTTGTTTTAGTGAGCTGATTATGAAGGGAGAGAATTCCCAGACTTCATTCAGGCATGAGTGTGGGGTGCAAAAGGATGAGCTGGAAAAAGCCATAAAGTTCATATTCTTTTATCTCTAATGTGCCCACATCTAGTTCCTGTAGGGTTATCATCCCCTGTCGCATCTGAATGTTTGCTGTTGTTTTGAGAGAATAACTGAATGGGTTCTGGTGAGTAAGTGCTCAGTACTGCTACCATTTATGTGGGCCCATCTCAAATCTAGGTTTTTGCTGCTGAACACCTCACAAAATACCCAGACGTTTGCAGAGAGGTGCAGGACTGATCTTTCCTTTTTTTCCCCAGAAAATACTTTCTCTTGGCAGGGGTAGGATGCATTAATAAAGCAGCTGAGAGTTTATAAAGTGCATGTAAATGGAGATCATTGTGCTCAAGGGTCATCAAACTGTTTCTTCTCACCACCTAATAAAAAATTAAAAAACAAATCGGAGATTTTTGAGAAACCCTTTAACATCCTCTTCTAAAGAGAATTTAACAGCAGACTTAAATATTTGCTTTCAAAACATCTTGAAGTAAACGAAATAACTTCTTTCCCAGGCCAAGATTCCGTTTTCCTTCGGCCCAGAGCAAGTTTGTTGGCCAAATTACATATGCCCAAGGAAAGATCCGAGGGCTTTGAAACTTGCAAACCCCTGTCTGTAAAGTGGCGCGAGTGGGCAACGCTCTTTAAAGTGTGTGTGGAGGGGGAGGGAAATGCCAGGAAAATCCCCCTCACAAGCCAGAACTGCATTTGGGGAGCCCAGATGAAAGCTCTGATGCGGGTCATGTGACAGGTGTCACTTCAGTAATGATATTGGGGCAGAGATAAAAGTCCTCGCCGGCTGGTCATGTGACACCGCTTCATTACTGGCACAGCAGGTGGTCGGAGAGACTCAATGCCTTTATTTTTTTATTATTTTTTAATTTTTTTTTATTCTGTGATAATGAGAAAATGTTTAAACTTCCATCCCTGTGTTTAAACACTTCTTCATGCTGACAGCAGCAGGAGATCCCTTGATCAGCTGTCAGATGGGAAAGTGCAATTTTTCTGGAAAGTAAACAGCATGTTTGCCAGTTGGAAATCATTTTCTGTTTGTTGGGACTGCTAGTCGTGGTGTGATGGAGCCGTGTCACAGCATCTGACAACTCGGGAGTGGGGAATAGAAAACAGCCCGAGAAATGGGGTTTAGACTCTTCCTCTGATAACAGGAGCTTGAGATTTTTGACACTTCGTTATTGTTATTGTGTGGAAAAAACCCACCGCTTACTGGTTGCTTATGAAACTTTTAAAGCAGCAGCTCAGTGTCAGCGTGGATGTATTGGACCTTCTAAAAGAAGCTCCTGCATTTTAATAGAAACTTTCCTAGGAGAAAAGCAGAAGGGACACACAAAGGAACTGAGTAGGTGTGGAGATGCTGAGTGGGTGTAAAGGAGGCCAGATCTCATTCCTGGCTTGCAAGAAGAAACAAAAAACAGTCTTCTTATTAGAAAACTTTATAAGCTTCTGATGTCACATAGGCTTGGGTAACCCACTGGGAGTCTCAGGTGAGTAAAAGAAGGCAAATGTGGTCACAGGGTCGTGCAAGAGAGTTCACCCCCACACTGGGGCAGCCGGGGCCTGGCTGAAATCAGAGCTGTTACGCTCTCCTTCGGAAGTACCCCCAGAACCCACTAAGTTACCTTTAAATGCTAACCACATTTTTTTGTTTTCCTGTTAGGCAAATACCTTCTCCAAGTCAATTCCCATAAAGAAAAAGGAGATACAGATGTAATACACATAGTTTTAATTAAAATTAGGGGTTGAATGTGCATATGCAGAGGCACACACAACATATTTCCTAGGCAGACACAGACAACATCTTATATGCAGAATCAACAAATCAACCTGATTTCAACACTGGGAAAGTTAATTACTCAGAGCACTGCTTGAATCACGTAGTAGATATTTGCAGCAATTACGTTACATGGAGTCCTTGGTAGTCTCCCAACAAATGCTTTCCTCTGCTGGCTACACTGCAGCCTTCTGCTTCTTCCTAAAGAACCCCATTCCAAGCTTCCTGCCTGTTACCCTTCATGAAGTCCTGGCCCGTTGGAATTGAAGTTTGGATGCCTGGTCGGGGTCGGTAGCTCCCCAGCCCCACCAGAGCCCTAGAGCCGGTGTGTTGGTATCAGCTCCCGGCTCGGGCTCCGCAGCAGCCGGTGGGGCTGGGGGAGGCTGCCTGGCTGCAATCAGGGCTGGGCCGCACCAGCAGCAAAAATGATCCCAAGCGAAAAGATCAGATCAGAATCTGGCCCCGTTGTTAGCAGTCATTAAAAAACATTGCACTTCTAATAGGAGCTTATTCAATTAGCAGACTAACAGGCTCCATCAGATAAGGTGGGGATTTCCCTGGGAATCTGAGTCACACACGCTGAAGTTGCTCTGCACCCTGTGGTTAACCCTCCCCATGCAGAACCAGAATGAAGAGGCCAAATCTCAGGAAAGGGCTTATTTTTGGATTTTTAAGAGAGAAGAAAGAGCCCTCCACTGCGCCTCGAAGCCCCCGGAGGTGCCGCTGCTGAGTGTGAGTCACACAGGCTGGAAGGACCCAGGAGGCTCATGGCACCAAACTGTAGCTGCTGCAGACAGGAGACTCGCCTGATCTCCGATAAACACGCTGACATTTGGCAGCCTGACAGCTTCACAGTCCCATAAGAGGCTTCCTAATTAGAGCCTGGGTGAGAAATAATCCACAACTTGAAGTTTGTCTCTAGCTTCCTTGCTGTACTTTTTTTCCCCTCCCTTTTTGAGCCTCTTTCCCCTTTTCAGTGTTTTCTCTCACACGTTCTCAACACATCCCCTCCCCGCAGGCGGAAGCCGTTTGAAACACCGAGCAGGATAAAGGGTCATTTTTGCCTGTCCTCTCAGCTCAGAACAGCCCCCAGCAAAAGCACCCCTCTTGCATTCCACCACTGCCCTTGAAGGAGACGGGGAGATAAGACAGGGGAAAGGACAGTACATGGTGAAGTTTATAATGAGGCGAAGTATAACTGGTCTGGAAGAAAACCAAACCAGTCCCGTTCACTTCTAGTCAAACAAGTAAGGCAAAACTGGTGCTCCCAGCAGCAGGAGGATGGGGGCACTGGGTCTGGATCTGGCCCTAAATTTTTCTTCCCTCTACAGCAAGTGCCCCAAACAGCAAGTCACAACATCCTGAGTCTTTCAGCTGGAGCCGGGGTCTGAATTTAGCATTGCCTTCAAAATACACAGTACCACGATGCTGCTGTGTCACAGCAAGACATTCAACCAGCTGGTCATGAAATGGAATATATTTTTTAGGGATATGTACTATTACAGAGCCTGATCTTTTAAAGCTAGATCGTATTCCACCCATTTACCCCATTACAGGCATGTGCTCTGAAGAGTTCCAGAAAAATTCTTTAAATGCTATAACCCATGAAATTAAAATTATATCCACATCTGCTAAGACAAGTGTGACTTTTTTAATGCATTTATTTCCTAGAGGATTATTTGGTGATAGTGGGATTGACTGTTCTCTATTTAATATCCCAAAGTCTTTTCCAGGGTAATGAGACAGACAGCAAAACTTCTAAAAGACAATAGTCATTGTATACTGTGCAACATCTTGGATAGAGAATACAGACAGAATTCACTTCCTGTTAGAGGATTGTTCCCCCTGACTGCCCTCCTCAGTGAATACCGTATTCCCTGAATAGCCCCCAGAAACAGGCAGAAACTTGGGATTCTTCATTCTTGGCCATACGTTACATCGGACAGCTCTGTGTGTTACCACGATTCATCAGGATCCCAGATGATGACATGGGAAAAGTAGATATTTGACCATTAGCTCCCTCCCAAGCAAAGAGATTCCATTCGAAAAATGCAGTTGAAGGTATTTTCAGGACAAACGTATTTAAAGCTGAGATACACTGGAAGATCTCCCGAGTTCAAAAGGAGCCTTACGCAGAGGACCGTGGGTCCTTGGCGAGTGTTTTCTTTTGGAAATTTCACTCTGAGGGCTTGACTATGATTGCTGATGCCCAAGTGTTTCATGTGCTGTAGGTGTGTCTGTGTACGGTGCAGCTGGGAGAAAGAACCTACATCTCTCTACTGGAGAGAATGACCCTGCACTAGGACTGACAAGGACGGTCACATCACCCTCATCTCTGATGTCCGCACTGCTGAGATACGGAGGCTGAGGAAATAGTTTATCAAACTGCTATTTCCAACAAACACACTCCGTGAAGTAAGCAGAGTTACTCCCTGAGGATCTAATATTAATAAATTCCCTGAATAGATTGTAGCTGTGTGTGTTCTACCACCTCCCCTATAAAGTGGAGTATGGATTAGTATGCACTATTTATAGAGCCCAGCCTCTAGAGCACCCCTGAAGCTCAGCTGCATTTGTAGCCAAACATCATCCCCAGGGTCCACATAGCACCATCACAAAATTCTGCCTTTCAGCGTAGCAGAAACCACGGAAAACTTAAGCTGTTGTACTGGACCTAAAATACGTGGCTCCATCC
This sequence comes from Pseudotriccus pelzelni, assembly GCA_035584735.1. NCBI lineage: Eukaryota > Metazoa > Chordata > Aves > Passeriformes > Tyrannidae > Pseudotriccus > Pseudotriccus pelzelni. The sequence continues at coordinate 27,221,046 of JAWMRA010000164.1, read as the reverse complement.
CTGCCCTGATTTTTTTTTTTTTTTTTGCATGACAAATGAACACAGAAAGAAGAAGGAGGAGAGCATAGACATGGGGAAAGCTCTCTGGGAGGACTGACTGGGAAGGAGATAAGGCAGAGCTGCCTCTGAGCGACCCATTCCTTGGGTGTCTGTGTTCTCTGCGGCTGCAAAGTGGGCACTAAAATCAGAAGAGCATCATTTACACACACATGTATGTTTGATATGAACCATTTTAAAATTCAGGACAATCAGATGCCAAGAGCAGGTGGAATAGCACAGGAGAAAAGAAAAACTGTAATTCTCTCCAATTAAACTAATTTTTTTCAGGGTTTAGAATTTCAGTCATTTAAATCCATTTTAGACTAAGTCTTAGAAATAGAAGTTGGCAGCCTGGAGGAATTAATAATTTTATTATTTTATTTTAAGGAATTAACTCAAATTGATAGATTTAGAGCAGTTTTTAAGTTTGTTGGTTTCAGATGTTTAAAAAGAAATTTAAAATAAACAAACAAAATCCAGTTGAAAATTTGGCAAGGGCTGAATCCTTTGGGCAAAATTTTCCCAGGAGAAACACAGATCTCTGATAAGCAACAGAGGAGATGCCGTATTTCACAGCTGCAATGCAGATCTGAGGCCTCTCCAGAGACTCCCACACGCTAAACAGGGATTTCTTTAGTTTAAATGCCAGATCCACTTTGGTCCCAGTGAAACTCCAGAGGGGCATTATCTAGGAAAACGGGGTATGTTTAATCCACTTTATCATTAATGCAAAGAATAGTCTCAATATTTGTGAAATTCAAAACTATGTGTTGTGAAAGGTCCCTCCTATCTTGGATGGAGGCTCCTTGCCAGCCTCCCCCAGGCAGGTGGGCCGTGGTTTGCCTGCTTGTAATGTCTCTGTTGATGAAGGATGTCTGCAACGAAGCAAGCACGAGCTGCACCGCTGGCCTGACTGGGCACTTCCCTGAAGGATGTGCTGGAAAATTTACTATGGTGACTAAGGCTGGAAGTGCCACAGGTGCCAAAGTGAAAATAACAGCTCTTAGCAACAGTCTCACTCTGGCTTCAGCCTTCTCACCAACAATGGTTGTCGTGTTTGCTTTGCAGAACCTCCCCTGCGAATGAAATATCAGGCCATTTGACATTTTGACTGGATTGAAAGAAAAAAGCTGGAAGAATTTTATGCCTCTGAACAGGGCTCTTGGGTTTATCAGCATGTGACAGTACTGCCAAGGCCAGCTATCCCCATGACGATGTCTGGGAACCATTCTTGTGAGCTAAACACGATGCTGTTGCACAGGCTGCTGTGCCGATGCTGGTGAGCTGGGGGCTAAGATAGCTGTGAGCCCCAAGCTTGGGACTGAGTTTGAGGCTCCTGCAAGCAGGACGATGAGGCTGCTTTCGGGGGCTGTGTGAGGAGGCAACCTGAGAATCTCTTTGAATGTAGCAGAGAGAAACCCAGGAAAGCAACTGCCCAGTGGGCAGAGAAGGAACCTTTATCATCTGGGCACGCCGAATGAAGGCAGACAGGTTGCTAGGGGGCACCAGCTTTCAGGGAGCTGCCTGTGTGTGCTCAGGCTGCACCACAGCCCCTGCCAGGGCAGATTCTGCTCAACTTAGTACAAGTGAGGAAAAAATGGCAAGGCCTGGAGGGAAGCATGCTGTGAACTGGACACTTCAGCCAGACAGTGCCTGAGGCAACTGTGGAGGCGATGTCCCTGAAGGGGCTGCCCTGGCCCGGGAGGAAACAGCCCCTGAATTTGACGCCCTCTCGTTCTGCCACTTCACAGCAGGTACTGCTATACTGAGGGGGGAAAACAAAACCTCATCTTACAGGTTTCTACCCACCTCTCCTGTGGCTTCTGTGGCTCCAGATAAAGTTTTGAAGGGAAGTGGAGCAAAGAAACTCATCCCCAGTCACAGCTGTCTCTGGGCAATTATGATTCAAGAGGCGCAGTGCTCCTGCGAGCTGCACGTCCTTCAGAAGGAACAGCCATTTCACCCTCTTCAGTTGTACCTGGAGTCTCTGCTTCCTTCAGGCACATCCTGCAGGTGACACTGAGAGGAAAGGCAAGCCTTGGGCAGCTGTTTGAACCCCTCAGCATGATCACCACATCTACCAAGCCTCCAAAGTGCTTTCAAGGGTCTGAAGATATCTTCCACTGCTCGTATGATTACAGCTCTAATGAGATTTGGAGCAAGCTGTTTCTTCTGAACAATGGTGCTATCTCATTCTAACCCATTTAGATTATAATCTGCTCTTCCAGATATTAATATTTTCATATTAATGTAGATCCTTTTATCCCTGTAGCTTAGCACTGGGTTCTCATTTATTAAATAGCTGGCTCCCTCTGGACTAGGGGAGCAGGATGCTGCGTTGTGATGAGCTTAATAACTCACTGCTCCCTAATAGTAAATCACAGACTGGCGCTTCAGATTTGCAGAGAGAATTGGGTTGACTTTCCCTCAGCCCTTGAAGCATCTTAGTCCTGTTGTACAAAACTACACCTGCTAAAGATCTTTCTTAAATGAGCCAAGTGCCCTAATACGGGTTCAGCCCACTCGACTGAACGTTAAGAGCAATTCAGGGAGCAAGGACAAGAGCAGAGTTAAGGGATTTCACTGGCTTTTCCCACCAAATGGTGCTGGGGCACTTTTCTGGAGGCACCAGCAATATAACATCCAGCAGAATTAGTGTATTTATTATTAGAGAAGAGCTCATGTTTTTTTAATGTCTCCGGGTTTGAAGGAAAGGTTGAAAGTAAGGGCAGCCTATTTGCATTGTGAATAAAGTTATCTGCCTCCTCCACCCCTATCCCCCCCCACCCGCCTGGAATATGCAGAAATAAATGCCTCCTAATGATCCCTAGGGGGCTGAAGCTTTGATATGGATCTTGCCGGGGGTATAGTGGTCGGGAGAAGTTCTGCCAGACTGAAACCCAGCATGGCGTGGGGGAGTAGGCAGTCTTCCTCGGAGTGCAAGAGAAGGGAAATTGGATTATCTTGCTAGCAGTTGGTGTTTTTCTGTCTGCAAGAACTTACAGATGAGAGGCCCCAGCTGGGAAGCTAAATTCAGCCCTCTGCAGACAGCTATGTGTTTTATACTCATCTAAATAAAAGAGATGATCCTGTCCAAGTTCTGGGAACTTTCTTCTCTTGCTCTGACTCGGTGCAGGGCAGGTGGGTAGAGAAGCAAAATTGCAGGATTTGAATTTCAGTGTGGTGTCTGCTGAAAATGTTGAGCATGTGTGGCCATGTGTTTGTAAACACAAATTACTCTTTGAATGTGACATCTGGCTTTCAAGAAGCTCCCACAGTAGGCAGAATCACAGGAGTACACACTTCAGTTCCCTCAGACAAATCTATTGTAGGATACTGGTTTGCGGTTTACAGCGCACTGAATAAGCTCAAAAAACCCCCCAACCAAATGCAGCTGAAGCTCCTTAACAGAGAAAACCTGTTTAAACGGGCTGCTTTCTGGGAACAAATTGTTGAATAAAAAGAACACCCCGGCAATGGGAAAGTTTTCTGCGTTGCCAAGAGGTTCCATAAAAAGACCATTTTATAGCATTAACCCATTCCCCATAGAAGCCAGAGCGTACCGCAGAGGATCACATGCTGCCTGGGAAGCTGCAGCACAGAGAGATGACATACAGAAGCCAAAAAGGGCTCACAGCATCCAGGGCTCCTGCGCTTGCTCCCTGGGCAGCGGCTGCCCCGGGATGGTGCCGAGGGGATTCCAAGGACGATGCCAGACCAAGCAGCTCTCTCCCTGGGGTGCAGACACGACACCTTCCAAACTGAGAGCAACACCAGGAATGTTGAGCAAGCTCCCAGGCACACAGTAGGTGCCAAGGAAGGAGCAAAGGGAAATGCCAGATTTTTTCCTCTCCCAGAGAAAGACAGAGATGAAATGATTCTGCAAGAGAGCAGAGACAGGAAGAAACCAAGACAAGAAGTACTGCTATTGGTTTTCAGTATCAGGATGCTACACACAAGGTTTCAGCATCCTTATGCAGCAACTGCAAAGTCCCAGTAGCAGCATTTTGGGATGATTTGGACTAATTACTTGACAATTTCTGCAGGTTTTTTGAGAGAGGCATTTGTCCCCCTTGCTCCTCCTGTGCAGACTGCAGGTCAACCCTGATGCCAAGTAGAGCACTCTGGACAGGCTCTGTGGTTGCATTTTTGACGACAGGGCTGCTTACATCAGTTTAAGGAATCCTGCCTCTCTTCCACTCCCTGTTGCTTCCTTGCCTGTACTCTGCACCACCAGATATGCCAGCATGCTGTCTGTGTAGCACTTGGTGAATGACACCAGAGAACTGATCCAGATTAAGAACAACGCTAGGGAAAAAGTATTTATTTTTCAGCTGGATTGCTTCCTGCTCTGGGTCACTGCACAGCAGGCACACTCGGGGATGAGAGCAAGCGCCGAGGTAGGGGTCTGTAAGCTGTCAATCACTAAAGGTCCCTGCCATCACCCACCCTTTCTACCCCTCCATGTGGTGGATTAGACTTCGTTTTCTGTAGGACCTTTACTTTCACCCCAAGTTTAGGTTTCAGTGCAGAGATGTGATTCAACCTACAAGAGTTTGAGAGCCTTCTTATTTCACATAACAGCCTTGGAGTGTCAGGCTACATCTCACTGTGTGGCTTGCTGCAAGCACCCTCAGGGTCCCAAAAACTTAAAAAATTTTTGGGGGGATTTGGACTATATGACCTTTAAAGGTCCCTTCCAATCCAAACTATTCTATGGTTCTACCACCTGCAAATAGACTTGTCCGTCTATGTGCCGCCATCCATCACCACTGTGTAAATCCAGTCACAGAAACCACAGAGGTCTGTTATTAGCGTGCTGCACACTCCACACTTTGCTCTTTCCTTTTCAGATTGTTGTCTGGTCACAGGGATGCAGCAGCTCTGCTCTCAGCTCTGGGATTAGCAACTTTTGGACAGTCAGCATGAGGGTCTGCCCTATTCTCCACAGCAGGCAGAGAAACACCCGGCAAACCCCGTGAGGCATCACCCTCTTGCCAGGCTGCACCAGGCTTGGCTGCCTTGTATTCCAAGTGGGATGGTTTCAGCACCAATTGCTTCAGTACCAAAAGGTGTCATGGAATTTTAATGACCACAGATGGCCACAGCTTCTGTTTTATGTGTACTCTGAGCCCCCCTGCCCCCAGAGTACCACCACAG